>CM034154.1:643964183-644422059 GCA_019776745.2 Taxus chinensis | reverse complement strand
AGCCACGGATCTCAACCCGTCGAGCATTTCTCCTCATCAGGTTCTCGTGCCCTTCTAAATATCCCGCTAACCGCTGTGCAGTCGATACCATCCTGGCCAACATGCCAGACTGGGCGAATACAATCATAATGTCTACCAGCTGTTTGAAGGCTCCCCCCATCCACGACAACTCTGCGCCGGTTCCCCTCGCAGGGGATCAGCATCCGGGTATCAAGTGCATACCCTGTGATCAAATCTCCGCCACTCATCGACTGTTTTTTTAACAAAACAAATGAGAACAAATTATGAACCCAAACAAGAAATTAAAAATACAAGAGAGCAACCGAAGGATATCCTAATCCTACCAAAGAACGAACATTAAGGAGAGAGGGTGTAACTTACTACAACCGGATTCAACAGGCCTCCAAGATGGACTATGGGTCAAGCGCCCACCAGCGGATCCGCTTAAAACCGACCACTAAAAACCTGACTGATTGTGGATGCTACTGTGGTTTTGGAGCAATTTAGTGTCCCTCAACCTACTCATCCTCCCCACATCCTCCCCATGGCCCTGTGAAGAGTGGCTCCTCTGAAAACTAAGTCACCCTCTTCTTCCTCTACTCGGTCTCCTCCTCCTCTGCCTGCAATATTCATCCTGGTTGTGTTACGTGCCACTTAGGGCATCACTGTCCTCGGTAATCCTCCTCTATTCTCCTATCTCTCCCCCTTAAACTCCTCAGACTCAAGTAAACCTCAATGGGGTCAGCTGCTATGGAAGGACCCGGTGCGCTATCTGAAGCAAAAGTGGGACTGAGGCCACTGGCTTCTCCCTCTGACACCGTACTAATCCTCCCCTGCTACATAGGAACCCAGGAGTAAACCACTATCCAACCCCGGCCTTTAAGGCCCCCCCTCTGGCCTCTCGGACTGATCTGTATATTGGTGCAACGGTGGGGGAAGCATACCCATGGTACGGTAAGCCAAACTGCTGAGAAACTCGGCCCAAGGTGCATTCCACTCGCCCCCCTCTATCAATAACTGCCCTGTGGTGAAGCAGGAGATCAAGGTAAGATTCCTCCTCGCCCCCAATAATACCTTCCCATAGTTTGTATGGTTGGTCCTCCATGTTAGCAGGATTCCCAGTGAGGCAACGGGCTGAATGAGGTGGCTCAACACCGACAATTTATGTCCATCTGGCCTAACCCTCCACAGCTCCTGGGGTCTGTCACCTCTACCCCTCTAACTCCATAGGGGATTAATTCTCATTAGACCAACTCATACCAAGGTCAGGTGGGCTCAAGGAACTTGCCCTTGTTAAAACGGACGACCCTTTTAAGTCGTGGTCAGGTGGTCCCAAGAATGTCTGTTCCCCAGCATCTATATATCCGACAGGTCCCCTCTTCTGTGTAATAAGGGGACCAACATTATATATGTATCTCCTCCCTGTCCCCCGATATCTCGAGGCAAGGATCCCCATGATGGCCCTGGCGAAGTAAGGGGATGGGCAAGCTAGGCATGGATCGAAATCTCACCCCCTTCTTCGACCCTGGGAGATGACGCATCTTCCCATCTATGTAGCCCTCTGTGAGAATTTTTTTTCTTGGTGCTTCGTGAACCTGCTGCTTCTAAGTTGAGGAGTCGTCTCCCTCCTAATAATGCGGCCCCCCAACCCCCCGTAATGCTATGACAAATCCCAGGAATCCTCCCCATGTAATATTCCCACGCCTGCCCCACTCAACGCGGACCCTTGGGCAATCGCGGAAGGTGTTTTCCGATCTTCATCCCATATGAGAACAGTCACAAAAGATGTGACTAGATGGTATAAACATGTGGCACGCGTGAAATGCAATTCCCTAGCCTTTCTGAAGATTGGTCCCTCCCATCCCGGTGAGCAGGGCATCTAGTTAACCGACGCCTTTTCCCCCTCCCCTCCTCTTCTCTACTTCCCTCCCCCTTCTCTCCTCTCCTCCTCTCTCTCCTTGCCTACAACCCCCCCCCCCCTAACCCCTGCTCCAGTTTTAGCATCCGAGTAACACTGGAAAAGTCACGAAAACATGTGAAATGCGATAAAAGGCAAAAACTTTTTTAGAAAATGAGCCTTTTGCATTCTATGCAAAACTGCTTGCCCTGAGCCAGAGAAGGCCGGTTTTTTGGTTAACCCCGCCTCCTTAAGGGCGCCGGTTGTGTAACGTACTGCCCACCCTGACATGTCCGGTGTCATGTCACAGACCAACCCCCCAACCTCCTCCCTTTGCCCTTCTCCGGTCCTTTGGTCTTTACACCCCCTCTTTTTTTTTGTTACACCACTATACCAAGCCCTAAAATTGCAAAAAATTAACCATTTTTAAACCTAAAAAAAAAAATCCCTACCCAATAGGCGCCCAGCCCCCCTAGGTGGGACCTGTTAACACTAACATTTTTTCAAAAACTACACCCCCCTCATGACCAACATATTTTTAGCATTTTCCAAATTAAGGGGGTAAAAAAGGATAAACTGAAGGAAACTAACCTGTGAATCCTCACCGTCGATTGTTCCGCATGTGTGGAGGCATGATCGCTATCTTTCACTGACGCTTCGTAACTCTACTCATGCAATAAACCGGTCACCGTGGGGTCCCCAGAGCTCAATCATCAAATCGACTTGCAACCAATGATATGAAAAATGGGGCCCCGTTCATATATATCGCATGCTGATGCATTTAAATTATTTTTTTTTCACGGTTGGGAGTGCCGACGGAGTAAAGTTCCTATCCCACACACAAATGGTACGTTCTCATTCCCTATTATTTTATAAAGCGTTATATTGTTTTCAAACATTGTGTCCTATATCTTCAACTTGGAGTCTCTTTTTCGTTTGTTGCAGGTAGCGGTTTTTGGAAACGGTGTCCCCATTTCACAACCCCAATTTATCCATGTAATACTGCTTCTACTTTCGCATTTTCGGGAGTGGCCATACCTCGGGGACCCACCGTTTTACATTTTCCAACGCCCCCTTCATGGCGAAAATGCCTTCTCCGAGGGGACCTAATGTACGTAAACCAAAATTGTAAGGTACTGTACGGCGGCCAAAAACAACATGACACGGCCCTAATGATGGATACAGATCTCCCTCGCAAGGTGTTCAGGATCCAAAAAAGCTCTCCAAGTATTCGTTAACATCCCGCATTGAGCCCCGCTTTCTCTGCCCCCCCCCATTGTTTTTTTTTTTTTTCCTCTGTTTCCTCTCTTTCTTTCTTGGCCCTTTTTTTCTCTATCAGTCATCACCCACCCCCTCCTCCTCCTGTGCGGCGGTCTCCTTGACCTCATTGGCCCTTAACTTCCCGTTGTCCTTTACGCATTTTCCAGAAATCCTGTGTAAAACATACTCACTTTAATTTTTAAACGTTTTACCCCTGCTTTTCTTTCATTCTTTCACAACACCGCCATAGCCTTGCATTTATGATTCTGGTTCCTTGAATAAGTGTTTTGCCATTGTTTTATAGTTTTAGAGTTCCAATTTGGTTTTTACCTTGGAATAAATGCAAATGCTATAAATAGTTGGCTTTGTTCTCAAGCACATGGCCCCTCAAAATGTACCTCTGATTTCTGTCCTCCTCTTTTGCAATAGATTTAGTTTTCATTTTTGCTTAGAAGCTTATTTGCTTTCATTTCAACATGTTAGTTAGCATTGTTTATTATGTACGTTAGGGAGCCACTATCCATCTTGTGCAAGTACTCGCTATTATTTTTATAATCCAATTCCTAGGGGGAGTGGAGTAAGAACAACTTGTTTTTTCAAATATGAACCATGAAAGTTTGCAAGTTTTTCTCCTCAAAGACAAAGAATAGTTTTCAGGTTCCCTGGATGCTTTTATTAATATATAAGTTGCCTGAATCTCATAGATCTCCCGCTAGGACTTACATAAGCCAAGCTCTGTAACTCTTGCGCTATCCCCCTCTCCTACTTTCGCATGTGTATTCAGTCAAGTATTCTGAGTTGCCTTTATCCCATATCTATCTGTTGATGCTAGCATTACATGCTTTTCTGGATCACGTGAACACGAAAGGAACAGGAAGATCAAAAAAAAAAAGGATGGAGGACAATATCACAACACCTTGGGATTTGCCACGTTCTGTAGAATCCAGTCTAGCTTTCAAATTTCTAGTTAGAAATATATCAAATAAAGTAGCCAATCACTTTAATTTTCAGTTTACTTCTACTCTCAATATTTGCCAGGGAACTGTGGGGATTGAGTAGGTTTCTGAGAAGACTATGATTCACTCCTCACTGAAATTCTTGTCGGATCAAAGATTCTTGGCAAATAATTAGATAAGCTTTTTTATTTCATTGTTTAGAATAGATTAACAAATTAACCCACAGACAATAGCTACACTCAGTTATTTTGGTTTGTTTTAAGTGGTTATTATTTTTAAGGCTATCAATTCTCAGATATTTTTACAATAGCCCTTTTTCCGTAAATTCAATAAGTTTCAAATCAGAAACACAAAAAAAGAGAGAATCATATGCTATAAGAGACACTTGACATAGTTTAATATTTCCATTTTTACTGTAGTTTGTTTTTTAACATTGTTTGCTTTTGTAGGACATTCACGGACCTAGAGAGCCCAGGGAAATATGGTAATTCAAGCACACTGTGCTTCAGCCCAATCCATCACAAACACACACAGCGATAACTGATATATAACCAAATCCTAGGATCCAAGTTTTTCGAACAACGGTAAGCTTGCCAACAAATCCATTTCCCTTGAGTGGTTAACATATAAGACAACCAAGCACACCCGTTTTGGTCACATCCAACCCAACTTACAATTACCCTAGGCAACTTCATATGATTGTAAAGCTTGAAAGAGAACAAAAATTTGGTTGTGATCCGTTGGTCCCACAGCCAGGCCGCATGAGACACTCTTTATAGATATAGATACTAGCCTAAAGAGTTAGTGCGTTGAAATGACTAATAGATATTTAATGAGAAAAAATACACAGTTATTGATCCTAAATATCGAAGCGTGAGAAGCATAAACGAT
Source organism: Taxus chinensis (assembly GCA_019776745.2). NCBI lineage: Eukaryota > Viridiplantae > Streptophyta > Pinopsida > Cupressales > Taxaceae > Taxus > Taxus chinensis. The sequence goes on along the minus strand of CM034154.1, from coordinate 644,417,055 downwards.
TTAACTGGATCAGGGATTAGAATTGGATTTCCATGCATGACCATACCAGGATTCCACCCAACTAACAGTTTTATGGTTGTGACCCAAAAATCCCGCAAAGACCCAATGAATCCTAGGAGAAATTAGACATAGACACTGTCCTACGCACACTAGTCATTCTGATGCTACTCTTCCCACTCCACTCCACTTCCACCTATCTCAATCGAACAATTATCCTGTTCGACCAAGAAGCAGCTAACAAAAGCTAGAGAGTTCTGGACCCCTAGGCTAGAGAATCGGCCATAGAGTCGCTATATTTAACCATCCACCATATGACCCTGTTTCGAGAAATACACCTAAACTATCCGAGGTCCCCACTTTTGCACGTATTCCACAACCTATAGAATCGATCACGCCAGAGATGGATAATTGAGTGGAAGCCTTCGAGTAGTCTCCTTGCTGACGTCTATCCACACCAGTTCAAATTAGGAGGGGCCTTCTGTCCTTATAGACTCGTAAAATTCCTCTAGTGGCGTAGTTGAAAGGCATTAGATTGCCCCAACTATTTTGTCTGCAAAATCCTCACATATATTCCCATACCCCGCGGTTTGTGTCCTCGGTACGACCGTCGGGAGGTTCAGGTGCGAGGAAGAGTCCACTTGTTAAGATTTCCCCATGCTCGCATGTACACTTTTTTCCCATCGTACAGACCAAAACAAAGCTCCATTAACATTCACGAGGCCATCTGGAGTGTTTTCTCATATGTTTTGGTGTCCCAAAGCTACCATTTTGCAAACTATTTGCATAGAAGATCCCCTACACTACTACTTACTGACTCGAACTACACTATTTCACGCATTTGCAAACAATAGGAACACGGGAGAAGCAAATTGAGAATGGGATCAAAAATGGCAGAGGACTTTCATAGGAAGGCCCCTGACATAGATGTCCTCATATCTAATGAATGCCCCCCTCTAGGTGTCACAGAGTGTCCGAGAAATCACCTCCGAGATATAATGTGTTTTTGGGCTCAGGCTCTTTAAAGGACTACGCCCGATGAGGTAACCGGAAAAGCACGGTGAGCGTAAGGGAACCAAAGCAAAGCCCTTCTCCAACTACATCTACTTGGTCAACCCTACCATGTTGCCGGTAGTTGGTTTGGTCCCCCCACGAGCTTTCCCATTGCAACTATATTAAAGTGTTTTAATAGCCGTACCTGACTCAGAACAATAATATTTCGCAGCGTTTCTTTGCAAACATCGGCACAACAGAGAACAAGGAGATGGAGAAAAAATTGCTAAGCATTTCATCAAAGAGGGGGCCCCCGACATGGAGGTCTCTGGATCTAGCGTAGAACGTCCCTCTAGGTGCCATGGAGTCTAAGACAAATCACTTGTATAAGATATTGCATGTTTTTGGCCTCAGGGCTCTTAAGGGACTATTCCCGGACGAGGTGCCACGAAAGGGCAAGGGACATAGGGAAACAAAAAAAATCCTCCACTATTGTTCATTTGGCCACCCCGATGTGTTGGGGTGGTAATGGTTCATCCCCCACATATTTCGGTTGCAAAATATAGCATATTGGAGACTTACATGACTTAGATTGTAATTTTTCGCGTGTTTTGCAAACAACTAAGGATAACGAAGAGAACTGAATGGAGAATGGAGAAAACCGCAAGAGTATTTTTTAATAGAGGGGGGCTTCAACATTGGAGGTTTTGGATCTGACGAGACAATCTTGAGAAAAGAATGGTGCTGCGGAAGTTTGAGAAATCACATGGTCGAAGAAATAACATGATTTGGTCCCTCAAGGGGATTTTACTAGAGTACCCCCGAACGAGGTAAGCCCCCAAAGCATGGGGAGCGTATGGACCAAAAAAATACAATCCTCCCACTAGCGTTCACTAGGCCACCCCTACGTATTGGCCTATTTGGTTCGGGGTCCATGAGCTTCTGTTTTGCAAATTATAGCGTTGACAGACCCTAACACTGACTCAGACTGTATATTTTCGTGGCCTTGTCAATAATAGATAACAATGAGAGAACCAATTGAGATGGATTAAAACTGCGAGAGCCTTTTTTCATAAGGGCCCCCAATTGGAGGTCCCTCGGATCTGATGAACATCTTCTAGTGCCACGAAAGCCCCTGAGAATCCCCTGTCAAAGATATAGTGTTTTTTGGGCCCTCAGGGCCTTAAGGGACTACATCCAACGAGGTAGCCCGAAAGCAACGGGAGCTTAGGGACCAAAACACGACTCCACTACGTTCAACCAAAGCAGTCCAGACATGTTGGTCTAAACGGTTTGGGGGTCCCACGAGCCTACCATTTGTAACATATATGTCCCTGTAGCCTTACCTGACCCAGACTAACACTACTTTCATGTGTTTTTGGGCAGCAACAATAGGACATGAGAGAATCCGATGGATATGGATAAAAAACCAAACCCGCGAGAAGGCTTCCGTAGGGCCCCTTAAAATGTTTTCCGATGTTAGTATTGAAGAGCTTCAAACTTTCATTAACCAACTAAAGAATATAACCTAAATATCAGATAATAGACTAACAACAGTTAGTTCTTCACATATAAAATGAATTTCTTTCCTTTCTCCTTTTCGAAATAGAAACTATGGGTGAAATGCCTTCAATAAAAAAAAAAATAAATTACATTCTAAACGAGTTTCAAGGCTCAAGTATCAATACTTCATTACATTTTTTTTCCTTTTCTCTTGCCAATATGCTTGCCTTTGGAACTACCTAGTTTTTGGATTTGGTGAAGTTCAAGTACTGAGATTTAATAAACTAATCAACTTTAGCATGTTTTTCCTTAAGATTATCATTATTCTATCTATCTACAACATCACTAGATCTTCCCATTCCCACGTTAAGTTGTGATCCTTCCACGCTTTATGATTTTTTTCCTTTTCTTCTACTTGTAAATCTAAATCTTCTCTTTAAGTTTCTTCCATATGTTTTTTTTGGGTATAAAATTGACTCTTTAATGGACTGCAAGAGGTATGTCTCTTCTTGAATCCCAGAGTGACATTGCACTTAAGTTTTTTTTCTCTTCACTGTGTTTCAATTGAGTCTCTAAATTTTAAGACTAAAAATTTATAATTGCCCTTTCGGCCTTCCCTTTTGGGGCACAAACAACCTTTGTAAAATGTCCAAAAATTTTAGGCTCTTCATTTCTCTGTTTGATTAAAGATATTCATTCTTTCAAAATGAACAATTGGAACATTGGTGGTCTCCCCAACAAAAATAAGGTCATAGTCCTACATAGTTCATCCTGTGTAAAATCATTGAACATTGGTGGTTTCCTCCACCCGTGCTTTCGGGCTACCCGTCCGGGCGTAGTCACTTAAGAGCCCTGATCATCATATCTTCTGGGTGATTTCTCGGACTCCATGTGCACCCTAGAACATCTCGTCAGATCTGAGACCTCCACATTGGGCCCTCTATGAAAGTATCTCATGGTTTTCTCCTGTCTCCATCCAGTTTCTCTCGACGTGTGCTATTGTTTGAAAACGCACGAAATAGTGCAGTCTGAGTCAGTGTAGGGCTGCTAAGAGGCTGTAGTTTTACAACGGAAGCTCATGGGACCAAACCAACTACACCAACACATTCACGATGGCCTAGGTGAACGCTATTGGAGGCTTTGTTTTGGTTCCCTACGCTCCCTATGCTTTCGGGATACCCCGTCTTGGCGTAGTCTGCTTAAGAGCCCTGAGGCCCAAAGATGCCATATCTTTGATGGGTGATTTCTCAGACTCCGTGGCACCTAGAGACGTCTCATCAAATCCAAGACCTCCCATGTTGGGGCCCTCTATGAAATCCTCTCACGGTTTTCTCCATCGTCTCCATTTGGTTCTCTTGTTGTGCTATTGTTTGCAACACACAAAATTAGTGCAGTCTGAGTCAGTGTAGGGTTGCCAGAGGCTGTAGTATTTTGCAAACAGAAGCTCATGGGACCAAACCAACTAACCAAACATCAGGGTAGGGAGGCTGAGTGAAAACTAGTGAAGGCTTAGTTTTGGTTCCCTATGCTCCCCGTGCTTTGGGCTACCTCATCCGGGCGTAGTCCCTTAAGAGCCCTGAGGCCAAAACACGTTATATCTTCGACGGGTGATTTCTTAGACTCAGTGGCACCTAGAGACATCTCATCAGAACAGAGGTCTCCATGTCAGTGATCTCTATGAAATCCTATTGTAGTTTTATCCATATCCTTTTGGTTCTCTCATTGTCCTATTTTTTGCAAACACATACAATAGTGTAGTCTGAGTCAGTGTAAGGCTGCTAGATGTTGTATTTTTCAAACGGTAGCTTATGGGAATGAACCAACTACGCCAACATGTTGGGGTGGCTAGGTGAATGCTAGTGGAGGCTTTGTTTTGGTTCCCTATGCTCCCCGTGCTTTGAGGCTACCTCGTTCAGGCGTAGTCTCTTAAGAGCCCTGAGACCAAAATACGTTATATATTCGACATGTGATTTCTCAGACTCCATGGCACCTAGAGACATCTCGTCAGATCCAAAACCTCCATGTTGAAGCCCTTTATGAAATCCTCTCTTGGTTTTCTCCATCTCCATTCGGTTCTCTCACTGTCCTATTGTTTGCAAACACATGAAATACTGCAGTTTGAGTCAGTGTAGGGCTCCCAGACGCCGTAGTTTGAAAACGGAAGCTCGCGGGAATGAACCAACTAAGCCAACACATCGGGGTGGCCAGGTGAACACTAGTTGAGGCTTTGTTTTTGTTCCCTACGCTACCCATGCTTTCGGGCTACCTCGTCCGGGCGTAGTCCCTTAAGAGCCCTGAATGACTAGATTGGCTTAAGAATGAATTTTATAGGGGTATGTCTAAGAACAAATGGGAGTTATTAATCACCTAGTAAATATTTCTTGTTTAGTTCTGGATGGGAGTCAGCTGGCCTATGGCTTAGTGACCTTCTATTCATTGATAATTAATGCTATGATAAACCCATGGATGCTTTCAAAAGCACCTTTAAAAGGATAGGGGTAGTCATCAAGCCTAGTGAAGGGTGTGATGTGATTTCCAAATAACTTGAAATGCCTGTAAATTTAAAGGTAATAACATGAATTGGATAAGATTAAAAAATCAAGAATCATTGAGTGTCTGAATCAAAATGTCATTGCATTTGGAGACATTCTCAAGCATTGGAGTAATGTATATGGAGAGACATTCTCAAAATATCAACAGATAAAAGACATTAAATTGTGATGACTCTTGGGTGTTTTAACAGGGGAGAATACTAAGAAACATAGAAGAAAGTCGTAAGTGCATGATAAGATAGGAACCAGTATAATGAGACCATGAGCAAGAAGAAGCGCAAGTAAGGTAAATACACATATACACATTGATAAATTGAATGAATAATTACTCAGATTAGGTAACTCTTTATATACATACATTATATAAATATTGATTTCCAAAGTTTGATGCATATTATACATTGAAAATGCTAGTACATGTACATCACCAATAAATGAAAAAATAGTCCATAATGTCTTAAATATTGTCGAGTGCACATCACATTAGTTTCATGTGAAAATAATCTCAGAAATATAAGATCTCATACAAAATTATCAAGATCCAAATAGTATTTTAATGTCCATAATAACTACAAAAATTCCCAAATAAGTCATATACCATCAAGTTTAAATGCCATATAGGCGTACATACAATGCCATGCAAATAGGCATACAAAAAAATGTCATGTAAAACATATATATTTCCTACTCATCAAAATCTATCCCTCTCTTGGCCTTGCTTGAAGAATGCCCTCCTTTAGATGAAGATGGAGATCTATGAGATGACTTTGGATCATCTGAGCCCATGCTTTGAGTCCTCTTCTGCTGAATACTTGCCTATAGATGTGCTTGTAAATGCAAACAATGTTTTTTTGTCAAAACTTTATATATGTTTTCATCATGTATTTAAGACCATGCTAGAATGAAAGCATTTACACAAATACACAAACTTACCGCAAGTTTTCGATCATGCCGAATTTACATCTCACGCTCAGATGAGTCATCGGTAGCTCCTGCAGTACGAACGGGGGTACGAAGACGATGAGATGGAGGAGCCCATGCCCTCGAAGTCAAAATGGAGGGCGTTGAAGTTCCTTACATACACATAAGATCAGAAAATCTAACATCAGAATTAGCAAAAATAGAACTAAGTACATGTATGTACATAATGACCATATTTTAACTAATTTTATCAATATAGAACCTTTTTTTACCCCGCCACGCCTATGAATCAAATGAATGGGGCTGCTACCTGTCGTAGGTAACTCCTGCATATACACAATGAAGGACATTATTAACATAATTTAATAATTCTACAATGAAAGACATTACTAACATGCAATTTAACATAATATGAATTACATGAGAAATTTAACAAAATTTACGTGTTGTTTGAATACCTCAGTGAGTTGTTGCACAGATGAAATCGCAGTGACAACACATTTCCTACTTGTCATAGAGATGGTGGGGTTTCTAGTGAAGTCAACATCTTTATCAAACATGTATATCACGTGAGTTAGATGGACATACAAAAATATACATATATTTTACTTCAAAACTAATATATATATATATATATATATATATATATATATATATATAATTTTACATAATTAACATTCTAAATTACCTCTGTGAATGTATGTGTACACATGGTGCTCACCGCCTGTGGTCAGGATTAAGATGCATCTCCCGCGTGTAATATCAATGCATATGCATGTACAAATACAATTATTTCAAAAATTTAACATATATAAGTAAATCAAGTACTCCAAAAATTTTGTAACACACATAACAAATTTAACTACAAAGGTGACGCCGATGAATGTAATCCAAATGTCTCACTCAAAAGGACATATGACATAGTGACATTATTGTGTGCACCCCTAGCACCAGGTGCACCAAAAAGCAGTACGCATGAAAGTATCATCCTCCTCGGACCCCAAACATATGCTACCACATGACGAGCAAAGATGTGGCGTCATACTAGTACTCCTTGAGGGAATACTCTATGTACCTCCATGAGCATCTGGCTAATAAATCTCCCTCGTATGTTAAACAAGGGTCGCAGATAGACCCTGAAGAGCGTGGAGTGTATCAATCTATACTATCTCCTTCACTGCTTGAGAGACAATCTCAGTGTGTGAGGGCTTCTATGCGGGGAATCTACCCTGTTGAATAGGTGCATGTTGTGCATCTAGTCAATCCTATGCAGATCCTTTTCCTCAGCCCTAGAAATATCAGAAATCAAAATAATTTGGGATCTCGTTGAGGATAAACTCGCAATAGAGTTTCCTCAGAAAGTATAGAGGCACCTCATTGTTATTACAAGGTGGAAAATCAAAGACCATCCACCATCGGTCCCAAAAATTATTTTTAATCAAATTATTATTACACCAATGGATGGGAAACCGTTTACATGACAACAAAACAGGAAAATTAGTGCGGGGGTCCGTGAATAAGGCCCATATGAGGTCTTTTGAAATTTCTTTTTTCTTTACATCCACATATGACAATATTTTGGAATAATAAACCCTACAACCCTCTCTATAAGTTGTCCATCAATAAATTTGCCCCATTGCCTCGTCAACTTGAACCAGTAATGCCTCCAATGTGTTTGCAAAGAGAGGCGCGGTGGGGGTTTGTATATTGTGAATATCTTATTGTTTTGATTAAATCCTCAATTTCAATTTTGTTTTTCAACTATGTGGGCTGCTAAATCTTCTTGACTACCCGGGGGATGTTGAGCAATTGTGGGAGTGTCGGGAGGGATGAAAAGAATAACAGGGTTTGGTTGTGGTTTATTCCCTTGACCTCTAACTGTAACAATAAAAAAATATGTATTCAATTCAAATTTTAATCTATAGTTATCATATTTAAATGCAATTTTGAGAAAATAATTGTGCTTACCTCTTCTCCATGGCGCCATCATCGATTCAGATCTTCCCAATGATCTAGAGACGATCCTTTGAGCTTTAGATCCAGTTGAATGAAAAAATGCGAGGGCACAGTTAAGCTCTGAAACTTGTGTTTGAGGGGAGATAAAATGATAGAGGCTCAGGCCTCTTTTTTTCTTTATAGTAGGCATAACAAGTACGCGTTATAACACGTATGCATTATGTAACGTGTACACGTTATGTAATGTGCACATGTTATAACACGTACATGTTATGCCTTGGAAAATCCCAAACCTGACAATTTAAAAACTCGGTCACATTATAATAGAATGTGTACGCGTTTTTTGTTTTGTTTTGTTTTTGTCCACTTTTTAGCATCCCAACTTCATGCACTTACCCATTAGGAACTTCTTTAATTGATGTGCAACTGATTTGGATAGATTTAAGAGGCCTTTGAGTGTTTTTAGATTGATATATGTAATATGATCTTTGTAAGAGTAATAGGTGAGTTATAAAGTGACATTGAATTGCTTATATAAATTTCCATAGGTGAAACGTTCTAATAAGGTTGACCCAAGGAAGGTGAAATGATGTAATAAAAGATATTCACATTGAAATTAGAGTCAAAGAGTATAAAATTTTTGGATTGTACAAGTCCATCCAAGACCGTATCTCACATCCTGACCATTTATACGGTTTTGAAACAAGAGGGAATGTGGTGTAAAATAGAAAGTTGTGGAATGATGTACATGGTTAATTTATTTATTTGGTTTAATTATGTTTTATCAAATAAATGATAGAGCATAGTGTAAAGATAATAAATTCGTAAAAGAGCTATAGAATCTATATTCTGATTAGATTCTAAATGTGATCACTTGTCTTAACAAAGGAGCATATCCAACCTTGACATTGTCAAAGGAAAAGTTACCAACATTTAGTGTCTACATTCGCACCACATTAATTATGTAATTGAAAATTGCATGCTTAAAGGAAAAACATACTAAGTGTGGACACAAACTTTTATATTTTATCGATAATGGTTCTCTAGTGTGTTCGTGTTGACATGCTCCATGATGAAACATGAAGCAAAAAGTGGGGTAAATGTTTATTATAGAAATTGAAATGTAACTCAAAATATAAAATAACAATTGTAATTTTTAAACTTGCATAATTTAAGTAAAGGAGATGAAAAATATGGAAGGAATAAACATCTTCGAACTACAAGGGGATGAGATCCTACCCTTGTTGTACTTTGGAGATGCCAAAGAATATACTGGAGTATTAGGTGAAACCCAACACTAAAGAGAGATAGGAATCAAAGTAACTTTTTTGAAACTTGCAAGAGAAGAGGAAGGAAAATCTACAAATAACTCAGCCACGTCAATGCCTTCATTTGTTAAATAAACTTGTGAGAGAAGAGGAAGAACATCCTATCAATAAATTAGCTAATTCGATACCCTTCCATAAACCCATGGACACACACTACTACAAATGGATATAGGTGCAAGTATTTACTATTTTAAATATTGAGTAAGATAAAACCATAAAGAGGAATGGATATACCATACCCCCATAAAGGGTGTTGTTATAATACTAAATCCAAGTATATATATTAAGAAACCAGAGAAATCACATTCAAATCCTGCAAATAGGTTGCAGAGGGACTCTACAATGGAGTGGTGGGGCCTGCGAAAGATCAAATGACCCTGTGCAAGAAGAAATTCAAGAAACGGCTCTATCGAGTGAATCCATGCTTCAAATCCAACAAACAGATTACAGGCAGGCTCGAAAATGGAATAGCAGGGTCGGGGAAGGAGAAAACAGTGTCAAAAGAAGCCAGAGGCTCAAAGAGAAGAAATGAATGAAAGTTTGAAGTCTTCGGGCTCTGAAACAGTTCAGAACGAGCCCAAAAAAAAACTAAGTATGGAGGAGACAGTGGACACTGCCAAGTGTCCAAATGGCGCACCTCCAAAGATTGAATCCAAAAGGGGAGGCTCAACAAGCGCCAGGCCCCCACATGTCCCAGGCCCAAAGAGGGGCAGAGTTCAACAACTAAAAGTCAAAAGGTGGACAGGGCGGGCCTAAAAAAAGACTAAGTATAGAAGTGCTAGCGGAAGCCGCCACACGTCAGCTTGGCGCATCCCCAAAGTTAAATCCAAAAGTGGAGACCCAAATGAGCGCGGGCTCGCCACCCAAGTTGAAAAATGGGACAGAATCCCAAAAACAACTAAGTATGGAGAACGAGTGCCAAATGTGTTCAGGGTCTGAAAAGGTAAGAGAGCCATTGAAAATTCCAAGAGCCTACAGAGGCCTCCACGTGTCAACCCGACACTCCTTCAAAGGTAAAATCCTGAGCGGGTTTTTAAGTGAGCGCGGAGCCTCCACGCATCTGGTTTCATAAAGGGACAGGGTCGGGTTGAATAGTCAAAGCATTGAGACAGGCCAGCGGAGGGTGCCAAGTGTCAGCACAACGCTAATTCAAGAGAAAAATTAAGGGAAGGTTTCCAAACAAGCACCAGGCCACAGTGTGTCCCTGGTCAGATATATGACCCCGCCGAGTAAAAGACTTAGCCAAAAAACATGAAGAAATTGAGCAAGTCACGGAAGAAGCCACGTGTCAGCCCTGCACAACTCCAAAAGTAAAATACAAAGGCTACCCTCAGACATGCGCTCCCTCCATGTGTCTGGTTTTAAAAGGGGCCCATTTTGGTAGCTGGTTCCCACCATTTTGTATGGACCTGATTCAAATTTCAAATGGGCATATCTTTTGACTCAGGCTCAAAATCTAGAAAATATGGCACCGTTGGAAAGATCTCGGCCTTGTCTATGCCATGGAGATCTGAAACTTTAATTTTGGAGAGGTTAGGTAGGGAAAAAATGAAGAAACATCTTCAGGCCATTAATACAGGATCTATTTTCCCCAACAACCAGATCAGATTTGATCTGATCCATCGTTTCCTCCTCCTTCGAGGCCGAACAAGTAATTGATGCAGGCACGACAAATTTGGGGCTGGATTTTGTAGGAGGCATTGATGGATATGGTTGAGATTCAAACTAGTTTTCCCTTCTCTCTCCTTCTTCCCTCTGTGTTGAATCTATAAAAGCAGGGTCGAGGCTCATTGTAAAAGGTTGGACATTTCTGTTTTGTGCCCTCCCTTCTTCTTTTGTTCACAGAAGGATTTGTGGAGCTTTTCTAACCTCTCCTTTGGGTTGTAATGCAAGTTTTTCCTCTTGGCTACTGCAATATACTGTATCGACTCTTGAGAAATAATATATATGTTTGTGGATGTTTCTCAACCCTCTCATGTATTCGTTATTGTCTCTTTGATCTCTTATTGCGATTTGGTCATCTGTGCATGTTGTTTGTATTACATTCTTGTGGTCTGTGTTAAACTGTCAAAACGAGTGTCTAACATTCCTTTGGTGTATCACCTCATTAGCTTAGGTTTATTTTCTTGCATCTCTCTAACCCTGTCTCCTTGGTAGATAGAATAGACTTAGAATAGATCCTCTACAATTTTTTTGTATACACCTAACAGAGGGATAGGAACCGGCCTCAATCCGGAGAGCTCTCTTAACTCGCAAGGTCCCACACCTTGAGAGATGCTCCATGTTGTGCAATCACACTGAATGCCCCACTTCACCCTCAGGCAGACATTCAAGGGTTGCTGTGATTCTGCACTAACAGTTTTGGCACGCCGAGTGGGACAAGAGGTCTTCACTTTATTTCATCAAGTTGATGTGTTCTTGGTGAGATTCAACCTTTAGAGGCATGTTCAAAGCACATCTGGTGACTCCATCTGGTCAATAACCCATCCTCTGAGTTGCAGACCTTTTCCATCCATTTCCACTCATTTTCATCCATTTTCTTCTTCCATCTCTTTCATTTTCTCCCATTCCATGAAGTTGTGCAATCATGACTTCATTCCCTTCATGGAACTCACACTTACAGACAACAATGCAGTTCACCTCCAATGCATTTCCCAACTCCTCCAAATCAGCATTATAATCAGATCCAGGACCATTATGCTTACCCATATGAGAAGAGTCAAAGTCAGTTTGGCCATAGAGCTTATCAAGAACAAGGGGGCACATACAATGGTGATAACTATGTGGAGAATGCTGGTTTGCTGGAGAAGATCCAAAAAATGGAGGCTGGCATGGTTCAGTCAAGGGCCATAGCACAAATGAAGGCATTCAAGATTGGTTGTAGGGCACCTTGTCCATGGGAAGGCCCTTTTCCAAGACATTATAGCCCTTAGGAGAAGCTTGACTTCATGGTTGAAATGTTGCCTCAGCTTACACAGTGGATTGAAGATATTGAGGCTTATGAGCTGGACACAAGACAACCTTGTCAATGGGTAAGTCAATCACCAGCTCCCTGTCCTTCATTTTCTCTTTCTCAATCTTTATCATTTCAGTATGATCAAGAGTCAAGCCCCTCACTTGCTACCTCAAGTGTTGATTTCATTTCTCCATCTCCTAGTCTTCCATCCCATCTCAATTCTTCTCCCCTTTTCCTTCCCAAGCAGTCATTCCCTCCAAAGAAACAAGAAGTTCCACCTCCCTCTCCACCACAAACAATAGCAAAACTGGTTGAACCCCAACCTGCCACTCCTCTTGCTTCCCCAAATCCATGTTGGGGAGATGAAAATCAAACAACCAGCCAAGGGCAGCAAGAAGAGGAACCCAATAGAGAAGAAATGACAGACAATTTGAAGAGTTGGGCTGTTAAATTTGGTTTACAAAGATCCCCTTGATGGTCAAGCCAATAGAGAAGGTCAGGGTTGAAGAGCCAGTGGTGGTTGAGGCTGAGTTTGTAGTAGAGAAAGAACAAAAAAAGAAGAAGAAGATCAACAAGCTTGTTTTCTTTGAATACAATGTCCCTAATGGCACTTTGTCTGAAGAGGATGCTGATTTGGTCCAAGTTGCACAACCAGTTGAGGAGGGAGAACAATCAGCTCCAAGTCCCATTGAAGAGGAGAATTGGGAGAGATCAAATCAGTGTTGAAGCCACTCAATGAAGAAAGTATCATTGAAGATTCTTTGCTTTCATTTCAAGGGCCTGATTTGATTGATGAATCCATGATGGAGGAGGACCATACAGTTTCAGAGGCTCCAAGCATAGAGTAGGCTACAAAAGAACCTTTAGTTCTTCCTCCCACTTCATCCCCTTCAAGCTCTAATGTTGAAGAAGAGTTTGAAATTTCAAAAATTCATGTTTGAGGAAGAGGGGAACCATGGTGAGCAAGTTTCAGATCAGGAGGACACCATGGAGGAGGTAGAGCACCTGTAGTAGGACAACAAGGAGGCAGACTATCTGTCAGACTTGGAAGATTACTTTGGTGAAGAGGAGCCTGAAGAGATCACATCATTTTCTCTCTCCCATCCATCTTCCAAGCATATAAGCCTGCTACCATGAAGGAGGACATTCAAGGACAGCAACCTGCACTTCATAACAGCTCTCTGAGACCAAGGTTGGAAGATATGAGTCTTCCATGTTCTTCACAAGAGAAGGAAGAAGAACAGCCAGCTCCAAGTCTAGTTAAAGAGGAGCATATAGAGATGACCAAGACAGATTCAAAGGAACTGAATCATGAGCTGATTGCACAAGAAAATATAGACCCCTCTCCCTTTCAATCTCTCCAAAATTCTATTTTTTGGAAGATCCTGAACTCACTAGCTTCATGTTTGAAGATGAGGCTTCATATGGTGAAAATAATGAAGATTTTAAGATCACCATGCAAAAGGGAGGGACCTTGTTACAACAGGATAGTAAAGAGTTTGATTTCCTATCAGACTCAAAAGAATGTTTTGATAGGAAGGAGCCAGTTGAAATTGCAATCTTTTCTTCCCCATCATTCATTCTTCAATCACAAGAACCTGCTGCCATGGAAGAGAACGTGCAAGCACAACCTGTAGTTTGCAACATGCCTCCTGAATCAAAGTTGGAAGATTTTGATCTTCCAAAAGTCACACCTGCTACAGAGGAAGAGAAAGAATATGAGGCTATCATTCCTCCCACACCATCCATCCATGAGGGTCAGCAAGAAGGCTCCATTCTTGGAGTTAAAGTTCAGAACCATGGGCAAATTCAAAGGGCCAGACCTTGCCCAATCAGATACTTGGCTTCATTGGAGCCAAGGGAGAAGCCAAAACTAGTCATGCCTACTTCAGGGCATGAGGATGAGTATCAAAGCACCAAGGGTCACCATCAACACCTCCAGGAGTCCAATGCAAATCAGCTTGAGGAGGTATTTTCCATTAATGTTGATACCTTGCTGATATGGGTGGAGGATCGGCTTAAAGTCAGTTTTTCACTCATACAGGCAGCTATATTTAGTGTCAAATCATTTGCATGGCTGCCCCTCTTGAGAAAGGGAAGCTACTTCTCCCTGCCTGTAACAGGATTTGTTTAAGCTTTTCTTTCTCTCTGGTTAGTGTAGGGGTAGGAGTAGATTTTGTTTTCAGTAGAAGAAGTGCTTGTGCACACTCTGCATGTCTCATTTGAGGCATGTATGATTTTGTCTTTGTACATAAGTTTTGTTCATATTGCTCCAGAGCTACTGAGGCCAGGCCCTTCAGTATTCATGATGGGGAAACTCATAGTTACCTGTAATAGTTGTTATCTTCAAAATAAAACAAATGCAGAGAAACTAAAAATCCGTCTTCAAACATAGTCCATTCAGGGACAGGTGAAAGCCCCGGGTCAAAACAATTTTCTACTCTCAGAAGCCTTGTTTCAAGATTTCTTATGAAAATTGAGAGTGCAAATGGTTGGGCTTGCGGATCAGAGGTAGGATCAGTATCAGGCCATCATTCTTGACTCCATGCCCAATGGATGCTTTGAAGGCAACTGGTCCTTTTATCTAGCAGGCAGATGCCCCTGCGAGTCACCAAATTGTTATCCATATTTTTCCCCTAGAAAAAATTGGATCAGCCACGACCCCGCACAGAAGGAAATAGAGAAATCATGTTCAAATCCTGCAAACAATTGCAGAGGGACTCTACAATGGAGTGGCGGGGCCTGCAAAAGATCAAACGACCCCGTGCAAGAAGAAATTCAAGAAACGGCTCTGTCGAGCGAATCCATGCCTCAAATCCAACAAACAGATTATAGGTGGGCTCAGAAATGGAATAGCAGGGTCGGGGAAGGAGAAAATAGTGTCAAAAGAAGCCAGAGGCTCAAAGAGAAGAAATGGAAAAAAGTTTGAAGTCTTCGGGCTTTGAAACAGTTCAAAATGAGCCCAAAAAAAATGACTAAGTATGGAGGAGACAACGGACACTACCATGTGTCCAAATGACACATCTCTAAAGTTGAATCCAAAAGGGGAGGCTCGAACAAGCGCCAGGCCCCCACGTGTCCCAGACCCAAAGAGGAGGCAGAGTCAACAGTTAAAAGTCAAAAGGTGGATAGGGCGGGCCTAAAAAAAGACTAAGTATAGAAGTGCTAGCGGAAGCCACCACGGCGCATCAGCTTGGTGCAGCCCCAAATGAGTTAATCCCAAAAAAAATAGGAGACCCAAATGAGTGCGGGCTCGCCACAAAACAACTAAGTATGGAGAATAAGCTCGCCACATGTTCAGGGTCTGAAAAGGTAAGAGAAGTCGTTGAAAAGTCCAAGAGCCTGCGGAGGCCTCCACGTGTCAACTTGACGCTCCTTCAAAGGAAAAATCCTGAGCGGGTTTTTTAGTGAGCGCAGAGCCTCCACGCGTCCAGTTTCGTAAAGGGACAGGGCCGGGTTGAATAGTCAAAGCATTGAGACAGGCCAACGGAGGGTGCCAAGTGTCAGCACAATGCTAGTTCAAGAGAAAAATTAAGGGAAGGTTTCCAAACAAGCGCCAGGCCGCCACGTGTCCCCGGTCAGATATATGACCCCGCCGAGCAAGAGACTTAGCCAAAAACATGAAGAAAATGAGCAAGTCACGGAAGAAACCACGTGTCAGCCCCATGCAACTCCAAAAGCAGAATACAAAGGCTTCCCTCAGACATGCGCCAACCCTCCATGTGTCAGTTTCAAAAGGGGGCCCATTTTGGTAGCTGGTTCCCGCCATTTTGTATGGACCCTGATTCAAATTTCAAATGGGCATATCTTTTGACTCAGGGCTCAAAATCCAGAAAATATGGCACCGTTGGAAAGATCTCAGCCTCGTCTATGCCATGGAGATCTGAAACTTTAATTTTGGAGAGGTTAGGTAGGGGAAAAAATGAAGAAACATCTTCAGGCCATTAATACAGGATCTATTTGCCCCAACAACCAGATCGGATTTGATCTGATCCGCCGTTTCTCCTCCTTCGAGGTGCCGAACAAGTAATTGATGTAGGCACGAAAAATTTGGGGCGGATTTTGTAGGAGGCATTGATGGCAGTGGTTGAGCTTCGAACTGGTTTTCCTGCTTCTCTCTCCTTCTTCCCTCTGTGTTGAATCTATAAAAGCAGGGTCGGGGCTCATTGTAAAAGGTTGGACATTTCTATTTTGTGCCCTCCCTTCTTCTTTTGTTCACAGAAGGATTTGTGGAGCTTTTCTAACCTCTCCTTCGGGTTGTAATGCAAGTTTTGCCTCTTGGCTACTGCAATATACTGTATTGACTCCTGAGCAATAATATATATGTTTGTGGATGTTTCTCGACCCTCTCATGTATTCGTTATTGTCTCTTTGATCTCTTATTGTGATTTGGTCATCTGTGCATGTTGTTTGTATTACATTCTTGTGGTCTGTGTTAAACTACAAAATGAGTGTCTAACATTCCTTTGGTGTATCACCTCGTTAGCTTAGGTTTATTTTCTTGCATCTCTCTAACCCTGTCTCCTTGGTAGATAGAATAGACTTAGAATAGATCCTCTGCAATTTGTTTGTATACACCTGAACAGAGGGATAAGAACCGACCTCAATCTGGAGAGCTCTCTCAACTCGCAAGGTCCCACACCTTAAGAGATGCTCCATGTTGTGAAATCACACCGAATGCCCCACTTCACACTCAGGGCATTCGGGGGTGTTGTGATTCTGCACTAACATTACCTTCTAATCAACATGTAGCATTGGAAGATATGTGCTATCTCTTTCCTTCTTCAGGAATCAAAACTTACTTTGATATAACTTGATGCAATCATGGATTGAGGGTTCAATTAAGAGATATCCAATCATGTATCTAATACAATGATCATGTGGAAAACTCTTACAACAGATTGAAATCACTTGAGAAATATGTAGAACAATGATTTAATTGATTGATAGGCTGAAATATAACATTTTTCCCACATGGGCATACAATTTGAGTAAGACTTCAATCTTTGATTACAACATAATATAAGCACACATAGCATGTGGATCCTCAATCTAATACCCTCTAAGGTGTTAAATGATACATGATGATCTTTGATCTTTGGAACTCTTGAAATGTTATCAAAGTATCCTACTCTGTTTTGTGTTACTTTCAAGCTAACTAATTCACAATATGGAATGAGTAATCATTTATAGCCAGCAAGGATGAAATGTCTTGGCATGGAAAAAACGTAATACTAGCCTATACACATGTAATGGGAATCTTGGGTCAAGCCTTGAATGCTTTCACCTTTTATCTTTATAAGGAAATGTGTACATGATTCCTTTTAAGATAAGTTTGGCAAGATAGATTCCTTAGAATTCAGTGCAACCTCAATCATGATCATTGCTGGGACCAATCATCTCATGTATGTTGTTATCAGTAGGCACAATATTCAAATTAGTGGCCTACAATATAATTATACCTTCTTTTAATGAATTTGATGGGTTACATCAAATTAGATAATAGGGAAACACTTATGAATGGTGTGACATGATAGAATATTACTTCATGAAGCTCTAATATGAATTTGAAGTTTGTATGATCTAAATCATACAATAGAAATCATGTCTAAAACTTTGCATAAAAATGCTTTGATCACTGCACTCAGCCTACTCCTTCACCTTACACATGTGCACCTTGGAGATCGAATTAACACAATCGCCGTAGTTTTGTTCTATTTGATTTCACTTAAGATATGGCCAAATCTGTAATAATTAATCATGCTGGTGAGCATTCCTTAAAACTATTTCTAAACTAAGAAAGGTCATCTACTTTATATCTTAATGATGGAATTCACCTCTCAGTCAACTAGACTAGTTCCTTTTCCAATGGAAAACAATCAAACATGTAAGGAAAACTGATATGTGTGTGACTACCATAAAACCAAAGACATGCATTTCACAAATAATAAAAACAAGGTAACATTACACCATTAGACATACTTCATTATCCATCTCCAATCGAGAGAGGCTAACATGCATTAGGAGAAAAATTGTAAAATATTCACATTATTTTAGATTTCTACCAATCCAACTAATTCTTAAAGCATACATATAACCAAATATGACATGAGAGAACTTGTGCCATAAGATTCCCTATGAAACTCTAACCACCCATGGTGACATCTGATCAAGCAACTACCTAGCTAGACCCCACCTCCCTACAGTTCATACAAACAAGACATTTCCCTTCCAATGTTACATATAAAAATGGTTGAATCCCTAAATTATATTCAAGCCACAAGTGCAGGAAATTGGCTCACAGACCAACCCCTAGGACATCTTACATTCATGCTTATATATCATTTCAATACAATGTTCATCCTCTAGGGAAAAGGGGAAAGTATGATAAATCATGTCACATTAGTACTAAGCCTTGTCATAGTCTTTAAACACCTATAGACAAAGGATTTACAATTGCCTCATTGAAGAAATTTACCTTGGATTTGCTCAAGTACCTTAGAATAGGGCGAACAATGCCTCTATTTATGCAAGTGATTACATTATTACAAACCTACAAGGGTGGCTAGTATTGGCTCATGTCGTTCATTTTATGACTCATATCAGCGCATTTAATTTAATCCATGTGTGACACAACACACAATAAATTATGATGCCCTCTTTGCACACAAGCTTGGGTCTTACTCAATGTATAGTGGCAATACACTTTGGGATTAAAAGCCACTTTATACTTGAATTTACACATCAACTTCATACTTGGCCTTGCTTAACACCTTGCCCATGCCCAAGAAATATATTTAGCAGGACTAGACATGTGAAACAAGTACTGACAGAAAATAATGGTGAATACAATGTGTCAATTCTTTGCAAAGCTCTACAATAACCCTGCACATGGCTCCATGGTGGTTGACAAGACTCATAATACATTTAAAACTCCATCATGACCCTATTTTTCATCAACAAACACAATCATGCCACTGAGTGTTATATAAATCCTCTTAAGGTTTTTCAATCCTCTATCGTAGCCTAAAGGATGAAGGAAAACACTAAAATAAGGCTCCTAGGGAATGACAAGATTTGTATACATAGAGTTTGAAATTCTGCACAATTGACTGTCAATAGCATGGGAGCACCTATCAGACATAAATTTTTTGCCATAATTTAAAGAATCCAACCAACACCATTCTTGAAAAATGTTGTCCTCTAGTATAAGTCAAAAAAACCCTAGAAATGGTGCATACACTATTTGATAGTCCATGAACGTGAGCATTAAACTGTTTGAACTTGAGAAGGAGATTGATGACTAGGATGCATCACTTGGATGTTGTAGTGCCAATGCATAGCACTAGAAAAAAATATTACATGCTAAAAGGAATTAGTCGTTGGGCACTTTTGATGTGCTACTAATGACAAAATGCCATGTGACCCCACCACGCCTTAAAAAACCAAGTCACATACAAAGAAGTCGAGCCCTCCATAATATAGCCACAAACGCGCCACAAGGAATATTAAGATTCATTACCAGGAGAGAGCACACACCACCAAGCTAAGTTCAGGCTCACCATCACCATCAAGGCGAGACATGGTAGGTCATAATATTTTGTTGGATCCATACTAACCACCAAAAGAAACAAGGCACCACTGGGCAAAATGTATGGGCCCCACTGATGACATCACAATAGGACACGTGGCAAGATGTGAGTGATCCATGCACACTGGTGAATGGCACCGAATTGTCAACTAAAGAGATGTAGGCCAATAAGATAATACCACATACATGCCATATGCCACTTGTGCACTAAATTGGAGCAACTGCCAGTGAAAGGATAATCAACGAGAAAGTTTGGAGGATGATTGACGATGCACGTGTGAGGAGAGAGGATCTAACAATGCATGAAAAATGCATCAAATAAATGTGCATGTAGGATGTTTACCCGTTGTGTATTTTGAATGGAGAGTTGACGCATCACAACATGAAATAATAAGTAGAAGTGGGAAGCAATCAAGGATAAGCATGGAGAGATTGGGGATGAAGACCAAGGCGATGACAAGGGCAATAGGCAGTAAGTAGTTGGAGAGACTGGGTAGGAAGGTAGGTGAGAGGAAAAACAAATACATGTGCTAAATGTTATGCATATGTGGGCAATAGGTAGACCCCGACAAAACAAAACAAAATGGATTAGGCACATATGGCAAGCATAACATATGAATTATTGGTGCCAAATAGCAATATGCATTTAGTCAATCGGGGAAAGGACCTACGGTATAAGCCCTTAAGTATTAGACCACCATGGGAGCATGAACTAAGGCACCACCACACACAAAAGAACTTCCTTAAGACAAATAAGCGATGGAGTTTTTCTAGTGCCGTGCTTCAACACTCATTATAACATAAACGCAATTGTATTTTTTTGTACATCTTGGTATATAAATTATAATAGTTTACTTCTAATTAAATCCAAACAAATTGAAATCAAATTAAATTTAAAAATATTTGCAAATTCACAAATTTATTACCTATCTCACCAAGCAAAGGGATGTGAAACAACATTAGAAATATCTAATCATAGATGAAACAGAATCTACATACACTTATATATAATTACATACCAAATATGGAATGCGTAATTTAATCTCAAATGGTTAGGCAAAAGATAATACAATTAATCTAAACAAAAAACTATTGTAAAATGGCAAGGATAATTGTGAGCCCTCCTCACTCATTTCCTGCTGGTCAAGCATCTTTCTAGTTACTCGAAGTGTTCCTCACCTTTTGTTTTTAACCCTTTCTCCACCACCTCCTTCAGCTTTTCATTTCATACATATGCAGGTTTTGTGAAAACAATTCAATGAAATGTCCGTGTTATCATAAAACAGCTCTTTGACAGACCTGTTTTATGCATCTAATTTTATGAAGTCAACGGCATGATCTAGATTGCCAAATGCTCGAAACAAAACCAAAAAAAACTCAAAATAACCAAAATAATCTTCTACAAACTGAAAATAAAACCTTGTCCCGTCATTATTACTGTAGGTTGGAAACGGGGTACATTATTATGGTGTAAGCCTGTTTTTCAGATTGCTTCATTTAGCATCAGCAATAATCTTCACAAGAACATTCTCCTTGTTTAAAACGATGGAAACAGTATGTATCTCTCACAACAATTTCTCTTGCACCAATCTTGGAAATAAATTTCATTGCACTGTGTCAATCAGCACATACCCGAAGCTTCTTAACAACTCTAATTGTTGTTCCAGGGGGCATATTTCACAAACCAAATGCAATTGCCAACTTTTCACTGTGGTGGCAGAGAACTAATTCTTTTTTCTCCTCTACCACATCGTTACGTAAATATCTTGAATCTGAACAATACCCTGCTGCCTTCATCTCCGAAGCCAGGTTCTCCAACTTTGCATAGATCTCCTATGTCTGTGGATGTGATCCGTCTCCTACACAAAAAGCATGTATCTTTTTTTGGCCTTCAATCCAACTACATCCAGGGATCTTTTTAATTCCTTTATCTTTCATCAATCTCCTTACCATTTGAACATCGTCCCACCTACCAGCTTCTGCATAGATGTTTGATAGAAGAACATAAGTTGCAGCATTTTTAGGATCCAAATCAAAAAGCATTGTCGCCGTAAATACTCCTAAGTTTATATTCATATGTGATCTACAAGGCACCAAGAAAACACATCCACACAACCACCACAGGTTTAAATGGCATCTTAATGATAAAGTTTAGGGTGTCCTCAAGATAGCCAGCACGGGCAACAAGGTCAACCATGCTCACATAATGATCAATTGTAGGTGTAATGCAATAAGGGTTATTCATGTGATTGAAATATGTACAGCCCTCATCCACTAAACCTGCATGGCTGCATGCACATAGAACACAAGCAATGGTTGTCGAATTTGGCTTTAGACCTGCTAATTGCATTTGCTTGAAAGTTTCTAAAGCCTTGTCAACAAATCCATTTTGTGCATATCCTGCAATCATGGCATTCCACGAGACCACAGTTTTTTTAGGAATTTTGTCACACAGTTCACGTGCCTTGTCTATGCTTCCACATTTTGCATACATGTCTACCAGGGCAGTTGCAACTACATCTGACAAATTTTCACTATCCTTTATGCTTTGATGGATGTCCATTACCCTGCTCCAAAGTTCCCATTTTGCCACAGGGAAGGGAGGATGCTGGCAAAGGTTGTGGAATCTGGCTTTACACCTGCCAATTGCATTTGCTTAAAAGTTTCTAAAAGCCTTTTCAACAAATCCATTTTGTGCATATCCTGCAATCATGGCATTCCATGAAACCACATTCCTTTGAGGTATTATATCAAAGAGTTCACGTGCCTTTTCAACAAATCCATTTTGCGCATACCCTGCAATCATGGCACTCCATGAGACCATATCTCTTTGAGGCATTCTATCAAACAGTCCACGAGCCTTTTCAACAGATCGATTTTGTGCATATCCTGCAATCATGGCATTCCATGAGATCACATTTCTTTGAGGGCATTTTATCAAACAGTACACATGCCTTGTCTATGCTTCCACATTTTGCATACATGTCTACCAGGGCAGTTACAACTACAACATCTGACAAAATTCCCTCTATCCATTATGCTTTGATGGATTTCCATACCATGTTCCAAAGCTCCCATTTTGGCACAGGCAGGGAGGATGCTGGCAAAGGTTGTGGAATTTGGCTTTACACCTGCCAATTGCATTTGCTTAAAAGTTTCTAAAGCTTTTTCAACAAATCCATTTTGTGCATATCCCGCAATCATTGCCGTCCATGACAGCACATCTCTTTGAGGCATTATTTCAAACAGTTCACATGCCTTGTCTATGCTTCCACATTTTGCATACATGTCTACCAGAGCCGTTGCAACTACAACATCTGACAAAATTCCTCTATCGTTTATGCTTTGATGGATGTCCATACCCTGTTCCAAAGCTCCCATTTCGGCACAGGCAGGGAGGATGCTGGCAAAGGTTGTGGAATTCGGCTTTACACCTGCCAATTGCATTTGCTTGAAAGTTTCTAAAGCCTTTTCAGCAAATCCATTTTGTGCATAGCCAGCAATCATTGCTGTCCATGAGAACACATCCCTCTGATGTATTCTGTCAAACACTTCACGTGCCTTGTCTATGTTTCCACATTTAGCATACATGTCTAACAGAGCAGTTGCAACTACAACATCTGACAAGATTCCTCTATCCTGTATGCTTTGATGGACACCCATACCCTGTTCCAAAGCTCCCATTTTGGCACAAGCAGGGAGGATGCTGGCAAAGGTTGTGGAATTTGGCTTTACACCTGCCAACTGCATTTGCATGAATGTTTGTAACGCCTTTTCATGAAATCCAATTTGTGCATACCCTGCGATCATTGCTGTCCACGAGACCACATTTTTCTGAGGCATTCTGTCAAACAGTTCACGCGCCTTGTCTATGGTTCCACATTTTGCATACATGTCTACCAAGGCATTTGCAACTACAACATCTGAAATAAATCCTCTATCCTTTATTGTTTGATGGATGTCCATACCCTGTTCCAAAGCTCGTATTTTGGCACAGGCAGGGAGTACGCTGGCAAATGTAAACCCATCGGGTTGGAGACCTGTTCGTTGCATACGGTGAAACAGTGTGACTGCCTCGTGAGGGTAATCGTGTCTTCTGTAAGCTGTAATAATCGTATTCCATGAGAAGCTGTCACGTTCTTTCATTTGTTCAAACACTTTACGGGCATCAACCAAACTTCCGCACTTGACATACATGTAAATAAGTTTATTATGAAAAGCTCTGTGTGTATCCAATGCCATTTAATCCCCTGCGAGCGATGAAAGAATGGAGTTTTTCCCTTGTGAAAGCGCGTTCTTGAGAATACAGCTCTGCAATAACTGAAGATATGCAGAGTAGTCTTCAGGGGATTGTGTGTAGTAAGCAGAATGTGCAGCGCCTCTTTCAATGACATTTTATGATTGTGGTCGTGGAAAATGTGCAGTGTTATTCAGTCTCCGTCTACCACAATGAGAAACATGCAAAATCTGTCTTCGCTATCTCAAAAAAATGGTAAGCAGACAATCAATTTAGAAGCTATAAATCCTAACGTGAATAATTTTACAGAGGATCTGACTTTTCAAAGGATGTGAATCCCAAAAATACAAAAGAAGATGGTGTCTTGGGTTTTGCAATTCTGGGCCAGTCAGTTTCCAATGTGGTTAGGCTTGCGGTCACCCCCATGTAAAAATGTGATGGATATGGAAAAAGAGTACTTACATGGCACATACAATATTATGAGATGATTAAAAGACATGTTTTGTTCGATTCTGCAAAAATCCTATGTGAATGTCAAGTTTGTCTCGTGCTGAATTTCTTGAGGTGAATGTTAATATCTCAAATGCATTGATGGTTACAAGCAACAAACTGTGGCTGAAGATGGGTATATTACGTTGTTCTAGGCAGAACCCAATCATCTCTTTAGGAACAAGATGTTTTATCAAAAAAAAAAGATAAATATTCCAAGCATACATTGATCTGTAAGTTCAATTGGAATCGTGCTTCTTAAAGGAGTGATTGAAATTTATCCTACTGTTCAAGGTTTCTTTATTTTCTAATGTAAATTTGTGGAATATAGGGATTTGGGTTTGTGGAATATAGGGATTTGGGTATTCAGATTTTGACCTTACTAGAGATATTTTTCAGCCATGCCTATCTGGGTTTTATTAACCCATCTTCTCCTACAATTCTAGGTTGATTCATGTTTACAAATTATTTGGAATGCTGTGGAGAGATTTATCTCTATTAACCTATAGCAAATGGAGAGTGGAAATAGATGTTTCAAAAGGTCTACCTCATGAAGTGTGGCTGTAAATAAGAAATAGGATTTGGAGACAAATATCAAATAATGAAAATATTCCATTTCATTGTCATAAATGTTTATAGTGAATTAATTAAGTGTTAGATAACTTCCATTGAGAACGAAGTTCAATAATCTTATTGAAGTTTGTATTCTAGTTCTAGTTAGATTATATTAGCAAGACCAATTTCTCAAGTATTTGAGCTTTTTAAGCTCTTTAATGGATAAAATAATCGCGTATATGTTTATTCATGTTGTCTATACAATGTATAAATTGTGCTAATGGAATTTTAATGGTGAATTAATTGTTAAGACCATGGTCTGATGAAGTAAAATATTGGTCTCCATAAACTAGTTAATCTTACTTCCATGTTTAATTATCTATTTGGTTAATTTAAGTTGAGGATATTATTTTGTAAGTATTCATATTTTCTTTGTGGGGGAATTAATTTGTTAAAATAACATCTCAAATTCAAATTCCGTTCTCGAATTCAATCAAGTCTGAGTTAAATCTTGTAATTCCTAGTCATTGATTGATCAAAGCAAATCATAACCATGGATGTATTGGAGTAATCCCTATATTTTGAGCTTTAAAAGTAACACCTAGTAGTTGACCTATGTCAAATTCATTATTTGGTTGATACATGTTCACAAGAAAAGGAGATGCAATATTAAGAGAGCCTAAAATATAAACATTAGAACAAAAAAAACTAATTAAATTTGGACCCTAAAAAAATTCCATGTGCATGCATACTCCCTTGGGAGTTTTCACTTAAGGATTTTGGAAATAAAATTTGGATAAGTTAGGATTTGGCCATATTATTTTTTAAGGTGGTCTTGCATCCATAAAATGTTTTAGAGACATTCAATTGGGAAATATAGAACTAAAATTTAGTTATATAAGGGTTTAAGGTTGTCTCACATCTATAAGGTCCTCTAGAAGAATTCAAACGTGAATTTCAAAGATTAAAAACTAGTAAGTTAGATTTTATTAAATTCTTTGGTCTTTAGGAGCAATCAAAAATTTGAAGAGAAAGACAAACTCATATGATAAAATTAAGAAGTTGAAGGAATGTGAGAGGTATGAGTTCAGGCCAATTGATCCTGTGGTGTCGACATTTTCTAGCTTCAATTATCTGTTGACTCTATACTCATATCTGATGATTTGACATGGATTATGACACATTTTGATATTATGTTATGTTATTTGATCTTTCATGGACATGTATGGTGATTTGGGCGTGTAGCGACAATTTATCCTTGATTAGTATATTAATACATTTCAGTAGATGTTTTGGATACTAACATGTTATTATGTTATTGAGCTTATTTGATATATGATGGATACATGGTTTTGTCACACATCTTGATGTTATGGAATATTGGATTATTTTGATGTGATCATATGATAGCATGGATATATGTCGATTATATGTACTGCAATGGCTAACACATGGTGAATTTATGTGAAATTGTGCATGTTTCTCAGTTACAATTCCATATTGATGATGTGTTAGCATAGTTAGCATGTTTATACTTTGATTGATTTATTGAATAATTGATTTATACTTTTATTGAGCAGATGCGTTTAATGTTTGTAATGAGTGTGCATATTATAGGGTACAAGAGAATGTGGGTTTCAGGGTGGCTACATGAATCTACACAAGCGGCCCATGGGGTTGAGTCTTAGCCATGTTAGCTGTATGAAACGTTATTGGTTGCATGTATTGTTTGGGCACCATGAGTGACCTTAGATTATAATGTTGTATATTTTGTAAAATTTAATTATGCTGAAGTTGTTTATTATTGTTATGAACTAGGTTGGGGGACTTAATGGTCCCCACTTGCATTAGGAATGTATTTGTTTAATTAAAGAGGATTGGGGTCACATAAGCACCCTTGAGAGGGCCCCACATCCTCAACATATGTGTCCAAATGTGCCAAACCCGAAATTGGGTTATTTTTGGCATTTTTAGTGACCACTTTTGGGTTTTCAAAGAGAGAGCAAGCTTACCACAAATTGCGTGCAAGAAAAGGGAGAGCTAATGAAATGTTGTTGAATTGGAACCTTGGATCTTTCATATTGAGGAAAATTTCTACTCTTACTTTGTAAAATTTTTCTTAATATTATTTTAGAAAATATGGGTTGAGTATTATCAAATGAAAAAGATTAAGTTACATTTTATAATTGTTTGAAAGGTATTTGATATAGATATTTATTAGAGATCATAATTCGGTTGAAAAGATATGATATGAATCGTATACCTTCAAAAACATCGAAATTGTTGTTTGCTCTATCCATGTATGAATGATAATATACGAATCACATAACTTTAATAGTATTGTATTTGCGGCTTGTATCTCCGTATATTTAAAAGCAAAATAAAATTTGAATGGGAAAAGAAGAAGAAGAAAATAGACCCATCCACCGAGTTAAGCATGAGCGGTTAATCCTAATCAGCCTTACTAGCCTTTTCTGACCTGTCTTTTTCCTTGCATAATTATTAAAATATATATACATAGCTTCAAATATACAATATTTTCTATTATTATCATGTGGGTAATTACGCCGAAGGCGTTCCCCTATGGGAAAGGCCTTTGCAGTCGTTCCTCGGACTATGTTAAATTTGACGTTCGTTTGGGACTTTTTTGCCTTAATAACTGTTATGACGGCCTCTTTTTGACGTTTTCACATCTCTTGGCTATTTTCACGGAAAGTTTGGCTCTACAGTCAGGAATTTGATGGCATTAAGTGAAGATTTTGGGGATTTATTTGAAAACTAGAGGCGAACTATCCATGTTAACTTTTTAAATTTAGCAGAAGTTGAATAGTTGCAGCTAAGGTTACGGGGAGTAGTGCCAAACGTAACTCTCGCTGGTAGTCGTCCTAAAATCAAGTACCAATATGGGTTAAATTGATCCTGTACATGGGGATAAATATGCATCCCTAATATCTCCTATTTTACCATAACAAATTGATTAATCTGGGTCTATATTTGAATCAAAATGGATTCAATTGTTTGTAAGAGGAACTATTGCATCCCTTTGTTTTATTCGTTGTAAAACGAAAGAAAAGAATAAGGTTTAAGAGGCACTTCATTGGGCGAGGTAATATTGAAGTCCCCTTTCCTGCTATCCCACTTTTCTCTCTGTAAGATTTGTCTCATTTCTCTCTTCCTATGCGTGAAACCCCTTTGTTTATTCATTCTCAGGCCACCTCATTTTTTTTTCAAGTTATATTATACTGTCTTTTATTTTTCTTTAATTAAATATGGTGGGGGTGCGGTAAGGCCGACCCCTCCCACCCCTCAAATTACTAAATTATTATTACACATGAGTTATAAACTTAGAGGAGAGAATGATAATGTAAAGTTTGTTGTATTTGTAATTTTTCATAAAATGTATGTTATCTTAATTTTTTTTTTAGTTTGTGTGATAGGGTATGAGCAAGCAATGTAGTTACAACTATAACATTCGACAACTCACGAGCCCCCTAAGCTTTTTTCCAAATTAATTTATTAGTGCAACAATTTAAAACACAAATATATGCTACATTTATCGAGTAGGGAAAATGGTTGGTTTTTCACACGAGGAGAAAAAATATATATAATATTTAAGTTGTAAATAAAGGTATTATATTATGTAGTTCCATTTATTTAAATATGATTAGTGATCACATGAATGTTGAAAGGGCTTGGGTAGAAGAGTGAATAGTGGAAGGGTGAGAAGGGTCAATTCTGAATGAAATATATATATATTAGTAGGAATTTGACAAAGGAGATTATGTTCATGATTTTTTTGTGAACTGCATTCATGTGTATAATGCAAGAGATATCAAGAAAAAAGTGGAGGCATATATCATATATTATTTGGGTGGTAAACAATCTAATTTGTGGAATAATTGTGGGGCATGCATGTCTTAAATTAGCACATTTTTTTTCAGACCTTCAATTCATGTCTGTCTTCCTTAAACAATCCTTTTATATGTCCTTGCTATTGGGAATTAATTTCAACTAGTGTGTTCCCAGCTCGTAACTGAGAAACTTTATTGCCTAAAGCGCGCTCCATTTACCTTCACGCATCCAAGGTGTGTTTCTCCTACGTTGTTCAAATTTACAAAAACTACGTGCCTCACGGTTAGAGGAATTTTTTTTTTTCCTTGACCTCTTTCATACCATATTCTTTGCGGTCAGGTTCCAACGTTGGAACATGTTGGCTTTTCCCTTTTTTATTTTCCCCCTTTGGACATAAATTGCACTCACATGAAAACTACACTACCCTAATTGTCAACTTGATAGTTAGGGGAAAACATCAACGTAAATTTTTGCATCGATTCGCTACTTGACCATTCAACGTAAAATGTACGACTTCATTTCCCTAACAGCTCTAGTGAAACATGCATTCAAATTCCACTTACGTTTATTTTTTTGTTAACAACCCAATAAAGTCTAGACGTGCAAATTCCAACAAGTATTCTCCTTAGAAACATTTCTCTTCCATTGATTTTATTTTGAGATATTGTCCTCTGTAGTTTCATCTACGTCTTCCCACAGTTTGTTCTCTCCTTCTTTCCATTGACATATGTGTTGTGCTCTTGCAGATACTTCATTTTTCACATTGTCTCCTCTATTCCTCCTTGCTTCCTCTTGCACTTCTCCACCCTTGAATGACATTTTCTACACCCTTATTCCTTTTCGATTATTCCTCTTCACCCATTTTTACTTCTTCATTATATCCCTTTCGGCGTTCACATCATACATTTCATGTAAGATTGTTAGTACAATAAAAATAATTTAAAAAATAAAAATAGAAAACTTTGGGTATGGGGTTGGGACGACCTAGCCGACCCATCCCCAAACTCTTCCTCGTATATGCTTTCCCCATGACTCTCCTCCATCTTGGGTCCTTGGATACGACCCTACAGGTCACTGCTTGCCGTGATCTTTCCCCTACAAACAGGAAGGGCATTTTTAAAAAAATAAAGAAAAAAAACAAATAAAAAATGCAGCTGATATGAACTACTTAGGCCTTACGGCCTCACCACGCCCCTGTCACTCCTCTATTCCATTCGGATTTGGTTTAAAAATCAGGGGTATACTGATTACACATATATACCAAGTTTCTATATATGCCCTATTGAGGGATTTAAAAAAAGAGAAATAAATTGCTGAAACGAAAATATTCACACCATTAAAACTCCAACCTATAACAAAAGTTTAAAAAATGGAGAAGAAAATATATATTTTGCCTCCATAAAAGCTCCCTTCAGTACCTACAAATCTGCAAATGAATCCTCAAAAATCTCTGTACTAAAAAACACTAAGGTAGAAATTTAAATATAATGGATGTATAAACAAAAATAACACTAACAATTGCATGTGTATAATGCAATTGTAAACGCCAAACGGTTTATGTTATTTGTTTTAGAAGGATAGTTATTATTTTTGTAGTTGATGTTGGTAAGGGGTGTGATTGATTTTATAAGTCTAGAAATATAGATGAACTATTTAATTTAAAGGTTCTATCTCTACATTTCAGATTTGTTACAAATTCGTACAAATATATTTGCAAATCTTATATCATGAGTGGTAGTGTTTTTCAGAGTAGTTTTTCTGAAATAAACATTTATACATGAAGACTTCTATATATTTGCAGAGTTTGTGTCGATTTTCATTAGCAGATGGCATATATTTGACATATTCGGCCACTCTTGCTTGACTGTTGCATATTAACTAAACATTGCAACCATTAATATGCAAATGTTTTATGTAATTTGTGCGAACACCAAAGAAATCATAAGGTGAAGAATGCTCTGTTGAAGAATGGGTTGTTTGACTAAACATAATCTATGTGAGTTTGAGTCAAATCCCACATAAGAGGATGGCAAAAAAAGATATTAGATGATACAATATCGAAGGATAAAGAACAATTTGTAGCATGCGAGGTTAATAGAAGAACCATTGCAAGTGATGGAGTGTTTTCTACTTGTCAAAGTGTTGATACAATAACGAACGATAAAAAATTCTTCGTGGCATGTGAGGCCAATAGAGGAACCATTGCAAGTGATGGAGTGTTTTCTACTTGTCAATGTGACCACCAAAGAGTATAGAATGTGCCTTCTTCAATAGGAATTAATGGTAATCATGAGGCATACATAGCTTATACAAACTTTCCTTTATGTGAAGATCCTGAAAATGTACCAAATTAAAAGAGGTTATCTTGCTCAATTTATTGACATGAGTGGAATTTTTGTTTAATGGATTTCCCTACTTTCTCAAAACTATGAAATAAACAAATAGTGGGAGATAATGAATAGGAAGAAAATGATGGATTATAGCTTTATGGATTTCCCTACCTTTGTCTACTCTTTTTCCACTCCAAAATGAGAATTTCTCTTGGGAATAAGTGGACACAGATCTTGCAAATCAAGATAAATTCCCTCTGAGGTCATATAAAATAAAATGAAATCTTAGAAAATCAGAGTTTGGAAAAAATTATTTAAAAACGAACATCAGATTGAACTTGATCATCTAAACAAGTAGATATAATTTTATATTCTTACATACCAATTTGGCATAAACAATATGAAAAATCATCTCATTTTACCTCTGCATGTGTTGGGTATGTCCAAATATAGCTTACAATGGTTGATTTTTGGAATGAAAAATATAAATCTTATCCCTCATAAATAGAATTACAATTGGTGTCATGCAGTCTTCACCTGTAGTAAACTGAGGGGCAAATGAAGATGTAATAGAGAATGGCCTGACTATCATTGCTCAGTGATTTTCATGTGAGTTCGGTGATAGAGCTTGCATGACCTCTATAGAGGAACTGCTCCAACAATATGAAAGAAATTCCATTGGTTCAAAAGGAGTTTCAGGCATTGGATTGAATGGCATGTTGTTGGGACTGCACAAATCCATTGTAGGAAGACTCTCTTCTATGTTGCTCAGTGTCTATAAAAAATTTCCCTTCTGATAAATATCTGACATAATACCTTCCTGCAATAGAAACAATAACAAATGTGGTCACTTGATCAGAGTTATAAAAATTCAAATGATCAGTGGTTAAAAACTTGAAGATG
Source organism: Taxus chinensis (assembly GCA_019776745.2). NCBI lineage: Eukaryota > Viridiplantae > Streptophyta > Pinopsida > Cupressales > Taxaceae > Taxus > Taxus chinensis. The sequence goes on along the minus strand of CM034154.1, from coordinate 644,384,892 downwards.
CACCACTTCTAAGCCACACACTCCATAAAAAATGAAGGTCAATAACTAACTCTGAGATGCCCTTATTATTGTAGCTTGTGCTCCAAGTTTAAGACAACCAAAACAAAATTTCTCCTGTGCAACTGCTGACAACTAAAAACATCAACAAACCTAGGGACACTATGATAGAATTCTTGGATCATGGGGCTTCATCAAAGCAATTCAACGTCACTTCATTAAATAGTTTCTAAAAAAACATTATTGGCCGAGACTTTGAGTTGACAGGAAAGCAGATGTAACGGCTATGAAAATATGGTGATGGTATCATGGTATGCCAAATCATGTCAGTTTTCTAACAAATAACACCCACCAAATCCGTTAGGAAGAAACAATTGAGCTTCTTGGTAATTGAAAAACACCTTATCTGTCCTTGATTCAGAATTATAGATCACTTCTTAGCTTTTTAACAATTGGAAGAATGTTCCTTGGACCGATTTATACATGTCTAATGCCTTGAGGCATTATTATATCACTCAACAAAATTGTTTTCTATTCCTTGGATTTCACTATAATTATTAGGACTGATAATCACATTACATGATCATTAACTCTGAAAACATAAAACTGCATATATCCTAACATGTTGAAAACAAAATATGATTAAGACAACAGTACAAAGTCACCAACTAATGCATGAATAAAAAACTGATTAAAAATAGGGGATAGTGGGATGAAATAGTAACCATACATCAAAATTTATTTAATCTGAATATTTGACAAGTTGGTATGAATAGAGAAGGCCTACAATCTAAATATGTAGGAGCACCGATGGAGAAAAAATAGTCCCAAATCTACACAATTATATTAGATCTCAATTGAGAAGGGTCTTCCTTGATTAAGAAGGGGTGGTTTAGAACTTTTAGCATATCATCATATATTCACTTCCTATATTTTGGTCATGTTTGATTTATCAACAAATAAAACAATGTTATATTGGCTATGTCAACAAAGCATTACATCAGGCGTCACTAATCCTTATCGCATGTCACCCAAGCGTTATAGTGTGAAGAAATCATTTGGGATTCATCCAAGACAAATGTGTATAATATGACGCCACATGCTTTATAAAATTTAGTATGCAATACCACACTAAGAGAGATGATGAATAATGTTCCGTTATTAGACATCTCTGGGAATTCCTAGTAGAATGCTACATCCATTAGAGGTGATTCCGAATGATGAACCAGTTATCTGCAAATCATGCAGAACGTCATGTATGTTCCAATTATTTTGTATGTTGAAATCTTGTTTCCCCAACATGTCAAGACTGTCTAGACCCATGTTTTTTCCAGGAAAAGTTGTGTGAAGACCTACTATTCTTGAAAAAATTTCATGTTGAATATTGTATTCGGGCTCTGAGTCAGAACTAACATCTGTAACGGCTCCTGTGTCTATGCTAGTGCGTAAAACATGCCATGGTCTGTAGTTGTGCTTGAACATGTCCCAAGTTCCGTTGATGTCATGTGGGGTTGAGCCAAATTCAGATGCAATATTTCTGAAAGGCTTGTATAAAAGGAGTTATGACCAACAGAAAAGGTCATATGACGTTGATTCCCGAGCTGGGACATCCACAAATCTCGGGTGGACCCGAACAATTTCTTTTATCGGCCGCTTTTTCCATTTATCACCTTTACGTTTCTTGTTGTAGCTCCAATATCGAGTAACTTGAATAAGTGGTAGGTGTTCCATGGTTTTTGGACGAACTTTATATGCATCCAAGAAAGTAGTTGTTTGTTGTGCATCAGTGTCATTTTTAACGACACGTCTTAATTTTTTTTTCCAACATTTAATGATACAAATGGATGACTGCACATAACAAGTGGAAATTTTTGAGCATGTGGCATGTTTCTTGTGTGCTTATTTCATGTTCAAAAAAACTTTCCTTGTGTAAAGGTTATGGAGGAGTTACACTGTTTTCCACTTTCTTTAAACTGAGGATGACACATTTCAATCTGTTGTTTCCACAATCTGTCTCTTTTTTCAGTGAAAGTGTGAAGCAGTATTCGTTTGCTGATGACATTACTTATAATTTCACTAGTCACATCTTCATCTATAGACAATATATGGAGGTCACTAGCTGCAACACCCATGATTAACTCAGCTGTCTCATCAAAAGCGGTAACTGATTGAAGTTCTCCTGTTGGGTCTTTTAGATCGATCCTCAGTGCATATCTATAATCATAGTTTTGAACTTGTGTGTTGTAACTCGAACATAACCATGAACCATTACCATTCTCTCTCACCTTTTTCCTGCATTTTTTTTCACCTTTTTGAAGAGGACATGCCTTGTAAAAAAAGTTGTCCATGCTGATATTCATGATTTCTGCAATAACCATGGCCCATTCATTTCTCCCAGTGTTCCCCATATTTAGTACCTCTGAAATCGTTGTTACAGAGGTCAGGATTTTCAGAGGGCCCATAAATTGGCTTGTGATAGAGGGCACCGGAAGGGTAGTAGTCATCGGAATCTACCCAGCTTTGAAGTGTATTGGTTTCTGAAATGGCCTAATTAAAACTTCAACAATGATAGAAGAAGAAAGCCGAGTGATCATGGTTTTAAAATATCCAAATCCAGAAAGAGAGTTTAATACAACCCACCTTGAAAAAAAAATTGACATCTATAATATGGGAAAAGGGAAGACCAAGATCTCTATGCTATTTAAGTCTTCTATTAACATACAAAAAGCATGCCATAAGCAATTTAGCATACAGCAAGTTTCAGATTCCAAATCCAAAATTTATGTGACAATTACCTCGAGATACTTCCCTTGAATTGGTGGACATGGGCATCGGCCTTCTTGAAGTCAGTTGGATGTTGATCTCTACATAAGAAAGAGTAATAATCATAACACAATCATTTTCCCCCTGAAGTGATTAACATCTCGAAGACCCAAAATAATTGGAGATTAATTTGACTGACCCAAATCCTTACAAACTTCAGAACTGGAGGAATCCAAAAATAAATTTATAAAAATACAAAAACCACAAAAAAAATCAGATAGAAAAAATATGATTAGCATCTCTATAGACCAGAAAACTTAATTAATTTTACCAACAAAAACAAACAAGACCCAACAGGCTTGGACATAAATTCAACTGACACAAATCCTTGAAAATGGAAACAACAAACCAAACAAAAAATGTTGGATAGAAAATATACAGTGTTTTGGACAAATGATTGATGCTTTTTTTCTACATCCTCAAAGAAGAGAGAAACCACCACAACAAAAAACTCGGGATTTCTCTCATCTTGCAGCTTGCTGCAGCTGTGTGAATTGCTTGTCCAGATATCCCTGCCAACCATAAATAAATAAAAATCCAATCTTTGCATCTCAGTGCTGCATAAAAATATCAAATCTCCGAATTGAGACCAAGTTAGACTAAAATTAAACCACAAAATATCCCTTGAAAATACCCCATACTTTTTCTGACCAACCCTGAAAATATCCCCTGAAATTTCATACGCTCGTCTTCTCCTCCAATCAGTAGTAAAAGTCGAACCCAAGAGTTAAGAAGAGGAAAAGAAAAATAAATGCCTGCATTCATCAAATTTATTCCAAAATCGGTAAGAGAATGTCTCTATATTTCACACCAATGGAAAATTCCATTTATTGTCATTATTTTCTCTAATTCGATTCAATATAAAAAACATTTCCTTTATATTGGGGGGCTTGGTCCAAGTTTTTATATAATGTTCTATGCTCATCAATAATTGTGGATATATTTTGTAATCCCGGGCTTTACAGAAGTTCATGCAATCTAATACCCTCATCATTGGAATAGCCAACAGTCGGTGTGTTCATTGTTGACTATTAGAACATACCAAATGTTTAAGACTTTTGCGTGTGATTGATATAAATCACCGGTGCGTTCAACCTAACACACTAGTCGTTTACATGAGAGTCTCATCATTAGTGGGAGCGTTATATTTCTAACACCCAAACTCTTTTCTAATTGGTTTGACAAAGACTTGCAGACCATCTCTTCCAACCCAAACGAAGAAATAAAGTGGGTGAATGACAATATTGTAGCCTACCCCTGCCACCAATATCAAATACATCGCTGTGGGAAACGAAGTCTTGGGAAAGACGGATATGGGCTGATTTTTGGTTGGCACAATGAACAACATACAAATGACACTTCAAAAAATTTTAATCTGCAGAATAAAATCATGGTCTCCATAGCCCACATGGTCACATAAATTATTGGACCATTTGCTGAGAAGGTGAAGAACGATATGAGTTATGTTCTTGAATTCCTTGCTGCTCAGGGCTCTCCCTTCATGGCCAATCTCTATCCAAATATTACCTACGACAGCAATAGGAATTCCTATGACTTAGATCATGCCTTGTTCAAATCCACAGCCTATCCTATTACCGACGGAACTCTGATCTACAGCAACTTGTTATACAGAAGTCTGTACACTACGAAAAGCCTAACCAGTAAGCGAAAAACATCCAGACGGCCAGACGACCGTATAACCGTCAAATTTAACACTGTTGCAGAAACGTCCGGAGGTCCTTTACCATAGGGGGAATGCCTTTGGTGTAATTAAATTTGTGATAAAAAAATATATATAAAACCCATGTTATCCAAAATTCCCCCCAAGGTAATTTTGATAACATGCATCAAATTCTTAAGTCCCAAGCAAATAGATTGATTCAAGGCAAAAATCATGTTTCTGGGGCCCCCTCGGGTTCTTTCTAACTCTTCTGTCCAAGAAGAAAACCCAACAAGTTTTAAAAATGTGAAAAAATTGCAAAAACAAGCTCGGGGCAGAAAAAATAATGATAAATGGCTAAGTCCTAGTCCTCGCAACAGTCGGGACATGAGGGACATCTGGACGCGAACCGGCCGAAAGGCCACCAGGCAGTCTATAGAGCAAATGGGACATCTGGGCAATTAGTACGTAGAGGACGCAAGTCGGCCAAAAAGACTTAAGGCAGCCCGGAACAGTTGGGCCGAAGATACGCGAAGTACACGAACTGACTGGATCGGACGAAATGAGAACTTTCGCATCGGGACAAGCGGGACAAGAGTACGTGAACCGGCCGAATCGGGTGAATCGGGAAATTTCAGCACAAGAGCAAGTGGGACATCTGGGCCGCGAGGACATGAACCGGCCGGTTCGGCCAAAAAGGAGAAATTTCGCATTGGGACATCCGGGCCACAGGGACGCGAGGGACGTGGATAGCCGAAAAGGCCGAAAGAGAATGGAAATGCGACACGTGTCACCGGCCAAATGAGGAACAAGGAAGCCCATTTCGGGCGGATCGGGAGTTTATGTCCCAAACGGTTTAGGACATCCGGGACAGAAGGACGTGAAGGGCACGAAAAGCCGGCAGACCCGCGAGCCAATTAAAGCACGCCACGTGTCACAGGGGAAAAGGTCCAAAAGTCAAGGGGTGAGTTTTGAAGGGTCAGCCCGAGCCAATCAGAAGAGGACACGTGTCCTATGGAGCAAGGAATATGGAGCAGGGAAGGAGAGAGAATTACGCATCCAACCAGCTCGTGCCACGTGTCATCCAGGTGGTAGAGTGCGGGAAAGATCTTCAAAACGTAGTTTCGCCTGTTTTGTGCCCTAAAACTTCAAACGGCCATAACTTTTGACTCCGAGCTCCGATTTTCACAAAATTGGACTTTCTGGAACGAGCACGACGTCCTCTACTCCAAATTTTTTGATGAGGGTAGATATATTTAAATGAATGAAATGTGTTTGGCTCTAGCCAGTTAATGCTCATTCCTGTCAAATGACAGAAAACGCCTGCCAGACCCAAAATAGTTACCCGCACTCAGAAGGCCATAACTTTTGCATTTCTCAACAAAATCACACAAAATTGGTATCGTTGGAATCGTGGCTCCAAGCCTGATGCACAACAATCAAGAAATTCTAGAATTGATGAGAGTTTGATCAAGATTTTTAACAAAACGTGGCCGGGTTCAGAACAGTGTTTTATTTGGTAGCTGGGAGTGCAATTAAGAGGCATGGTCATCATTCTTTCTCTGCTGTAGCACATGGGACAGTATGGGGAGCATTTTTCAAGAAATATATAATCATTTCACTCAATTTAATGACTCTTATGGGTGGTTGAAGGACAGATTTCAGGATTTCCATTTTCCCTTCTCTTTCCCTTCTCATTTTTTATATAAATTGGAGTGTTGGGCTCATTGTAAAGGGGGGAGTTTTCAGATAGCAAAGCTCTGTCAAAATTGCTTTGTGAAGCCAATGTGCTGCAGGCCCTTGTAGTGGACTCCTTGCATGGTGATCCAGGCCCTTATCTTGTAATAGATTGAACTGTGCATATCATGAAGCAATAAAATATTAGTTTGTGGATGTATCTTCCCCTGCTGTGTTCTTTTGCATTCTTCTTGCCCCTTTAATCTTTCTGCAAGAATATTGTGTCTTTTATTATGTTCTTGCAGGGATTCATTATCATTGTGTATGCTTGGAATATTGTTGTGAATGCATTCTGCTAGATTATGGAGAACTGTCATCACCTCTTCTAGTGTGCATTTTTCCTCTGTATTTCACACATTTGGAGATTACTCTCACACCCTCCTTTTCTGGTGTATCACCACTTTAGTGTAGGCTTTCATTTTATGCATCCTCTCTCCCTGGTCCCTTAGAAATTTAGATTAGAATAGTTAGTTTCCCTTGCATTAGAGTAGATTGTGGCAGGTAGTTTAGGAGCAAGAACCAGCTTTCTCTGGAGGTCTATCTCAAGTAGCAAGTCCCACAACTTGGAGATAGTACCCATGTTATCCAATCACACCATGAATTCAAGTATATGCACTTGTATAAACACAAGGGTGCTGTGATTCGGTTAGAACAACCCCTCTTTTGCCTCCGTGCGACGTCTCACTTCCCTTACACAAACAAAACAAAACAAAATAAATCCTACACAACACAAACAAGAGATAAACAAAAACAAAAGGAAATGAAGTCTTTAAGAAATTCTAGGGTTAGCCTAGGTTACTTTAAATCAATGGTGAAAAGGAGATTAAATCCAAGGGCATAGATTTTTCCCATCTCTTCCCACTCATCTGATGGATTACTTTTATTATTCTTTTTTTTTTGTTTCCTTTCTCATAATGGGATAAAAATTAATCACTTTATCTATTTTGAGTGTGAATTCAGATAGGAATTTATTAAAACAAGATAAGTGATTAAATTCTATCGTGTTAAAAATAGATATAATTCCCGAGAGTTAATTAAAACTTCGTTGCACAGGTAATCGATGCCGGTTTTGTCTAACCATCATCGGTTCCTACTTACCCTTGACCGATGTCGGTCTTCCCTGACCGATGCCGGTCTGCCCTTAACCGATGCCGGTTACTGTGTTTTCCAGCAAGTTCCAATTGCATGTTAAAATGAAGTAATTGAGCTCCACAACTCAACACATACCATTTACAATAATTTTATTGGACATAAGACTTGTCATACCTATGACCATAAATGTGATTTTGGTTGTTGTCTCATCCTCTTGCACTTGTATTATAGAAATTTGATTTTTCTCTTCCACCCTCTTAAGATGTTTGTACTCTTCCAGATCCTCTTTGGAAATCTCTTCATTTGCCTTTATTGAAGCTTGATCTTCCTCTTGCTCTATTGCTTCCAACCGAAACTTGTGATTTGAAGGATTTTTCAAGGGTGAGCTACATGATCTATTCAACCTTTTCTCGAGGCATATAAAAACTATGATTAACTTGTCTACAAATAACTAGGTTAAATTCTATGATTATTCTATTGTGACAACAATAGATTCAAACTTGCTAGGAAGTCTTTTAAGGATTTTCTATATAATTATTTGATCTTTTAATGTCTCACAATGAGACCTAATTTAATTTATTACGCCCATTGCATGGGTTAAAAATATGTTTATTGAATCTAAGTCCTTCATATAAATATTTCAAAATATTTTAAAGCATTTGTAATTAGTCATTTCAACTTTACTGGTACCTTGATAGGCCATTTAAAGACTTTCGTATGCTTGCTTTGATCTAGTCACTATTGCAAAACATGGAAATATGGACTCGTCCTTTTCTTGTTGTATGAGAAACAAGTCTTTTGCATCCTTCTTTTCATTCTCCTTCAACAAATCATTCTCTGTCTGTGTCAATTTCTTGAAATGCTTGAGGATTTATAGGTTATGGAAACCAAATTTTGACTATATAAATTCTTCATTTTTATGATCAAGTAATCATAGTTCTTCATATTGAACTAGATTAGCTACTTATTGTAACGCCCACATTTTTACCACTAGATCTCATGAGAAACCTGATAGCAAAACAAGAAAAATTATGGAATAATTTTTTTTTTGAAAGGGTCCAAGGTCTTAGCTCAGATTTTAATTAAATTCAAATTACAAAATTTTAAACTATCAACTGGCAGTTGGGACTAAAATAATAATTAGTTCCCGTCGGCCCAACCCTATTAAAATATTTCGATTTGATTTCCCTTATTAAGTTTCGTTACTTAAAACAATTATTAATCCGTTTTACTTTTTTTTTGCTAATCAGCCCCAAGGGCCTTATTAAATATATTTATTGAATGGTTCCAAAAATTAATCTAACATTTTATTAGATAAAATTAATAATCTCCTATTTTAAAATAAATCAAAAAATAACATGGGTTAATACCTAAGGTGTCAAGGGTACCCAACATGGTCTAACCCCTTAGGCCCCATTTAGCATTGCACACACATCTTTTAATAAAAACATTCCCACCTAAAAATACCCCATCACTTAAGTGATGTAGGGTTCATCCTACACCATTAGATCTAATCTTTCCTAGCCCTTAGATTTAGGTTTGGCAAAAGTAACCTTAGAATCCTTATGGAATACCATATATTCATTTCTTTGACCTATTTTCTTATTTCTCTTATTTTGTTTTGCAGGTTAAGGAAGGAGGAGAACAAAATGAAGCCATGGAGGCCATTAGAGAGGATTGAAAGCTCTCATTTGTTAGGTTTTCGTGATTAGAGCAAGGATCTATCCAATTCCTTTGTGGGTTTTGGTCCCTCTTCTTTATTTGTTTTTGAATGGTATTTTCTTTTGCAGATTCCAAGTTTATATACAATGAGTATATACCCATTTGGGTAAAACCGAATATATGTTTATAAAATAATTTTTTTTTTACATGTTTTTATTTCACATTAAAATACCCCAAAAATTTCAGGGAGGTGTTTGTTTAATTTAAATATATATAATTACAATTTATTTTGGATTTTATTTCAAAATATATGATCGTATAGAAATATATATATATATATATATATATAATGTATATATATGTATAGGTATATATGAGTGAGTTTAAAATTTTTTATGGTCACGATAAAAACTCGGCACACGCCGACAATGAAAAGAAGGGGCCGCATAAATGATAATGGCTGCATATATTTTAAGTGGGAAATTGGGAGCTAAGTGTTTTTATTATTTGGAGGGTTTAAAATGTGTAATAAAACATAACAAATAAAACAGACTGTACTTTAGAGACTTCACACAAATGTCTTTTTTGTTGTCGGTGCCCCTTAAATTTTATTAAAACAAACTAGAACCTACGGCAAACAACATAAGCCCCTTTATTTTGTGTCCCTTTTTATAAATATTAAACCTAATTCTTACTAGGCCGACCAACTCATTCTCTTTAATTAATTTAATAATAAAACCAAACTCCCACTCAGCCATTTTAAATGGCTTTCAAAGATTTTGAATTCTCTTTTGTTTTTTTTTTTTTATTCTTATTTTTAACTAAAACTAATACTAAAATATTCCTACGGTGCTGCATTCTATTCTATCTTTAATTATTAATAAAGACTATTAGGTAATATATATTATATATAGACAACTAATATATATATATAATTATTATTAAGAAATTATTGACATTCATTAATAACTCTTAGATGATGATGTTTTAATTTTTAAGAAAATAATCAAGTTATATAGTTGATGTAGATGTATTTGTATATTAATAATATGTATTTGCTTAGAATAGGGTATTGTAAAATTTTATTTTATTTATTCTTTGGAAGAATAACTATTGTAATTTATAATTTTGGATAGATAAAATAAATTACATACACTTAGGTAAATAGATATTGCCAAAATTTGTACTTATTGAATTTAAACAACTTATCACTTTCACAATTCATTTATAAAATGACTATAATGGTATACGGGATTTTAATAACTCTCACATCAATTTATATATGTAGGTATAAGAAAAATAACAATTTCCTTTACAACCAAAAGACTTTTTCACCTTAAATTTGTCTAATATTTCTTCTTACAAAATCATTGAAATATGAGAAACACAAGGTATAATTCAAATTTATTTTTTTGTTTTGTTTCTATTAACACAACTTTACCAAATATGCAAGAGGATCACATGCATTTTCACCCAATAACATTTAAATCATATCAAAACAAGTTTACCATACAACTTCCCAAGCAGCCTTAGAATTGAGATATCTTATTCTTGTTATTACAAAACCATTACAAGGTTCCCATTTTGATAAGGGAATGCAAGCCATAATAAACCATTTACAAGAATCTAACCAATGGATAAGATTACATCCAATTTAGTGTTGGTAAAATATACAAGTTGTAAAGCCATAATAGATCAAATTTCAACTCCACATTCCTTTTTCCCAACAAGATAACTTCTTCTATTGAGCTCCATCATCTCATCAAGCCATGCACACAACAAAAGGGGGGAGTAGGCAACACTCTCCACCCAACCAAAATACCCAATGAGGGAGAGAAGCCTTCTCCCTCATTGGCCCCTGAGCCCCAACAAGGAAGCAATGAGGGCTATTTAGACAACCATGGCAACTCTAAAATGGCTTCCACATACACATTAAATCAAGACAACAATGAAATAACACAATACCAATTTTACAACCAAACAACCAATATCAAAACACAAAGGCTTCATACTAGAGCCATGGAGGAGAAAGGAACATGGGGGTTCTTCTTATGCCTCCCAAGGGCTTGGGTGTCCACCTATGAGCCTCCAAAAGTTTCATCACAATAAACACAACAATCTTATGCCTCCCTCAAATAATATCCACCACTCTTATGCCTCCCTCAAGAATTCAACCCACTCTTATGCCTCCCTCAAGATAATAACAAGATAAATACAAAACATATTTATCAACAAGGTGGACATCCCAACCCAACTCCCTCCTAAAATCCCAATAACATTTCTCTTATGCCTCCCTCAAGTTCTACCCCCATTTCCATATCTCCCACAACCTAAAGAACAAGCCTATTTCCAAACAAGCATAACCAATATAACAATCAACATCTACACACAAGAGCACCACAAAATAACAAGGTAAAAACAAAGGTGGAAGTATACCTCACAAATGAAGAGTACCAATACACAACAAGCTCCAAGCCTTCCAAAATCCTAAGCAACCAGAATCCACTCCAAGCTCCATTCTCAAGCAAGCTCTCCAAATTTACAAGCATTCCCAAAAAAGAAAAAGAAAATAGTAAGTAACCCCCAAATCCTCACACAAAATGAAATAAATAGCCAAGAGGGATAGAGGGGTGATGTGGCTCCATGTAGGATGCCACATCATCTCTCCCCCAACTCACATCACCAAGGTCAAACCCAAACCCCAAAGCATAATAAATTGGTGGTTGGGGAAAAGACCACCATCTTACACACTCAACCCAACCCACACCCCTAAAGACAACAATTAATTACCCATGTAAGAAAAGTGCACATAATTTCTCTTTTCCTCCATAAAAACACAAAATAGGACCTAAAATAATTCCCTCACATCATAGGCCTAGTGGGTGGGTCACTTTAAGAGGTGTGGGATAAGCTTAACTTGTCCCACAAGTCACCAAAATGGCCTAGAAGGTCAAAATCCGAATTTCACATGAGAGATTGAGTACACACTACTTCAAAACAATTTAATTCATTCTCATCCCACACACATTAAAGCTACCAACTCACATTTATTCCCCCCATTTTGTCACATCCTAATTAACACTAGTTAAATAATTTTAATTAACTTAAGAGGGGTGTTAAACAATAATAATAAAGTGAATCCACATACTAATAAAAATACAAAACTCACAAATAAAATAAAATCAACAAGACAAAATCACAAACTTACCTAAGGTCACTATTGAGGTCACCCCCCAATGGGGACCTCCAAACAATCAACAACAATACACAACATACGAATACACGAGTTGCCATGGTGACCTATTGCCAATACCCCACATTCCTTCGTTGTTGGTCTCCTATCCCCCGTAGTTTGTTGTGCTATAATTTCTTGCAAAATCCAACAATACCTTTCTACCTCGTGGCCATATTAATGATGTTGAAATAATAAAACACATGCATGTATACATAACAATTTACATCATTCAATATCATAATTAAACCAATGTTAGAATCAAGTAATTCATCAATTGTTTAATTTTCTAACATTTCGATTCTAACAATCCATCAATTTGTACCAAGATCACAACATCAACAATCATCGATAAATATCCATAATTCATGTCCAATACATCCATACAGTAGTAACAGTTAGAACATCGAATACTGATATAGGAATCAAGCATATAAATTTACCACAATAGTCACATCATGTCGTAAGTCTAACATGTATGTATTGTCTATCCAAAAAGTAAAACAAGTGTATCATTGTCCATCTAGAAATGTCTAATCTCTATTATGATATCAAGGTCTAGGGATCCGATAAAGAGTGACCAGAACCAAACAATAGTAATGACATAACAATCAGTCTGTAACAAGGCAACTATTCTAGATCATCATCATCATATCCTTAAATTCCCATCAAGGTCCACAATACAACCATATAGTCAAAATAATAATCAAAACACAATAGTAATCCACAATAGATGATGTCCCGCACATCATATTAGTATTCTAACTAGAATACAACATCAAGGTTTAAGATTATAATCAGTTTGAATTTGATAACACGGTTGATTCAGTGTCGAAGAGAAGTTGGTATTACACTTATACCCAATATTCTGAACTAGATTAAAGATTGAATAAAAACTTAACCCGCTTAAGCTCAACTTAGCTGTGATAACAATTCGAAGGAATTATGTCTAACTCCTAATTTAAAGGGTGTGTAATAGAATAATGAAAAATAAGAACAATATACTGCTCCATATTATAAACACACACAAATTGACAAAAGAATATATATATATATATATATATATATATATATATATATATATACTTTTTATTAAAAATACTCTAGAGCACTTAGGTGTTTACTCTTGGATAGATAAATTAAAGAATGATAACTCTTATTTATAAAGGTATTCAACCTTTTATAAAAAAAAACATAACTTCTTCTACAAACTAAAGAAAATATCTCCTAATATCTAATATTAGATATTATAGATGTTTTTAATATTTCTAAATATTTTCAAATATTTCTTAAATACTTCCAAGATATTTCATACAATATCCTTTGATATGTGGAGGAGATAAAGATTCATAATAAATGTGAATATCTTTCACATAAAGATGATTTTCAATCAGGATTTGATATTTCTAAAGTAATGTGGGTTTTTTAGAAACAGGAACCAATAGTGTAGTATCATAATATATAGTTGAAGATATATTAGATATACCATTCTGAGACATCAAATCTTGCAGAGTTACATCAAACTTTTCGCTGATGCATTCCAGAGTATCCCCGTTCTGTATAACATATGTTATCTGCATTTGGATCCCTTTGCTAATTTGGGCTTTGGATGGACATTGACACCTAATTGGGAAGATGACTTGAACACCAATCTGGAGGTTTTCTGGTATCAAAGTAGGATTTGCAACTTCCACTGCTTGATATGTTGTCAAATGCTCAAAGTAATTTGTTGAAACACTATAAAAAGTATCGCTCTTCTTTATCTCGTAGCTTACGTTGCCTTGAGAATAATTTCCCATGCATCCACATGTAATGGGAATGAACAAAGGTTGCCCTTCAGCCAGAAAATTTGTATTAGCAGGTAACCCACTCGCTTTTGCTATTTTTAACCTGCTGACACCAAATAAATCACTGATATTCCCCAGACTAAGGAAATCAGGCTCCTGGGCTTTGTAAAAAGCATATATCTCACAGGGAGTTGGGCCATTAGAGCAACTGTAGCCTGTGACATTGGGTACTACGTATTGGGCTTGAATTTTAACAGCAATACAGAGTGAGAGGAGGAAGAAAAATAGAAAAGACATTTTGCAAGTGGTGTTAAACTCGATAGTAGAGGAATGAGATTAACTCTAATATCATAAAATTGGTGAAGTGGGTGGTGCCTTTAACACTGCAAAATTAGAAAACGGGTGGAGGAGATCGTGCCTTGCCAGGAAATCCTATTCCTTGTTTGTTTGGAATCTTGGATAATTCCACTGGAAGATCGAATACGCAAGAATGAAAATTGAGAGTGATAGCTGTCTGTTCAAAGCCTATTAAGAGAGGGTAAACGTTTGAATGACTGACAAATTAATGAAGTCGTTGTCCTTATTCTAAAATGTCAGACGGTGGGCGGAATCGCAATTTGTCATTTGAGACTAGGGTGGAAAATTAGTGGGATGTCGCTTTTGATCAGAAAGAACGGTGTGGCAAATAAGAATAATTAGGGTTGGAAAATAAGAAAGAACGGTGCAGAACGAGTGATTTCGACATTGTAGACCAATTTACAATTGGAGTGGCTGAGGTCATATTGTCCATCATAACATATCACCTCAAGAATTAACATGGGTAAGGGTAAACATCAAACGGATATTTAGAAACCTTCAAACCCGTGTAGTGGGAGTCTAGCAACACATGCACCATGGAAAACAACAACAAAAGGGTATTACAATAAAATTAGCAATATAATGTGTCATTACTCCAATTATAATACCCATAAATATGGATAATTGAGTTATGTAAATGGAAACTCACCCATTTTCTATTTTCTTTTTGTGTTCCTTGTAATTTACGTTGCTCTGTAACCAATGATAGTTGTGTTTGTTGGAAAAATTGAGCATATATATGGACAATAAAGATGTAGCATGAACAAATGGTTATCATCACTATAAAGTAATATATTCACATCGAATAGTATAGACTTGTAATGCCCAGCTGGGCATCGAATCCTGTTCTGTGGCCTGCCCTCCACTGCCACCTTGGCTGACCTGAAAGGTCTTGTTGCACGTGGGTGCATTTGGTCACCTCCCAACCACCCTACCTGTCGTCTGTATGACTTTCTTGTTCTCTGTCCTTGCGTGAGGAGTCGGTGGAGTCCCATTTTCTTCACCATGATCTCGTTTTGATCCTCTTTCAATGTGTGCGGGTGGGTGTGGGTCTCAAAAATCGTGCTGTACAGGTAGAATCCGTGGGCGTAGAACTGAACTTCTCCTGGGACTGCGCGTGGAGTAGTTGAGAGACGTGTTCTTCCTGTTGCGTGGGCAGAGAGGCCATTGAAATCCTTCCTGCCAAGGCGTTTTCCTTCCTGGCTCCTCCTGGACGCCTTCCTTCCTCCCTACTGGCCGCATGGGTTCGATTTGATGGTTAGATGAAGCTACAAGCTAAAGAAAATGGTTTTCCCCTGTATGTGCTGCTTCTAAGCTCGAGTAGACGTGGTTTTTTGTTGTTTCTGGATGCGTTTGGGGGAGAAAGGAGCGTTGTCTTCTTCTGCTGGCCGCGCACAGCTGCAAGCTAGTGTAACAGGCGTGTTACCTCCTTTTCCCTTGGGTGCTGCGAGGCATGTTATTGTCGGGGATCCACAGCACTGTCCTGCAACTGTGATTAGCCAGGCGGTAGGCATGTTGTAGAATGGCAGAAGCCTTTGTGAGCACTCCCAGCAAGCAGGTTGTCCATCTATGTGTTTTCTGTTCCGTATCAGGTGCATCCTCAGATTCGGGTTTTTTCCCCTTCAAGATCTGTTTCTCAAAATCGACTAAGTGACAGTGAGAGTGTTACCAGGAGACCAGATGAAGTTTATCGCAAGGATTCTCTATTGAAACCTTTTCTTCTTGTTTTGCGATGTACCTCATGGAAGAGAATCTCATGGGCGCGGATCTGTTTCATTTCAGTATATTCATGAAGCACGATTTGCTTTGCAGTAATATGAGCCTCTTCAACGAGTCACCAAGTTAGCAGGCATAAAGTTTCTGTAGGAATTATCACACCTTATAAGCTACAGCTGTACTGTTTGCACCGAGAGTTTGATGTTGTCCTCATATATCACAAGAGGAAGGAAAGATTGGTTGTTGTATCTAAGGAAACAACTACCGGTGTTCACAGGCTGTACCAGATGCAAGCTATTGGATCGCTGCTCTTCCCTGCTATTAATGACAATGATTCTGTTACCAAGAGCAAGTTCGATAGATTATACGGATGCAGGCACTCTCTACTAGATGGTCTGAGGAGAGCCACTGATGTGATGATTGCTGGCAAGGTTGCTGTTGTCTGTCAAAATGGAGATATTTCTTCTGTTTCTACGCCTTCAGCCAGATGGGAAACTTGGCTATATATGATTCTAGTTCTAATTCTACACCTGTGTGGAGCAAGCTTTTCTTTTGAGATAGTATCAGCTCAATTTGAAGAGGATTAGGGCTTGAACGGTAGGTAGGCTGCGGGTATTTAATATCAAGAGCTCTTGCAACTACTTCATCGTCTGACAAATATCCTTTCCAATGTTGGGCAATGTTGCTTCACATCGTTGGAGTAGATTACGCGCAATCTGTTTGACTAAATGCTTCAAAGAAATTTTGCTTAGCGTGGAGGATAAAAGTGATGTTAATTGAAGCAAGCTAATGTGTGAGACTTCCAATGGTAAGCATGAATCAACTTTGATTTTAGTTTCTGGAATGTTTTCTTTGCGCACAAATTGACGGGTAAACTAATGTAATAGGTGCGTCCTAATGGCTTTAAAAAAACTAATTTACAATGCCTTAAATAGGAAAGCAATTCATGAGTTGTTCGAATAGTTGATTGCAAGACTTTCCGATCTTGTTCTAGAATCTAGACTCAAGAGTAAAAGCATATTGCAAGGACATGCAAAACCCTGTTAATTATTCCAAATTTCTGTTGCTGTTTCGTGGATTTACGTACTAGGAATTGGGGTTAACTACTCTAGAATGAATTTTCTCCTTCTGCCTGTGTCTATGAAGTTTACCGGAATGGTTATTGTTTCTTTTGCATGGTATTTGGGACACAGTGTGGGTGAGAAGCGTGAGTTTGGTGGAGAAAAAATTTTGGGACTGCGGGGAGAAGGGGTCTGCACGTGCGTGGCTATGAGATATAGCGTTTAAAACAGGCATGTTAAATCTACTCCTCGTAATAGTTTTCTACCTTCTTTCAGTGTCTTGAAATGAATATTCTTTCCTCTTGAATGGCACCTAGACAAGATGTTTTCATAGTTGTTTATATCACTGCCTGATTGTGTGGTTGTTCCTTTAAATCTCGTTCCAATTTCACTGGTTTTTCTTGGAATGTTCTTTCCTCTCTTATAGCTTACTCTGTTTATATTTGTCTAAATGGGCCACTGCCATATTGAGTGATGTAGTCTAGTTCGTAGGGAAGGAAACATTATTGAGTTTTGTTTGCTTATATGACCCTCTTTTAAAAGAATTTTGTGATGGTATTTATAATAGAAGGCTTACTATATGGAAGGTTAAGCCTTCATATCTCTTTTGGTTGAGTAAATACGTATTTCCTGTTTAGGGCTCTCTTGTTTTGCTAAAAGGTACATTATTAGTGACGTTGTGTTCTAAAACTTGTTTAAGCCTGTGGGCATTCCTTACTTTCTGTTTAATTGGAAAATGGCATTAGGGTCTTGTTTTAGAACTGTACATGGTTGACTTTTGTACCCAGTTCTACAGGAGGAATAACCTGACATCTATTTTGGCCTCTACGTGTTGAGAGAATTACTATACCTACTTCCTGGTGCAAAATCTTGTTTGATTAAAGTAAGGGGGAAACATTGTAAGTTTTATTGAATGAAATCTCTACAAATTTTATTAAGGGTCGCAAGCAAGTTATTAATAGCTAGACCGAAACAAAATTTGTAGGTGAATCCATGGTATTGGACTCGTGAACCCGTTCCTGTTAGATGACAGCTGATTACAGTGATAATATAATAGGTGGCTATTATATTCATCTGTTTGATATTTGCTAGACTTTTCCCTGATAAGCCCACATGGATCGGGTAAAATTTCCATCTTCTATACCATTTGGCAAGGAGCTCATAGAACTTCTAGGCCTGACTGCACTGCATAACCTTCCTGATGAATATGTGTGTTGGTTCTTATTTTTGTGCTTGCACTCATGGTAGGGTCTTTTGAGTCTGGGGTATCATTGGTGTTTTACCCTCTGCGTATCGAATCCCTTTGTTTTCGAACTCGAATATCTTATACTTCAAACTTGGTTACTAAAAGGTCCCATTTTGTGGCCTTGTTAAGGAAATCAATTTTTATTTTATACTTATTGACATTGTCGGAAATATATAAAAATTATTAACTACTTTTGGGTTTAGCCTTCCCTTACATTATGTAGAGGAGTTGACGTTTAGGTTAAGGTTGTTGGTAGGATAATGGCCCTTTTTGTGTCTCCTTTGTACGCTTCTGGAAGAGTGGTTTTGTTTGTTAACTAGTCCTACGTTTAAGAAATCCTATAAGAAGGTAGTGGTCAAGCTCCTTGGTTAAAACTGAAACTAGAGTTGTTTTTCTTTTAAGGGCGTCGAACCCTTATTGCTATGAAGCCCCCCATGGGAGAATTGGATAACGTCATTTTGTTTCGTGCCTATGATCATAATTAGTATGTTTTGTCTTATCTTGGACCCCTTTAGTTGGATGGAGTAAGTTTTGGATTCCAATCACGTAATCCATAGGATTACATGAAGGAGATATCAACACTCTTGACCTTCTTGTTCCTAACCCATAAGGTCTTTCCTTGATTTATGTGATTTTGTTCTTACTGGTATTTTGACTTTCTCCTTGCTGGATGGTTTAGATTTCTTTCTCATGCGAATAATTTTGGAGTTGTGGGTTATGTTTTAATCCTTTTTTGAATTAGAACTTTCCTTTCTTGATATTGTTAAATGTTAGCTTACTGTTGCAATGAGTAGCCTTAACATGCTCAGTTCTCACGAACTGATTCCAGGTAGTATTTGTGTAGATGGATTATGCGAGTAGATTAAAGGAAAGAGTTGTAAAGGTTTCATCAGTGCAATTTATGAAGTTCCTTGTAAAAATGTCCAATGTGAGGTAAAATTTGTAATAGTGCTTGCAAAGGAGTTTAGAAAACCTCTTGCCTTGGGTTGTTATGAAATTTCGTGATGATGTTGTCTTGTCCTTCTGTAGGTTAACTGGTAAATTACCTTTGTGAGAAATAATATTCAATCTTGACCTTGTTATGAGTATTCTTTTGGTGATATCATTTACAGTCATGGAAATTTTGTAGCATGGCTTGGCTTATTTTGTTACCTTCTTGTTCTTGACCCAAGTGAAATCCAATCTCTTGACTCCTTTGGTTCATGTGCCATGTTGAATGGAAATGTTATAACCGTGGTTTGCGTTCTTGTTAAATAACGATAATTTCTTCTTTCAGGTCATAATGCTTATTGGTTTAGTAACCCTCCATGGTACTAGTATCAATGTTATTCTAGGCATATTTTAGTGGGTTGAAACCCCTTTTTCTATAGATAATCAAAGATAAAAGAAGAGGAATACATAGATGAATAAATAAAGAAGATAATAATGAAGTTGTATTGGTTGATAAAATTAAGAGTCTTTAATTGGAAAGAAAGTGTTTATCCAACGATGTAAAAAAAAAATACCTACCATTGCTAACCTTAAGCTATGGATTAAACATTGTCCTCTTGTTGGGAAACGTTAATTAATTTTAAAAGTAATATCACTGTTGGCTTTTGGGGATATCGGTAGATCTTATCTAGTACAGGAGTTTGAATAAAAACACATTAAGTATAATGCTTCCATGTTGGGAACCCCTGTGTATTCCCCGACGAACTTAATCAAGATGATTTCTAAATGAAGCTTTTACCAAAATTCAATTGAACTCTTAAGACTCATTAAAAGACCGGTTAATAACTAAATAGATCATAATAAAATAAATTATCTTCTCTCTCTAACCATTACCATGGTACCTTGTAGTCCTTGTCAAAGCTATGATAAATTTTTAATTCTTGATCAAAGATGATTAGGGTTCTGAACCTTAACGATACTCCTCTCCTTTTGATCTTACGCTTGCCTCCTTATGCAATGTGGGTATGAAACGAGTTTCAGTAGTGGGGGTTTAGATAGATAGCCTTGTGGAATTGCTTACCTCCTGGTTTTGTAAACAAATTAATCAAGGAATTTTCATATTATAGGTGATCCTAGGATAGTCCTCAAGTTCTATAAAAGAAAAGAAATTTAATCCTATAAGAAGAATGGTATGAAACATATCATGAACCTTCTAGAACGTAAGCTAAGAATTGTAAGATGTCTCTAGTAAATCAGTAATCTTAAGAAGTTTTTCACAGTGGGATGTCTTCAGCTATAACTATGTAATGTGGTTGGTCTTTTGCCATGTCCTTTCACAAACGAAAAGTAAATTTTCCTTGATAGGTGTGAACGTTTCCGTGCTGCCTTTATGGCCATCCTTGTATCAAGTTGTTCACAGTGTTAGTTGTATCCTTGGTGACGACATGTTGCGTCATGTTATGTGTCAAGCAAGTCAAAAAAAAAGTTATCTTGTATTTCACTGTGTTGTTCGTGTGTGGATTATTTAGGGTCGCTACAAGACCCTTATTTTATCTCTTTTTAAAAACTGAGTTTATAAGGATATTAGCTCCACATAAATATTTGTGATGTCTAAAATGGGATTGTATGTGTACATATTGTTCGTAGCCTAGTTGAACATATTTTCTATAGAGGATAACTTGCGGATCTCAGACAATCAATACCATGATGAAAATCCTCCTGGCAAAGGGGTATAACTCTGTACAGCCTTCAAAAAGTATCAATATTGATTAAAAATATAATAACCAGATTGTTTCTCTAGAATCGATATTCCATGTAACTTACTTTCTGATTTCTTTTATTGGGAAGCGAAGAAGAAAATTACCTACATCTTGATCAAAAACCTTGTCTTCTCTAACAATAATATAAGAAACCCCAATATTTATCTTTATTGCAAATGTTTCTTCACATTTGGAAATATGGTTTAGTTGTTTCAAATTCGACCATATTAAATTATGTCTTATTTAATGGAACGATATATTGTTTTCTTGTTGAAAAATAAATCAATATGGCAAGAACACTAAACTTTATACATGAGAATTGTTGGGTCACGAGAAAAGTAGTAATCCATGTTCTATTTTGGTACAAAGTTTTACGCAACAAACAAAAAATAAAACTCTTCGTTTATTATTCATACCATACGTACAAATATATAGCTTATGATTTTCTATAATTTATAGAAAACAACCATAAAATAGTAAAACCCTATAATTCCTTAACAAACTTCTTAGTACGTGAGTTGTTATAGCTCACTACTATTTTCCACACATTCATACCTAACAATATAATCACTCAAACACATTAATGTAATATAATATATGCACTAAATAGGATATTTCCTAACATTCCTCCTTAGTGTGAACATAGTAGAAAAAAATACACACACTCATCTGTAGTATGATCACCCCTGTGAAATATGTCCTATTATGTGACTCATGATCTTGATTAAAAAAGAAAGGCTTCCTCATTCCATGGTTTTAAATAGGCTTACCATAAACCTTGATGTGAACATGCCCCATCAACTATCCACCTTGTGTGGTTTTATGGATCCTCCCACAAACCCTTTCAAGATTCACGAACTCACTTTAGCGCTTTTGTTAGCCACTATGCTTGTACATCAGGGAATTATATAGGAATCACAACTTGCTTATTACAAAACTGAATAATAAAACACATACTAGAAAGAGATTTCACATTACATCCTATAGGAATCAAAATGTTCTTAATTGTATTCAATGTTGTTGATCGCTCCCACTCGATCTCAAACAACATAGGAAACTACCACTACCACTGGAAGCTGCCCTTGAATTTAGTGAGTTTTACATAGAATGAAAATGGAATATTGGTGTCACTTCACCCCCACAATGTGAAATTTCCACTTATTCACACAACCAAGAACACTGGAAAGAAAATCATACCAATTTGTATACTACTCTCTAGATCTTGCTACACATGATCACTATTACCAGTGAACGTATTCGTTGATTGATCATCTTCCAATGAAGTATGGAAATCAGAAGATCTCCGTAGTCAGACAATCCTTACAGTCATCTTCTCTCCAATATAATCATTTTCTAGCATCCACACACCACACTGAATAGTTGAAAAATTAAAATTAAATACCACTAAAATACAAAGACTCACATCAAAAAAATGTTCCACCATAACTTATATGTGGCCCCATCATTGGTGACTGACAAGAGGTTTGTGATTGACCTCTATCGTCTGACGCCTCCATTCTCTAGTTAGATTGTTGTTAACTTAGATGGATTTGATCATGAAGAAGGATTACAACTCAGACGTCGGTTATTCCAAAAATGCATCCACGTGGTAATTTTTTTTACAATTTTTTGACTTAAGGCAAATCACGACAAGAGAAGAACCAAAATGATGACTCCTTAACTACTTTTCAGTTTTCTATTCACCATGATTCTTCTACACCCTTATAGAATTTTTGTTGAACTGGTATTATAGAGATATATTAAACCTCTTAATAACAATTACATTAGCAGATTTCTAGAGAAGAAAGACCCGATTCCCAATAGTGATGCCAAAAAAAGACATTGTAAACAAGATAAAATGAAATACGACTCAATCATAAGTTAGTAGAGCTCGGTCAAAAAACAATACCAACACACCAATACAAAGTGGCTTAACCAAACCAAATCTCAATTGCAAACACTAATACTCCAAAAGCTGAAGGCTAATATGATAAAAAAAAATTAAATGCTTTTCCTTGAGTTAACAATCATAAACATGCAAATATATATACAATAGAGACTGAACATCTAGAAGGAAAACTGTCTGACAGGAAGGTGAACCGCCTACAAGTCAAAGATTCCAGGAAGTTAGGAAAAACCACCAACAAAGCATAACCGACCCCAACACATAAGTGAAAGTTTAAACAATGGATTAACTATCGCTAACCTTCCCCCCTTAATACATTGTTTTTACAAACATTATATTTCAAGATAGTGGACTCCCCCTTATTCCAAACACAGTAAAAAGCTTATAACACTCTCTGTGTAGCCTACTAACCTTTTGAGGTGGCATGCCATCTTTCTGGCTTCTTGGTCTTAGTGACACCTTGGTTTTTCCCCACAAGATTACCAAAAACCTTGAAGTGACCTAAACACATACATCACAAAACCATATTATTTTTTGACTGCAGGTTTACCACGAACTTGGAGGTGACCTATTGTCTCAACTGTACACTTCAGTGGTTTTTTGGATTTCCACAAATCCTTTACACAAGAACCAACGCTACTTTAGTGATTTTCCTCCTCACATTGTCCTTCATTCATGAGGCACCAAACTGTAAAATGCTTTGCATGTTTACTGAAAAACACACACAAGAAAAACACGTTAAACTCAACAAAAACAAAAACATCACCAAATCCATGTTGTGAGGTTCGTAGGTGATTGATAAGAGAACGTCGATTGTCCTCTGACCTAAGTGAACCCTCCAATGTCTAGTTTTTTTTAAAGAAAAAAACAATAGGGAACATTTTATTTCTTCTTTACTTCGTCTCTACACATCATCCTCCATTTATCTTTCATACTCTGCTCTAGATTTTATCCATTTCGTTGCCAAATTTGAAGAACCAAAATAGGAAATGATTGGCCTCCTTTGTTTCAAAATACACGCACGTCTCCTTTCTCCACATTTTTCAAGTAGGCAGACTGCTCCAATGAAAAGAGGTATGATTGATGGAGTTATAGAGTTAGTTCCTCCACGCTAATTTCAAATATCTGATGTCTATTCTTGGGCCATTGGAATCTCAAAGTAGGTGGTTATCAGATTTTAATTTCCCTAAATTTCCTCCGCATGGATGGAAAAAAATTAATCGTACTGTGTTGATCTACAAGTGTTGGTCCACGCAATAATTACTTTATGTAGCCATGTAGCAGTTGCTCGGTAAAAAACATGCACAACAAAAAGAACAAGTAGCTCGTAGGAGGCTATGCATAGGTGAGTTTTAAAAGAAATTCTCCTCCACTGGACACTGAAGCACTGACATGCCAAAAATAGAAGACAACTCCTACGTCCTCCTACGCACATGCCGCAAGGGTTAATGAATCCGATACCATTGAAGGCTAATATGATAGAAAATTAAATGCATTGCCTTGAATTAACAATCATAAACATGAAAATATATATACAAAAGAGATGGTTAGAAGGAGAACCGTCTGGTAGGAAGGTGAACCGCCTACACGTAAAAGATGCCACGAAGGCAGGTAAAACTTCCACCAAAGCATAACTAAAAATTTAAACATTGGATTAACTATTGCTAACGAAAACTACCATAGAAACTATGAAACTTGTTGAAGAATATTAACTTAAAGAAAATCTTCAAACAAAATATTCTCTCCATCTTATGGGAAATCGAAAAATGTGATGGATCTACCCCTAACTATATCTCAATACTTCATGATGCTCTGATGCCAAATGTTTCGGTACATAGTTTTACATAGTAGAATTAAAATAAAAACTCTTTGTTTATTTTTTTATTAAGGGTAAAAGTTTTTTTTTTTACTGGGATCCTACCCAAGAAGAAAGGGCCAAAAGACAAATTAAAATGATGAAGACCAAAAGGAACAAAATAGAAACAAGTAGCCCAGTTGAA
The DNA here is from genome assembly GCA_019776745.2 of Taxus chinensis. Lineage (NCBI taxonomy): Eukaryota > Viridiplantae > Streptophyta > Pinopsida > Cupressales > Taxaceae > Taxus > Taxus chinensis. The sequence goes on along the minus strand of CM034154.1, from coordinate 644,359,926 downwards.
ACAAAGATACATCCACAGAGAAACAACTACCCCCAAAACAACGAGGCAACACACAGAAAAAGAAACAACTAGGCTACATAAAATCTGCCAAAGAGAAAACCAACAATTAATTATTAGCCATAAAAGATGACCTTGTTTTCAAATGAATTTTGGTGGAGCATTTTTTTACTTTGAATAACTGTCCAGTTATCCCTATCAACAACATTCTCGGGTTCAGACTCAAGAGGCATAATGAATTCTAAAGAGTTAATTGCCCTAAAATTCTTCAAATAAGGAGATAAAGAGGCACTCTCCTTGAGATCCTTGGTAGGGCTCACTGGAACTATGAGCTAGGGGATCTTATCAACCATCGCAGTACTAATATCCTGGGAGGGGCTTTTATTTGAAGAGGGTGATAATGGATCCAATAACAAATTAGAGGGGGTGCACACCATGTGATGATTAGGTAAAGAGTCTTTCCACCAAGAAGGTTTAGTGCTAGTGTGCTTTGGTCATCCACAATCTGTAATCAAATTTCCTATTTTAAAACATCTATGGCACCGAAAAAAGAACAACTTAAAAGTGAAGCCTTTGAACCCATGTTTTGTCACTTACTAGAAGAGTGATTTTAAGGGGAAGGTCTTGAATGATGTCCATATCAAACAAAATATGAGAAAACGTAGTATGAAAGTGTTGGGAAGTGTTGTCATCTAATTTAACATAAGCTCATAACCGATTCACTATGGCTTCAAAACAATGTTCATTCCAGAATCGGATAGGAAAGCTAGGGAGTATTTGTTTATTATTCATACCATACATACAAATATATATCTTATGGTTTGTTATAAAATAAAAAATAACCATAAACAAATAAATCCCTATTATTCCTCAACAAACTTCTTAGTCTGTGAGTTATTATAAATTATTACTATTTTCTACACATCTGTACTGCACTAAATAGGATATTTCCTAACATGTTCTTCTAGATTTCTTTCACTACTTGAGTACCCCATTAGATTTCTCTATCTAGATGGAATACCATTATTTGGAAATGAACAAAAAAATATGCACAAGAAGAAAGTGAATATCATTATCACTTGCATGTTTTTATTTAAATTTTCTTGGAAACTTTAATCTGAGGACTAGTAGATGAGATTTCCCTACTCAATAAATATTCAAAAGACATTGGAAGTCTCTAGTAACCTAGATATGATTTTTTGAAATCTTGTAAGCATAGTTATTCCCATTGAAAATGGAGATTTAGGGTTGGGTGATACTGTTGCTCATACCCGCCATTCTTGAACTAGATTAAATATTGAATAAAAAATCAAGGCTTAAGCTCAACCTAGCTCGAATACCAATTTAAAAGAATTATGTCTATCTCCTAATACTAAACAAAGATCTAGCTCCAATTTTTTTTGTATTTATTTATTTATTAATGTCTACTAAAGGCCAAGATTGGCCCATCAGACTATAAATATATAATGTCAACAAGATAGGGGAGGCACATTGACACAACAAAGAGAATATAATATATAATCTACAAAAACGAAAGTAATATCCCAACAAAGTAAGATACCATGAAGAATATTTAGACGATAGGGGTGTTACAAAATGAGTTGAAAATTTTTGCTTTGGAAAAAATTTTCTAATACTCAGTGTGGTTAAGAATTATGTGATGGGTGTGATGTCCTGTGAGTCACTGAGTCTGCAACATCTTGCTAGTTTAACATGTAAGTTTAGTTGATGGTCACATCGTTTCTTCCTACTAATTATGTTATATGGTTGGAAGTAAGATATAATTAACCTAGTGCATGTGCTCTTGGAAACTTATGTTTAAGAATTTATTGGAAAAAGTCAAACAAATCTCATAGGATAACCTGGATAAACATCAATGGTCTTCATAAGCCATAAATTTTTATCGAGAGAAAAGAGAATTTTTTGAAGAGAAAAAATAATCATCCCTTTATCTCGTGATAAGAGGAGCACATTAAAATAAAAAATGTTCCTCTATCTCATGAAATCCAAAGAGAAAATATAACAATACAATTAAACCAATGAATATTGTGGTGTGTATCAATGTGAAGCTAATGGGAGAAAATTCTGAGCTAAGAAAAAATAAATCTTAGGTTAAAAGCTAATTGTGGTTTTGTGAACCGCAAGGATTATAAAAATCCATTATTGAAGTGAGCATATACATCATAGTGGTGTTAATGTTTTTAAGTGAACATCTCTATAAGTCGAGTCTATAAATATCATTAGTAATCTTTCTCTTGAAGAGATGAGGAACATCCACACAAAAAGATTTTTGGAACTACTAAAAGGGCGTAATTTGAGATGAATATTAGAGACAATAATATGGTTTCATATCTATTCTTATTTCCATTCCTTATTAAAAAAATGACTTTTTTGTAGGTATACATGTTAATGTGTTAGAATGGTTTTATCCTTTTATCCCAATTAGGATTTCATTCTAGAAAGAAAATGATTTATTACAGGTGTGGATGAGTTGGGGAAGAGGATTGGTAGTTGTTAAGAGTGAGGGGTGGAGAGAGGTCATATTTTCCAACATAACATATTCACCTAAAACATTAGTAGAGGAAATGGGGCCATGGAAAACATAGAAAGGCTATTTAGAAACCTTGTATTCAAACCAGTGTAGTCGGAGTCTAGTAGAACATGAACCATGGACACCAATGAAAAAATCATATTGTCTTGTTAGATGAAATAGATGTGACGCATCTTATTCCATATCTCCCCTTTGTTCACACATTACACCCTTTATTTCCACTTGGCTCATTATGTTTACTTTACTATAATTGGATCTGCCTCTACTTTAATGGATATGAAATATATAGTTTTCGAGATAGAAAGATATTTAATAGTCAAAATTTTAATGTGTATGATAAATTTTTGTTTTAGTATGAGGGGGTTTATATGGAAGAAAAAAATGGTCTCAACAAATAGGATGTATTCTTGCAAACCCCTATTATTTTTCCCGAATAATGATGTAGGTTGGATTACATATCTATTCCACTTTACATTTTCTCACATACACATCCTATCATTTCAATGTTTATTATTTTACTTATCTCATTCACTCAGTACATACATCACGTCAGAATATTTATTACACTAACATGTTAATGGGTTATTCATGTGTAGTTTATATTTTGCAGGTCACTTCAAAACTGAGCTCATCTTTATCCTATTGCTTGTTTACTGTTTTGTATGTTTTCTCTTTGCTTTCACTTGTTACATGCAATACCGTTTCTTACATGATTATTTCTTATTGGCCTTGAGTGTCTCAATTGTCTTATGACATCCTTAGTGATGTTCCATATATGTACCATATTTTTTTCCATGATTTTCTATTTGTGTGTTCTTATATGATTTTTCTTACATCTAATGTATTAATTTCATATTTACATGTTACTAACAATTTTCTAGTTTTTCTATTATATTACTATATATGTTTCATGGTATATACCATGCACACTCCCATATTTCCCCCAAAATTAATCCTATAACATATGTTGACATTAGCTACAAGTCCTCTTGTTTGGCCCACACTCACATTGTTCCATTTCACACACCCCAAACATGGGGGGAAACCATCGGGTGATATTTTTCCCTCACAATATTATAGAACCAAGAATCAAAATAAAATTTATATAATCAAATAGTGCAGAAGTAAATAAAATTACTAAGAAACAAAATTGAGTCGATAAATACATAAGGATAAAACTATATAGCAAGGACCATAGTGTATGGATGCTATGACCCATTCCATAAAATTTTTACCTAGGGTAGATTCAATAGTTTTCTCAGTTAATTAAATTAATCAGGGACATTTATAGTATTTTTACTCATTTTTAGTGATAAAATGCATGGTACAGTTTATGTGTTGGTTCCACCAAGGGTAAGTGCAAGATAGTATTTCCTAGATAGATTATGTCATCATTTGTAAATAAATTTGGTTTGTGTTAAACTATAGTGGAACTTATCCATGGGTGTTGGTAAGTGTCAAGGTTACTTTTATCCTCATAGGCTTGAATAACCATTGCTCATATTTTTTTTGAGCGAAGCAGAGAAACTATAACACTCCCCATACAGTTCTCTTCACCATACATGGTACATTTGCACTTCTTTCTATTTTCCTTTGTTCATTCCACTCTAGGATTGATCACCCCAAAGTATTTCCAATTAGATAGACAACACATATTTTACTGAATCTCCATGAAAACATTAGCAGGAACACTCTTTCCCACTCTCTTGTAAAAAAATAGGTGTACTCTTTAGTTTTTCTTTTCTACGTACATATTTCTATTTTCATACTAAGTTAAAAAGTCTCAAGTTGAAATTTTATTTCCTATACTATGGAATTGAACATACTTTTCTATGCAGTACTCATCCTATAAAAATAAACACAACTCAAACTAATACAAATACCTACCACAAGCACAAGACACACCAAGTGAGGGAAAAGAGTTTAAACATACTCGAATGAATTTTCCATTAATAATGCAAATTTTAATTCTATACTTAAAGGAGGGGAAAACATAGATACTCATTTTGGTAATTCATGTATTACAACAAAAAAATTGTATAACATTCTTTCAATAGTCAAGATTTTCTCAAATTTAAAAATTATGTTATCCCTAGCTATATCTTACACCATTTTTTCTTGCACACACAACCTATTTGTTTGCATAATGGTCATATTAGTCCATAAAATTAGGCTATACCCTTGCACATTGCAATACTAATTCCCAAATCATTCACACATGCATCTGGAACAAAAGTTCATAGAACGGGACATGACATCCATAAACTATGTAACCACCTAGCCACTTTGGTAACTTTCCCTCTAATGAAAATTCTATTTATTTTAATCTGTTTATTACACTTCTAGTAAGCCTTACCCAATTTTTTTACTTCTAGAATAAATTTATAAGTAAGTTATGTGTCTCCCATTAAGGAGGGCATTGATTTTATTTGAATCCTAGCATTCTAATGAGTAAACACTAAGACCATTCACAAAAAACACTACTCCAAGAATCCCTTGAACTTCATATAATCTATGTACTCATTCTAGTGCAATCAACCACTCAATTCTGTAAGTACGAAAGGTACATTTCAAAGTTCAAGTCAATGTAGGGAATGTATTAAATATAATCCCATTTTCATAAGGTCACAATTATGAATTTGGTTGTATACATTCTAGATATCACATGTTAGGAAAGAATGACATGTAGTTTGAGCCCTCTTCAGAGCATTGGAAATATTGGTGGTGCAAAAGGGTGTGCACAATACACCTAATAATTTTTTTAGTTCTCTCTCTCTATCTATGACCTAAGGTTTTTAAGGTTGAATTAGTTCTATACCAAACATCACACAATATCAGAGGTATGAATTCTAGAAAGGAGCATAATAAGGAATAAAGAATATGCATAAAATGTTACAGAGGTTAAAATTACAAAGGAAACAAAATATACAAAATGTTTCCATAGTCGGGGTATAATTTGGGCCATACCATGCAATCTGGTCTAAACAACGTCTCAAGTGAAAATTTTAATAATGAGGCTCTTCCATATCATTTACACCCATTTCTAGTTATTAGGATATCCTCGATCAACATAGAAACACATATATCAAATTAGTCTTCCTCTCCCTCCCATTATGAATAATCAGTTTCATTGTTTATACTTTTTCATGTGATTATTTCTGATTTTGCTGCAATTAACCTAGGAAACTAATTGATTAGGATAATATACCATCATTTACTACCCCCTAACATATTAACCATTCAAGTTAAATAAAATACAAGATAATGTCTTCAATGTATTAATTCTTGAAGAATAACATAAAAGTAACATCAGAAGAAGATTGTTTCCTCCTAACCTCGTTCAACATTTCACTGAAGAATGTTATTGTATCTCTTTCTTGACTCAGTATAACTCCAATCCCCACATATGAGGCATAAAAAAAAGCCTCCAATACCTTTCTAAAATATGGAAATACAAAAATATGTGCTTATGATTTTTTAGTAATTCAAACTATCTAATGTGACATTTTCCCATACAAACTCCTTTCTCTTCACGCACTTTGTTATGAGTGCATTAACTCTATTGAAGCTCCTGATAAAAACTATGAACTATGTAACCACGTAGCCACTTTGGTACCTTTCCCTCTAATGGAAATTCTATTGATTTTAATCTCTTTATTACACTTCTAGTAAGCCTTTCCCAATTTTTGTACATCTAGAATATATATATGTAAGTTATGTATCTCCCATTAAGGAGGGAATTGATTTTATTTGAATCTTAACATTATAATTAGTAAACACTGAGACCAATCACAAGAAAAACTACTCCAAGAATCCCTTGAACTTCATATACTTTGAATACTCATTCTAGTGCAATTATCCACTTGAAAGTTTGTAAGTACAAAAGGTACATTTCAAATTTCAAGTCAATCTAGGGAATGTATCAAGTATAATCCCATTTTCATAAGGTCACGGTTATGAATTTGGTTGTATAAATTCTAGATATCACATTTTAGGAAAGAATGACATGTGGTTTGAGCCCTCTTTAGAGGAGTAGAAACATTGGTGGTGCAAAAGGGTGCACACAACACATCTAACAATTTTTTTAGTACTATCTCTCTCTCTCTCTCTCACGACATAAGGTTTTTAAGGTGGAATTAGTTATGTACCAAACATAACACAATATCAAAGGTATGAATTCTAGAAAGGAGCATAACAGGGAATAAAGAATATGCATAAAATGCTACAGAGGTTGAAATTACAAAGGAAAAAAAATACAAAACATTCCATAGTCGAGGTATAATTTGGACCATACCATATGCTCTGGTCTAGACAACTTCTCAAGTGAAAATTTTAATAAAAAGGCTCTACAAGATCATTTACATCCATTTCTAGTTATCAGGATATCCAATATCGGCATAGAAACATTGATATCAAATTAGTCTTCCTCTCCCTCCCATTATGAATAGTCAGTTTCATTGTTTCTATTTTTTCATGTGATTATTTCTAATATTACTACAATTAACCTAGGAAACTAATTGATTAGGATAATCTACCATCATTTACTACCCCCTAACATATTAACCATTTAGGCTTAAATAAACTACTAGATAATGTCTCCAATGTATTAATTCTTGAATAATAACATATAAGTACACATCATAAGAAGAGTATTTCCTCCTAACTTTGTTCAACTTTTCACTGAAGAATGTTATTGTTTCTCTTTCTTGACTCAGTACAAATCCAATCCCCACATGTGATGCATAAAAACAACCTCCAATACCTTGATAAAATATGGAAATACAAAAAATACATGCATATTATTTTTTAGTAATTCAAAGTATCTAATGTGACATTTTCCCATACAAACTCCTTTCCCTTCACACACTTTGTTATGAGTGCAATAACTCTATTGAAACTAGTGATATTTTTTTAATAAAATATTTCTAAGCAATGAAAAATTTGAACATCTCTAACATTCCTTAGAATAGGCCATTCTAAAATCACATTCACTTTTTACTCATCCATACTCACCCCAACCTCTCGAGATGACGAACCCCCCAAAACTAGAGTTTTCTTAACGAACATTCACTTAATTAAGCTTGAATAAAAAATTAATTTTCTTATTAATTGTAAAAACAATTTCAAATGCAACAAATATTCCTCCATTGTACTACTGAATATCAAAATATTATCAAAACAGAGTGACCAAAAATGTATCGTTGTATTCTCACAGTACTACGTTCATCAAACTCACAAATGTAGTGGGTGAATAAGATAACCCAAATAGCATCACCATACACTCATATAATCCACCTCTTATTTTGAAATTCATTTTCCATTCATCCCCTTAAATGATTTAGATCTTGCAGTACCCACTCCAAAAGTCAATATTACTAAAATATTGGGATCCTACTAGAACATTCATCGTATCATTCATTCTCAGAATTAGGATTTGATACTTAATTATGATTTTATTTATTTCCCTACTATCCACACACGTTCTCCATTCTCTATCCTCTTTGGGAGTCAATAATTCTGGACTCACACATGAAATCATAATTTCTCTAACTAACCCGTTATTCATCAGATATGTACCTTGTTGGTTTAGATGCTCACTCTATGTCAATCTCATCCTGTAGGATTCCCTATTTGGGAGGGTGGATCCAAGAATAAAATCAATATGTTGTTGTATATATCCGTTTGGAGGTAACCTATCAAGTAGCTCATCCAGTATAAAATTAATGTATTATTTTAATACCTATTCTCCTATTGTGGGTATGCTGAATGCTTCTGTTTCCAAATATTTTTTGAACAATGCATATTATCAATCATGTTCTTCCATTTCTAAAAAAATATACTTTGTATCCAACATATCTTCACTCCTCTCTTCTTCCTTGAAGGGTAGGCAAACCAACTTTACATTATCCTTCTAAAAAGTATAAGTATTCTTCCCTCCATCATGGGTAACCTTTCTATCATATTTTCAATGCCTCCTCAGTAATATATGACACACATCCATTAGGATAACATCACACAACAACTTGTTTTAATAGGTATTCTCAATCATAATGTAACTAGGCATAGTTTAACTATGGTTACCTTGTTCCCTTTCTTGAACCATTATATGTAATAGGGATAGAAATGATTCTCAAAATTTTAGACTCAGCTTATCAAGCATCACAATTGAGACCATATTTTCACAATCACCTTTAGTAATGATTATTCTAGATGCCTTCCCTCCGAAGGTGCATCTTGTTTGAAATATATTTTTCCACAATCAAGAATCATTGTCATCACTATCTTATTCTTTATCCTTCCTCAATACGATCACCATCCTCCTTATCATAAGGGTTTCACCCAAGTATTTTTAAATCTATGTTTCCTCTTCTTCATCATCTTCAACCATATTTACTTGTTATTTTTTAACTTTCCATATCTCTTGTGTAGGATAGTGTGGACACTCAAAATCTAAATGTCCTTCTTCACCGCATTGATAACATGTATACTTTCTTTGGGGAATATTCTAACCATGTCCTACACCTTGTCCTCTTCCTCTATAAATACCACCACCTCTTTGGTAGCTACCACAACCTTTATCAGATTCATACCATTATTTTGTATTATAGGATTGACCTTTTTTTGAATAAAAAATACCTCACCCTCTAATTGGATATTATGATGGCCCTCTCTTCATTCGTATTCTAAATTTACTCATGTTGTGGTTCTCATCTACTTCAAATTTAATTTGATAAGCATCATTTAAGCTATGGATCCAAATCATACTCAATTCATCTCTTATGGTATAACACAACCCATTTACATACCTTGTAGCCTTCTATTGTTTAGAATGTCCGTGTTCCACCTAAATTGATATATTTTAAAATTCATTGGTATACTCTTCGATGTTGTGATCCTTATATATTAGATTTTTACACCTTTAACATAGAGTGTAGGCATAATCTACATGAATAAATGTTTCTTTCAACTTCTCCCCTATTTTATTCTAGTTTCAGATCTTGTCCTTTACCTTACATTTTATTTCATTTTGTAGTTGATCCCACCATGTGAATTCTAGTTTTTCCATATTAGTGCATGCAAACTTAATTTTTTCTCCTCTAAAAGGGTTGTTAACTAAAATACTTTTTTAGTGTTATTCAATCATTTGATAACATCATGTGGTTGTAGCCCTCTACCATAATCAAGAACATTAGGCTTGATGCTATCGTTATTTCCATCTAAATATTAGATCACTATCTCCTCAAATGACCTCTCATTCAATGGTTCTTCATCTCTCACATTTTTTATTCATTGTCTCCTTCATTACTTAATGAGGAAAATCTTTAGTATCATTATCTTGGTTTGTGTCTCCATCTGCATATCTTTGCATGAGGCTTGTAAATTCACTTGTGAGCTTAGTAACTTGTATATATAGGTCATGAATATTCCTATTCATCTAAGCATAAAATCATGTACCACATATATCCATTCTTATATAAAATATAATTACTAAATCACATAGATAATGTAATACATATTATGTTTGCCATTCCCACAAGATCCAAATCTCTCTCTAATACTAGTTGATGTAGATCTAGTGACAAGAGGTCAAAATTCCTCCAAAACACACACACAATTTTCCAAAACTCAATAAACTTGAAAACAAATTATTTCTCATTCCTCAATCCACACTACTTATTCCCAACATTACATTTCACTTTTTATTTCTCACCAACTCTAAAAAAATATGAAAACAAACGTAAAAAACCATAAAATGTAAAAAAGACTAAAAATAATACATATTTCATGTGCCCCAAAATTTTCCTACATAAAATAAATTTTTGAATGAAGCCTTCTACAAAATCTTGGCTTATTGCAAAAAGTGGTGAAAAATATATCAGAACTCAAAGTTCTATACAATTGTAAAAATCCTGGAGCAAATTATAGGTCCCAAGATGAATGAATCTGGCCCATAAAATATGTCTGAATGGTATCTAGATGACCAATGTTGAATAGAATGAAAATATACTCATCATGATCTAACTCCTTATAAAATTTCAAGATGATCAAACAGTTTGATAAAAAATATGGTATCTAGAATTTATGATCCCACATTAACCAAGATGTGGAGATAGATTATGAAGCATTACATGATCTCCCAAACATTGAAGGATATGTTTCTCATATAATTAACCATACAGAATCAAATATAAATGATGTAATAAGAGAGATAAATATAAGAAACAATGTTGATAAATGGATTAATTTTGAAGAAGAAGAGATACAAAATAACTTGTCATTGTTTACTTTAACACTACCTAATCCATGAAGGTAGCTGAAGGAAGTAAGAATGTTTTTCAAAATTGCAAATGTAAGATAGGTTAAGTCACCAACCTACCCACTAATTGAATCTTAAATGATTAATGAGTATAACATAGAGGGAATATTATACATGGCATATTTAACTCTTTTTCCTATAAGGAACGTATAATAGATACAAACCAAAATAAGAAAAATGTATATGCATGATTATTTAAACCATATAATCGAGTATCATGACAACAGGTTAACAAAGCATCCCAAGTTTAAATTTTTAGGACATAACATACTGATGTGGCACCATGGTTAGGAAACATCTTCCATTTTTATGGAAAATATTTTTATTCAAACAACACTCCCATGACTATTTAAGACCTTTGTTGACATGTGCATAATGCAACTAATGATAAATTAGTAGAATAGGTAATGATTTTTTGTACTAAACTAAGTGAGACTAGGTCATATTGGTATTCATATAAAAGTCAATTAATATAAATGATTTTTCAATGGGTATCCCATCCCCATTCTTCATACTTACAACAGAAAACACTAAAATGTTTGATTTACATCGAATGATGCTTAGAAAACCTTTTTTGGTGCCTCAAGGGAATATAAATGGATTAGTGAAAACGTGATCAATTAACCCCATATTATGGATACACGCATGCATGAAATATTGCAAATATTTCAAGAAGAGTTAATGAAAAACCTCAAAAGTATAAAGGACTGGTGGTACAAGTTAGAAATTTTTACACATATAACTAGAATGTAATCATCAATTTGAATGTTTATTTTATCCAAATGAATTGCATTGTAAATTACATGTTTCGTAATAAATTAGATGTAATGAATGGCATTGTAAATTACATGTTTCGTAATATGGAATGTTGATATATCACTAGAAACATTAGATTCGATGAATGACTCATAACTTGTAGCAAATAGGTGTGTGATTGCATGGAATCCTCACATAAATCATCAGATGAATGTAATATAGATGATGATTCTAATCGATGAAACCATTTCAAATAACTACATGATTATGAGGAACTCGTCAACCATGCTCAAAGACACACAAAATGGATTGATATCTCTTGTTTGTAAAGTAAGGATAATATACAATGTGTTATTTCAATGTTCCTTGGGATCTTTGGGACGAGTGAAAGTTGAACATCGACAAATATGATCATAATAAATTTGAAACATTTTGTAATGATGTAAGACTAAAACTGCATGGCTCTGACATGTTGTCGATTTGGCATGACAATATGAACTCACATCTAGTGGTATCTCAACATTCCATATTGAAATAAATCATGAAGTATGCATCTAAAGTAGAAATAAGATCTGAAATATTTCATGATATGTTTACAAGGATGTATGACAATATAGGATCAAAAGATTATGCAATTTTTGTGTACCAGTGGTTTCTAATAGAAATATTAATATAACACAATGTTGGGGCCTATAATAAATGATACATGTTATTAAAATTACCATTATTTTGTTTCAAACGAGTGTTTTAAATAGTGAATGTCATACGTAAAGTATTTCACAAGGTAAATGTTTCATTTGAAGAGAAAAATAACGAATCATGTTTCATCAATGCCTATAGGAATCGTCTAATTTTTTTAGGATAAATTTCATTGATAGATACATGGTGAGGTATATAATTAAAAATAAAGAATAATAAGTGGAAACCGAGGAGAAAACCTATTGTCGTATGTGTTTGAACGAGGTATTTTTCTATTCTAGAACCTAATTATGAGGAACATGAAAGCTTTGTTTTGAATTGAGTTGATATTGTACAAACATTTTCATAATGATTTAAGGGACATATGAAAAACAAGGGAGGAAATTTTATAGAATTGGGAATTGCTATGCCCTTATTCATATAACTTGTATTGGATATGTAGTACCGACTTGTGGCTTACATAATAACTCTTCTTGTCATATGTTATTCATTTATTTTTTCATATGTTTAGTAGGTCGTCCTTGGTGTTCTCCATATCTTAGGATTGGTATATATAGGTGTTAGAGAGGAGTAGTTAATCATCATATTGAGCATTTGAGTCTTATTATATGGTTTGGGGTTTGGCCCCTCGAAGTGGCTAAGATATTATACTTGCATGTTGCTATAATTTATCTGCAATATTGTGTTATTTGGTGTACTATTTCTACTAATATTCATATTTATAAAATTAATTTCATTATAAGTGGTATCAGAGCCTGATCTCGGCCAAAGCTGCATCAAACCCTAATTGCGAAGGTTTGGCTATATCTCACAATTGGTACTAAATTTTTCTACAATCTTTTTTTGGTGTGGAAAAATGCAAGTAAGATCCTCTCCAAATTTCAAACATTTTTGAATTGTTTTACAAAAGTTATAGTAGTTTTATATTTTTTCATAAACTAGATACCTAGGGTGAAATTTTAGAATTTTTCTAATTTTCATATATTTTTCAGAAATATTTCAAAAATTTATATAGGGTTTATTCTTTAATATTTCCTGTATTCGTCCACTAAATTTATGAAACCACAAACCCTAATTTTTTTCCCTATTCCGTCTACCTCAAGTCCCAAACCCTACATCATGACTGGTAGATCAACTCGAGGCCAAGGGAAAGTTTAAGAAACTCTAGGAATGGCCCCAAATAAAAAAGATATGGATTTAGAATCTTCTGGTTCCGGAGTATCTAAGGTAGTCATGCAACTTCAAGAAAGGGTAAATAATATGTTATGTAAGGATGACCTCAACAACGAGCTTCCTCATCTGAAAGGTAGCCTTAGGGGTGAACATCGGATGAATTTTCAATCATTGAAGAAAGATTTATTTCTTGCTCTTTCAAAAATCAAAATTCCAGTCATATGGGTTCCTCTAGGAATACTCGCAAAGGTCCAAATCACTCCAATCAAGGAGGAATCTCTACACATTTAGGTGCATCTCCTCACCAATGGTAGATCATTATTCCAAAAGTGGAATTGTGTAAATTTGATTGAAAGGATCCACTCAATAGGATTACCCAAATGGATAATTTATTTGATCTCCATCAGATCCCATCAGGAAAAAAAGTTACCATCACATCCTTATATCCGGAACCTAGCCAATTTGTATAGTATCATTGATTATGTGCTCCTAGGAAGAAGAATGTTCTAAGTGTCACATGGAAATTTTTCAGTGAAGAGATTCAATTACACTATATTTCTAGTGTCTGAGAATTACTTCACCCAATTAGCAAAGTTACAATAAATAGGTTCAGTAAAGGAACATGTCCATAAATTCAAAAATATTTCCTTGCGTGTGGAGGATATTATTGAAGGGTATCTAAATGACCTATTTATCGGGGGTCTTAAGGACTACATTAAACATGAGGTGTGCATGTTTAATCCACTCAAGGTTTTTGATTATATTATCATGGCGCTTAAGGAAGAGGAATTTTTTTTTCCAGTAGAAAGAAGACTTTCACTAACATAAAAGAGTGTAACACCTTGTCTCCATTATACCCTTGGCCAGTTTGACTGAAACCATAATAAATTTAAGAAAAAGAGAAAATGGTTATGTTTTAACCGTGACAACAAATATGGACCAGAACATAAATGTGGTGAGAAAAAAAATGTTTTACATTGAAGGGATTGGTGATGAGGAAGAATATGAGGAAATATCAAGCGAGGAAGTGGAAAAATTAGAGGAAGAATCTCAAGATCCCCTACCCAATATTTCATGCCATTCTCTATTAGGTATTTGTTGACGATTTTTGCACTTGTGCAAAAATGGCCAACTCAAAACTTCGTTACGATGGATAGCATTGGTGAAGTATATCTAAGCTAGGGGAGATTCTTTCAGACAATACTGTTACTATTGAATTAATTAATGATTACATGAAATCTACAGCTATGTGTGCTATTACAAAATGTAACATATCACATAGTTTGCAATTTCATGACTATCTTCAGTAAAAGAACACAAAGCCCCGAAGGACAATTGTGTTGCCTTGATGAAGACACCGAATTGAAGAATAGATGAAGTGTTAGTGTTTTCTCTCGAAAGTGCACCCTGTAGAGAGATGGCCGCAGGTGTTCTAAGCTTGCAAATTTTATCTCTCTCTTTCATAGATACAATGGAAACACCTTAGGTCTGTGGGTATACCTATTTTGAGGTGAGTCTCCGGTATCAAGGCCGGTTCCTTATTGGTGTATCTTAAACTATTTTTTACGGTTTTAAGTGTAAAAAGAAGACTGTAAATAGAAATTGAAACTGAGGTGATACACCAAATTTGTATGAGGGCTTGGACTGAGTATATGCACAATTGATATGGAAAGTATTTTGGATGCACCAGCCAATAGTTTTCTGCAGAATATTAAGGGCAAACTCTTTGAGGTATTGAGGGAAAGTATCACAACAATACTGCTAAGCTAAACATGCACATTAATATCATTCAGAAAGTACTAAAATTTGTAACAGGGTAAGATGATTAACCAGGGAATTTGCATTCACATGATTAATGGAACATACACAAGACTGCAAATAATTTGAAAGGTAGCAAATTATAATTCACATTTAGAGGGAAAAACTGGCAGAAACTACTTCAACACTCCTGTATCTAAAACATCCTCTTCTAACTTCTTTGTGCTTTGCCAAAGCACACAATATATAGTAAAATTAATTTACCCACCCTTCCTAAAAACAGAATAAGGATGTACTTGCACATGCATCCTATTTTTAGGAATAAAATAAAGCAAACTAATAGAAAGAGGCATTAATAGCCTTTGGTTACATCTTAGTCAAACTGAAGTTGACTGTTCTATTTTCAAGAAAATAATTGGTGAATAATTTTCTAATAATAAACCTTGATTGTTGGGCAAGTCTCCTTTCTTGTGCATGTGAATTTTTCTTCTTGTTTGTTCTGTCCTTTTGCTAAAGGCATGCAAAAATAAACTCCCTGTGAGTGAACAAAATAATTACAATACTTGCAATATTTGCAAATTAATTCATCCACTATGGGGACCACTTGTCCATGTGCACATGATCAACTCTTGTCTTCTAGTGGTCACATGGGTGACATACTGTAAATCACCTCCAACTCCTCCAACAATGGGGACCACCTTTGCACTCACCATCAGTCCTCATTGGTTTGGCCACTCTTGTGGAATTAGCAAATTACCATGATTTTTTTTGAAATAATACAAGGGCACTTGTAATAGGGGCTCCATATTACATTTGGCACCTTTACCAACATATGGCATATTATATAGTTATACCTTGATGCAAATAATGTCACTTGGCCACCCTTTGTATAGTATATGGCACATTATAATACATGACACCTTTTGATTATCACATGCCTTGTAATTACTTGTCAACTTTTAGATTTTTTTTTTATGAAATAGTCTATATTACTTAATAAAATATTACAGTCTATCCACAAAAAATATGGGTGGTAAAGGGCACACCCCACCTTTTGGAAATTTGAAGAGACTAAGGTTTAAATTTTTACCTTTTGAGTGATTATTGTTGTCACCCTTTCATCATGGTTTATAGTATATAATTATTCAATCAATGAAAATGATAATTTGGAACATATGGGTTAGCCCCCTCTAATGTGTAATTGACCCTTGGCATGTTTTTTTGGTGGTATTTTTTAACCTGGGTTAAGTTTTCTTTGATAATCGGTGATGATCTCAGGATGTCTATATCTGTCCTCGATAAACCTACACTGATGATTTTTGACCCTCAGTTAGAGTTTCACTCTTTGCATTGAATGGGCTAGGTGACATTTTAACCATGGTGGTTGCATTGATTTTTAGAGATTGATCTTCAGCCCTTGATCTATGTACTTGTCGATTTTGGATCATTTGATCACTAACTATGGGTGAGTTAGGTTAAGCCACGAATGAGATGGGTGAGTTAAAACAAAATGAACCCCATTCATTTTTGATTTCACCTCTGGTTCGCAGGTGAAGCCCTGGAAAATTTTCTTTGACGCCATTGTTGGAGTCCTGAAGCTCAACTCTTGAGGTTGGTTTGGCTGCACATTTACCGACTTCTGTGAGTTGGCCACCATGTTTTTTGTGTTGGCCTGTTGAATCACTATTCTTGATGAACCTTCTTTTGAAGTGGGAATTTCATGATGGCTCCTTTAATTTGATGATTCGGTCATTACCATTAGAACTTCATTTCCTAACTCGTGGAGGTAACTCTGTAGGGTAAGTGCATGAAGTTGGGGGGCCAAAAAGCGGACAAGAATCCAGAAAAGAGTAAAATGTGTACGCATTCTATTATAACATGATCTTGTTTTCAATTTTCAGGTTTGGGATTTACCGAAGCATAACGCATAAGCGTTATGCCCACTATAAACAAAAAAAGAGGCCCGAGCCTCTATCATTTTATCTCCCTTAAACGTGAGTTTCAAAGCTTAACTATGCCCTCGTGGTTTTCCATTCAGCTAGATCTCAAGCTCAAAGGATTGTTTCTAGATCACCTGGAAGATCTGAATTGATGATGGCGCCACAGAGAAGAGGTAAGCACAATTATTTTCTCAAAATTGCATTGAAATATGGTAATTATAGATTAAAATTTGAATTGAATACATATTTTTTATTGTTACTGTTAGATGTCAAGGGAATCAACCACAACCAAACCCTATTATTCCTGTCATCCCTCCCAACACTCCCATAATTGCTCAACATCTCTCGGGTAGTCAAGAAGATTTAGCAGCCCACATAGTTGAAAATAAAATTGAAATTGAGGATTTAATCAACACAATGAGGGATTTACAATCTACAAACCCCCACTGCACCTCTCTTGCAAACACATTGGAGGCATTACTTGTTCAAATTGACGCTGCAACAGGGAGAATTGATCATTGGAAAACTTACAGAGAGGGTTGTAGGGTTTATTATTCCAACAAATTGTCATATGTGGATGTAAAGAAAAAAGAAATTTCAAAAGACCTCATATGCGCCTTATTCACAGACCCCCACACTAATTTTCCTTCTCCATTGTCATGTAAATGATTTCCCATCCATTGGTGCAGTAATAATTTGATTAAAAATATTTTTGGGATTGATGGTGGATGGTGTTTGATTTTCCACCTTGTAATATCAACGACGTACCACTATACTGTCTGAGATCCTAACTTATTTTGATTTCCAAGATTTCTAGGGTTGAGGAAAAGGATCTGCACAGTATCGACTAGGTGCACAATGTGTACCTATTTAGTAGGGTAGATTCCCCACACAAAATCCCCCTCACCCTGAGATTGTCCCTCAAGCAGTGAAGGAGATAGTAGAGATTAATACACTCCATGTGCTTCAGGGACTATCTGCGACCCTTGTTCAACATACAAGGTAGATTTCTGAGCCAGATGCTCACGGAGGTACATGCAGTAATCCCTTAGGGAGTACTAACATGAGGCCACATCTTTGCTCGTCATGTGGTAACATATGTTTGGGGCCCGAGGAGGATGATACTTTCATGTGTACTGGTTTTGGTGCACCTGGTGCTAGGGGTGCACATGATAATGTCACCATGTTAGATTTCCTTTTGAGTGAGACATTTGGATTACATTCATTGGCGTCACCTTCACGGGTAAATTTGTTATGTTTTGTTATGTGTGTTATAAAATTTTTGGAGTACTTGATTTACTTATATATGTTAAATTTTTGAAATAATTGTATTTGCACATGTATATGCATTGATATTATAGCACGCGGGAGGCAAATATTCATCCCGACCACAGGTGATGAGCACCATGCATACATATACATTCACAAAGTAATTTAGAATGTTAAATATGTAAAATTTTCACATACATGTGTGTGTGTGTGCGCGTGTGTGTATACATACATACATACATACATACATACATACATACATACATACATACATACATATATATATATATATATATATATATATATATATATATATATATTAGTTTTGAAGTCAAATATATGTATGTTCTTGTATTTCCATCTAACTCACGTGATATACATGTTTGATAAAGATGTTGACTTCACTAGACACCCCACCATCTCTGCGA
The DNA here is from genome assembly GCA_019776745.2 of Taxus chinensis. Taxonomy (NCBI): domain Eukaryota; kingdom Viridiplantae; phylum Streptophyta; class Pinopsida; order Cupressales; family Taxaceae; genus Taxus; species Taxus chinensis. The sequence goes on along the minus strand of CM034154.1, from coordinate 644,341,038 downwards.
TAAGTAGATAAAGGTGTTGCCGCTGAAATTTCATCTGCGCAACAAATCACTAAGGTATTCAAACAACATGTACATTTTGTTAAATTTCTCGTGTAATTCATATTATGTTAAATTACATGTTAGTAATGTCTTTCATTGTAGAATTATTAAATTATGTTAATAATGTCCTTCATTATGTATATGCAGGAGTTACTTGTGACAAGTAGCAACCCCTGTTCATTGATTCACAAGCATGGCGGGGTAAAAACAATAGTTCTATATTGATAAAATTAGTTAAAATATTGTCATTATGTACATACATGTACTTAGTTTTAATTTCGCTAATTCTGATGTTAGATTTTCAGATCTTATGTGTATGTAGGGAACTTCAACCCCCTCCATTTTGACTTCGAGGGCATGAACTCCTCCATCTCTTCGTCTTCATACCCCCGTTTGTATTGCAAGAGCTCCCGATGACTCATCTGAGCGTGAGATGTAAATTCAGTGTGATCGACAACTTGCGGTAAGTTTGTGTATTTATGTAAATACTTTCATTCCAGCATGGTCTTAAATACATGTTGAAAACATATATAAATTAAGTTTTGACAAAAAAATATTGTTTGCATTTATAGGCTCATCTACAGGCGAGTATTCAGCGGAAGAGGAATCGAAGCATGGGCTCGGACAATCCAAATTCATCTCATGGATCTCCATCTTAGTCTAAGGGAGGGCCTTCTTCGAGAAAGGCCAAGAGAGGGATAGCTTTTTATGAGAAGGAAATATATATGTCTTACATGACATTGTTTTTGTATGCCTATGTGCATGACATTGTATGTACGCCTATATGGCATTTGAACTTGATGGTATATGACGTATTTGAGAATTTTTGTATTTATTATGCACATTAAAATACTATTTGGAACTTGATAATTTTATATGAGACCTTACATTTCTAAGATTATTTTTGCATAAAACTAATATGATGTGCACTTGACAATATTTAAGACATTATGGATTATTTTTTCATTTGTTGGTGATGTACATGTACTAGCATTTTCAATGTATAATATGGATCAAAATTTGGAAATCAATATTTATATAATGTATGTATATAAAGAGTTACCTAATCTGAGTAATTATTCATTCAATTTATCAATGTGTATATGTGTATTTACCTTACTTGCGCTTCTTCTTGCTCATGGTCTCTTTGTACTGGTTCCTATCTTATCATACACTTACTACATTCTTCTATGCTTTGTAGTCTTCTCCCCTGTTAAAAAACTCGAGAGTCGTCATAGTTTGATGCCTTTCATCTGTTGATATTTTGAGAATGAATCTCCATATAGATTACTCCAATTCTTGAGAATGTCTCCAGATGCAATGACATTCTGATTCAGATACTCAATGATTCTTGATTGTCTAATCCTGTCCAATTCATGTTATTACCTTTAAATCTACAGGAATTTCAAGTTATTTGGAAATCACATCACACCCTTCACTAGGATTGATGACTACCCCTATCCTTTTTAAGGTGCTTTTGAAAGCATCCATGGGTTTATCATAGCATAAATTATCAATGAATGGAAGGTCACTAAGCCATAGGCCAGTTGACTCCCATCCAAAACTAAAAAAGAAAGATTTACTAGGTGATTGATAACTCCCGTATGTTCTTAGACATACCCCTATCCTGTATGGAGGTATAGGATTTGACGAGATGTCTGTAGGTGCCACAGAGTCTGAGAAATCACCTGTCAAAGATATGGCGTGTTTGGGCCTCAGGGCTCTTAAGCGACTACACCCAAACGAGGTAGCCCGAAAACATAGGGAGCATAGGGAACCAAAAAAAAGCCTCCACTAGTGTTCACCTGGCCACCTCTGACATGTTTTCTATAGTTGGTTCGGTCCCACAAGCTTCCGTTTGCAAACTACAACGTCTGGCAGCCGTACACTGACTTAGACTACACTATTTTGCATGTTTGTAAACAATAGCACAACAAGAGAACCAGAATGGAGATGGAGAAAACCATGAGATGATTTCATAGAGGGCCCCAACATGGAGGTCTCAGATCTGATGAGATGTCTCTAGGTGCCACAGAGTCTGAGAAATCACCTCGTCGAAGATATGACGTGTTTGGGCCTCAGGGCTCTTAAGCGACTACACCCAACCAAGGTAGCCCGAAAGCATGGGGAGCATAGGGAACCAAAATGAATCCTCCAATAGTGTTCACCTGGCCACCCCAACGTGTTGGTATAGTTGGTTTGGTCCCACAAGCTTCTGTTTGCAAACTACAGTCGTCTAGCAGCCGTACAGTGACTCAGACTGCACTATTTTGCATGTTTGCAAACAATAGCACAATGAGAGAACCAGATGGATATGGAGAAAACCCAGAGGATTTCATAGAGGGCCTTCAACATGGAGGTCTTGGATTTGATGAGACATCTCTAGGTGCCACAGAGTCCGAGAAATCACCCATCAAAGATATGGCATGTTTGGGCCTCAGCTCTTAAGTACTACGCCTAAGCCCAAAAGCACGGGGAGCGTAGGGAACCAAAATTAAGCCTCCACTAGCATTCACTATGGCACGTGTTGGCATAGTTGGTTCGGTCATAACTTCCATATCAAAATAACGAGCAGCCTTACACTGACTTAGATGGACTATTTCACGCATTTGTAGAAAACCATGAGGATAAAATCACGAAGAGGATTTTGTAGAGGGATTTAACATGGAGGTCTCAGATCTGACGAGATGTCTCTAGGTGCCACGGAGTCCGAGAAATCACCCGTCGAAGATATGGCGTGTTTAGGCCTCAGGGCTGTTAAGGGACTACGCCCAGACGAGGTAGCTTGAAAGCACAGGGAGTGTAGGGAACCAAAATTAATCCTCCAATAGTGTTCACCTGGCCACCCCAACATGTTGGCGTAGTTGGTTCGGTCCCACAAGCTTCCGTTTGCAAACTACAATGTCTGGCAACCCTACACTGACTCAGACTGCACTATTTCACGCGTTTGCAAACAATAGCACAACGAGAGAACCGGATGGATATGGAAAAAACCACGAGAAAATTTCATAGAGGGATTCAACATGGAGGTCTCGGATTTGACGAGACATCTCTAGGTGCCACGGAGTCCGAGAAATCACCTCGTCGAAGATATGGCGTGTTTGGGCCTCAGGGCTCTTAAGGGACTACGCCCGGACGAGGTAGTCCCGAAAGCACGGGGAGCATAGGGAACCAAAATTAATCCTCCACTAGAGTTCACCTAGCCACCCCGATGTGTTGGCGTAGTTGGTTTGGTCCCACGAGCTTCCATTTGCAAACTACAACATCTGGCAGCCGTATACTGACTCAGACTGCACTATTTCACACGTTTGCAAACAATAGCACAACGAGAGAACCGGATGGAGATGGAGAAAACCATGAGAGGATTTTGTAGAGGGCTTCAACATGGAGGTCTCAGATCTGACGAGACATCTCTAGGTGCCACAGAGTCTGAGAAATCACCGTCAGAAGATATGGCGTGTTTGGGCCTCAGGGCTCTTAAGGGACTACGCCCAGGCGAGGTAGCCCGAAAGCATGGGGAGCATAGGGAACCAAAAAAAATCCTCCACTAGCATTCACCTGGCCACCCTGATGTGTTGGTGTAGTTGGTTTGGTCCCACAAGCTTCCATTTGCAAACTACAGCATCTGGTAGCCTGTACACTGACTCAGACTGCACTATTTCATGCGTTTGCAAACAATAGCACAACAAGAGAACCAGATGGAGATGGAGAAAACCATGCAAGATAATTTCATAGAGGGATTCAACATGGAGGTCTCAAATCTGACAAGATGTCTCTAGGTGCCACGGAGTCCTGAGAAATCACCCGTCGAAGATATGGCGTGTTTGGGCCTCAGGGCTCTTAAGGGACTACGCCCAGATGAGGTAGCCCGAAAGCATGGGGAGTGTAGGGAACCAAAAAAATCCTCCAATAGCATTCACCTAGGCCACCCTGATGTGTTGGCATAGTTGGTTTGGTCCCACGAGCTTCCGTTTGCAAACTACAACATCTGGCAGCCCTACACTGACTCAAACTGCACTATTTTGTGTTTGCAAACAATAGGACAACGAGAGAACTGAATGGAGATGGAGAAAACCATGTGAGAGAATTTCATAGAGGGATTCAACATGGAGGTCTCAGATCTGATGAGACATCTCTAGGTGCCACAGAGTCTAAGAAATCACCCGTCAGAAGATATGGCATGTTTTGGCCTCAGGGCTCTTAAGGGACTATGCCTCAGACGAGGTAGCCCAAAAGCATGGGGAGCGTAGGAACCAAAATGAAGCCTCCACTAGCATTCACCTAGGCCACCCCATGTGTTGGCATAGTTGGTTTGGTCCCACGAGCTTCCGTTTGCAAACTACAGTGTCTGACAGCCCTACACTGACTCAGACTGCACTATTTCATGCGTTTTGCAAACAATAGGACAACAAGAGAACCAATGGAGATGGAGAAAACCATGAGATAGTATTTTGTAGAGGGCCCCAACATGGAGGTCTCAGATCTGACGAGACATCTCTAGGTGCCATGGATTCTGAGAAATCACACGTCGAAGATATGGCATGTTTTGGCCTCAGGGCTCTTAAGGGACTACGCCCGGACGAGGTAGCCCGAAAGCACGGGAGCGTAGGGAACCAAAATGAATCCTCCACTAGCATTCACCTAGCCACCCTAACGTGTTGGCATAGTTGGTTTGGTCCCATGAGCTTCCGTTTGTAAACTACCGCCTCTGGCAGCCCTATACTGACTCAGACTGCACTATTTCGCACGTTTGCAAACAATAGGACAATGAGAGAACCGGATGGATATGGAGAAAACCATGAGAGATGATTTTGTATAGGGCCCTAACATGGAGGTATCAAATCTAATGAGACGTCTCTAGGTGCCACAGAGTTCGAGAAATCACCCGTCGAAGATATGGCGTGTTTGGGCCTCAGGGCTCTTAAGGGACTATGCCTGGATGAGGTAGCCCGAAAGCATGGGGAGCTAGGGAACCAAAAAAATCCTCCAATAGCGCATTCACCTAGCCATCCTGAAGTTTGGCATAGGTTTTCTCCACGAGCTTTTGTTTGAAAACTATAGCATCTAGCAGCCCTACACTAACTCAGACTGCACTATTTTGCATGTTTGCAAACAATAGGATAGCGAGAGAACTGAATGGAGATGGAGAAAACCATGAGAGAATTTCATAGAGGGCCCCAACATGGAGGTCTTGGATCTAACGAGATGTCTCTAGGTGCCACAGAGTCTGAGAAATCACCCATCGAAGATATAACATGTTTTGGCCTCAGGGCTCTTAAGGGACTACGCCCGGACGAGGTAGCCCAAAAGCACGGGGAGCATAGGGAACAAAAAAAGCCTCCAATAGCATTCACCTACCACCCTGATGTGTTAGGCATAGTTGGTTTGGTCCCTTACGAGCTTCCATTTGCAAACTACAATGTCTTCAACCCTACACTGATTTCTCAGACTCCAGGCACCTAGAGATGTCTTGTCAGATCAATAAGACCTCGACATTAACCCTCTATGAAAGGAGATGGAGAAAACCCATCTCCATTCGGTTCTCTTTTGTCCTATTGTTTGCAAACCAAACATAGAGGTCTGAGTCAGTGTACGGCTGAGATGTCTCTAGGTTGCAAACAGAGCTCCATGGGAGAAACCAACTATGCCAACATGTCATGGGATCACCTGTTTGGCCTCAATGCTAGTGGAGGCTTTTTTTGGTTCCCTAGGTAGCCCGTGCTTTCAGGCTACCTCGTCCTAAAAGAAGTCCCTTAAGAGCCACTAGGCCAAAACATGCCATATATCTTTGACGGGTGATTTCTTAGACTCCGGCACCTAGAGATTTTGTTTGCAAATCTACAACCTCTATGTTGAAGCCCTCTACAAAATCCTCTCAGGTTTTCTCCATCTCCATTTCGGTTCTCTTGTTAGTCACTATTGTTTGCAAATGGAAATAGTGAAAACTGAGTCAGAGTTTTGTAGAGGGCTACTAGACGCTGTAGTTTGCAAACGGAATCTCATGGGACCAAACCAACTACACCAACACATTGGGGTGGCTGGTGAAATCACTAGTGGAGGATTTGGCGTGGTTCCCTACGCTCAAGTGCTTTAAGGCTACCTCGTCCGATGGCGTAGTCCTTAAGAGCCCTGAGGCCAAAACACGCTATATCTTCGATGGGTGATTTCTCGACTCCATGGCACCTAGAGACATCTCGTTAGATCTAAGACCTCCACATTGGGGCCCTTTGAAATCCTCTCACGATTTTCTCCATCTCCATTTGGTTCTCTCGTTGTCTTATTGTTTGCAAATGCATGAAATAGTAGCAGTCTAAGTCAGTGTAGGGAATGACGAGCTGTAGTTTGCAAACAAAAGCTCGTGGGACCAAACCAACTAAAGAACACATCAGGGTGGCCTATGAATGCTATTGGAGGATTCTTTTTTAGTTCCCTATGAACCCTGTGCTTTCGGGATACCTCGTCCGAGCGTAGTCCCTTAAGAGCCCTGAGGCCAAAACACATGCATATCTTCGACGGGTGATTTCTTCAGACTCCGTGGCACCTAGAGACGTCTCGTCAGATCTGAGACCTCCATGTTGAATCCTCTATGAAATCCTCTCACATTTTTCTCCATCTCCATTCGGTTCTCTCATTGTGCTATTGTTTATAAACGCGTCGAAATACTGTAGTCTGAGTCAGTGTACGGTTGCCAGAGGTTGTAGTTTGCAAACGGAAGCTTGTGGGACCAAACCAACTATGCCAACACATCAGGGTGGCTAGGTGAATGCTAGTGGAGGATTTTTTTTGGTTCCCTACGCTCCCCGTGCTTTCAGGCTACCTCGTCCAGGCATAGTCCCTTAAGAGCCCTGAGGCCAAAACACACTATATCTTCGACGGAGTGATTTCTCAGACTCCGTGGCACCTAGAGATGTCTCATCAGATCCGAGACCTCCATGTTGGGGCCCTCTACAAAATCCTCTCATATGGTTTTCTCCATCTCCATTTGGTTCTCTTGCTGTCCTATTGTTTACAAACACACAAAATAGTGCAGTCTGAGTTAGTGTACGGCTGCTAGAGGCTGTAGTTTATAAACGGAAGCTCATGGGACCAAACCAACTATGCCAACATGTCGAGGTGGCCAGGTGAATGCTAGTGGAGGCTTTTTTGGTTCCCTATGCTCCCCATGCTTTCGAGGCTACCTCATCCGGGCGTAGTCCCTTAAGAGCCCTGAGGCTAAACACACCATATCTTCGACGGGTGATTTCTCAAACTCCGTGGCACCTAGAGATGTCTCATTAGATCCAAAACCTCCATGTTGAATCCCTCTACAAAATCCTCTTCACAGTTTTCTCCATATCCATCTTTGTTCTCTCTTGTTGTTCTATTGTTTGCAAACACGTGAAATAGTGTAGTCTGAGTCAGTGTAAGGTTGCTAGAGGTTGTATTTTGCAAACAAAAGCTCGTGGGACCAAACCAACTATGCCAACACATCAGGGTGGCAAGGTGAATTCTAGTGGAGGCTTCATTTTTGGTTCCCTATGCTCCTCGTGCTTTTAGGCTACCTCGTCCGGGCGTAGTCCCTTAAGAGCCCTGAGGCCCAAACACGCCATATCTTCGACGGGTGATTTCTCGGACTCCATGGCACCTAGAGACGTCTCGTCAGATCTGAGACCTCCATGTTGAAGCCCTCTATGAAATCCTCTCATGGTTTTCTCCATCTCCATTCAGACTGAGTCAGTGTAAGGTTGTCCATTGCTAATCACCTGAATAATATAGGTGGTTCATATAATATAGGTGGTGAAATGAAATTTTAATAAGATATTTTTACAATATAGGTGGTGAAATGAGAATTTATGTTTGTTGTTCCTTTCTAATATTTAATTTCTCTTAGCTTCACTTGGCTTCAAGAATAATAAATTCTCTACTGACAGTGCCAACCACGTGAAGGTGGAAGCTTTTTTGGCACCACTAACCTACATAAACATGTTAGTAAGCAATTAAATAGAATTTTAAATCATACAAAATTTAAACAAAATCATTTAAGTAAATATTCAAATTAAATTCATGAAGAACATACCTTTGCAAATTCAATCCAATGAACTGCAATGATCAACTCTATTCTTGACAGTAGCAAGAATTGCTTCATGATCTGATTCACGAACCTTCCATAGATTTCATGTTTGATGGCTGACCTTGATATTTGATCAATTTAATATTTGTTGCAAGGACCAAATGTGAATAGTGAAGTATCTTCCGATGTACTTCATAGTCTTCAAACAACCAAAGGTTTGATTTTTTGATAGGATATCATCGAAGCCAAGTTCTAGTGACTACCACTGACCCAATGGGATACTCAAGGTCTTCACCATCAATGACTATGGAAGGAAAGTCAATTTTTTCCCCTCTACACAATGAGATAAGAAGTAGTTTGTTCCCTCTTCATTAAATTCTATCGCAATAACTGCAAAAACGTGCCCTATGTATCACAAAGTAATACTTGTTCAGTCAATTTAAAAATACATTAAGAGTTGACCATTTAATAATTTATAAATCTAAAACATGGCATGTACATATATGTATGTACCTTGTTGCACTAAATCAAAGACTTGGTCAAAGTCAGGTGATGTTGTCATTTGATCTGAAGACCCTACAAGTTGTAATGCTCATGGAACTTGATGTGTGTCAAGTGGAATTAGAGATCTACAAGTCCATTGATCCACCCACTGCTGTGACTCACATTCATTCCATGTCAAAATCAATGCATGATATATAAAAACATGTCATGCACCTAGTATAAATAGTCCAAGCATTGGCATTTGAACTACGGAATGAGTCCATATCACTTGATCCTGTAACTGTCATACAATCTTCAAAGTTTTCTAGGTGTTGTGTCCTCTATGAACCAAAAATATCTATGAACCATTGATCTCTCTTGAGATTCATGGCCCATATTATTAACACACCAATCAAAAATGTTTTTTGCATCTATAAATTTAGCACCATCCTTGAACTTTAACTCTTCTCTTGTAAGTGCTCTTTTCACACATGCTCCTGCACCATCATGCTCTCCTTTTCCATGCCCTGCCTCAGTAAAAATCCAGATATGTTGTACATTTGTTTCTTTGTGCATCCTGCTTAGCCAATAAAACATCCATGCATTCTTGAATTGTGATGTGCAGTTGTCCACCAAATGTAATGTTGATCGAAACTAATGTTCCTCTCATTCAAGTTCACATAAAACACCTGGAAACACCCTTGTACATATTCTGTAGAATGTGTCCGATCATCACTAATGTAGAAATGATACTCTCTTAATATTTTTCGATCTTGCTCAGTGCTTTCAAGAGAGTGCATGAATGTTATATGCATGAAAATAGAAACTTGCACTGAGTTATAATATTGAGACTGAACCTCCATTTGTGGCTGCAATGTGTAATTCTTTACGAATTCAACTATTGAAACAATAGTACCAAGTGGGAATGTGTCCTTTCTTAACTTGAATTGTTCATCCAACCATCGAGCTCTATGTGTGTGCCTTGCATACTCATAAAAAATTTCCTCTCTGAATTTGACCATATATTCTGATACAGGTAATTATTTTCTAACAAGCTCACACCTCTTAGATTCATTTTCCATCTTTTAATTGATATGCCACCGATTTATATTTGTGAAATCAACCAATTCTTTTCCTATTGAATATGTACTCTCCTCGTGGATACAACTTTTCAGATTTGGCAAGCCACCGCATACATTGCACGTTCCATCCAAACATGCTTTGTTATAAAAAAATTGTCTTGTTGATTTTTCACAAAATATTGTCAGAATAAATTCCCTTGAAGATTTTTGTGGGACATTTATTCCACACTCCTACAACATGATGTTAGTATGCAAAACACAACGTATTTGACAAAAAACATCATAATGCATTGAAAATTCAACATGATGCCTGCAACAACAAGTGGTACGTGAGTGATTGATTTTCACATAAAAGGGTTTGCTCATTTCAAAGAATCTTTGGCTAATGTTAATTTGTGGATTTTCATTCTTAAACTTAGAGAACAATTCTGTTTGAGTCATATCTAAGAAATGTTTTGCACACGATTCATGATTACGAGAACCTATTCTTCTTTTTACTGTATCTCTTCTATTCGGTGACACCCTTGTGTTCTCATTCCAAAATTTTACAATTAATTCTTTTAGAATATCAGATGTATTCTTGTCTTTTCATGGAATTCTTGCTAGAGAAAGCCCAATAGTCAGTGTTATTGACTAACTCAAGACATTTACGTCTCTCTATTGCTTTCATTAGTGTTTTTCTGTTTAGCTTCAAAGCACTGCTTATTTTTCTAATCAAGCATTTATTAACTGTTTTATCACTTACTATACAATTAGTAAGTGCACGCCGTGTAGCATTACTATCTTTGGTGCATCTTTTGCCACCTATAGTTTGGTATGCTTTATGTATGTTTTCAACAATTGACGCATTTTGATCAACAACATTAGATGTTCTTAACCCCAGGGTCTTCATTATAGGTCTCATCTTAATTAATTTCATCAATGAAACAAATAATTGACATCTTTGTGTGTCATTTAAATTCTCAAAGTAATTATCCCAAATTCCACTAGCTTTTCTTCTCGCATTTCTTTCAAACATTTTGTTAGGCATTGGTTTTATAATGTTTTCATCAATTTCAATTAAGTGAATTGGTTTTCTTTGCAAAATGGAAGGAGGTGTTCTTAGAGGTGAAGATTCATTTACAAGGTTACTTTCTTCATTCAATGTTTTCATACAAATTTCGGGGTTAACATTTGGATTCTCAGGTAAGGGTTCAACAATTGGATTCATATCAATTTCTTCATCCATACCAACATTATCATTCAATTCAATATCATTATTCATTGCAAAATCATTATTCTCTACATTTTCATTATGTATTTCATCCCCATTTTCTAATACATTAGCTACATTTGATATAGCGGATGTACCTTTGCCCTGCTCGAAGTTTTTGCATTCTCTTCAATTTCTTTATTCTCTTCTCTTCCAATTGCTCTGGTGTCTTGTTCTTGACTTTCCTCTTGTCCTTAGTCTCGACGTTTATCACCCATGATTAGAAAAAATCAACTAGTGGGGTAGGGGAAAAAATGAACTACTAAAAAATCATGCAAGAATGTAGAGAAAATTGCAGACAAAACAGAATGTTTGCAGAATTCCCGTGAAAGAGATGAAAGGGACGTTGGGGGGCCACAATATATAAACAAAGAAAAATGCATACGTGTTTTGTATTTTCTCTTTTCCCAAGCCATGCCTCAAGGCTTGGGATCCGGTTTGGATCCCCAAGCCTGAGGCATGGACCTGTACAAACACAACAAACAACGTGTTTTTGCAAGAAAATGTAAAAATGCCACTTCCTCTATGATAAATCAAAATAAAACAATCGATCCATTTTTAAAAAATTATACCACGATGTAGAGCAGAGTTTCTTCTTTCTAAAAATATAATTTTTCAAATTTTCTGACTAATATAAGGTTTCCATATTATTTATTTTCTAACTATGCCTTTTTATAGCTATTTTTTGAAGTGTAAATATGTCTATCTTTCATGGTGTATCTTTTTTTTGGGTGATCAAAATTTAAAAAAATTTTATACTAGCCCAAACTAGGCATAATTCTATACATATTAAAAAAAACTAATTTTTCGATATTTTTTGAGGTAGTTAGGGGGGCCCATAGGTCGGAGCTCCGTTATTTTTCAAAACATAAAATTTATGTACTAGAAAAATCATAAATAAAAAAATATTCCCTAAAAAAATCTATTAAAAAATGGAGCCCAAACTAGATGCTCCTAGCTATCTTTCTACCAAAGGGTTTTCAAAAATACTAAATGGTGCTCAAAAAATGGTGGGGGGCACGAAAGTCACTCTATTATTTTTTAACAAAAATAGGAGCATCTATTGGTATTTTAGTTGTTTGACCCACTTAAACTTATCCGTTTTCAATAAAATTTAGTATCTTAGAAACTAGACTCAAAATGCTACGATTCATATTTCTACAACATCTTCCAATTTTGAGTGTAACTATTTCGAAAAACTCGTACAAGTTGAAGTTTTTTTTTTCATAAAAATGCATCCACTTAAGACCCCCTTTTGGCCCCCCAACTTGGTGCACTTACCCTGGATTCATCCTTCTTTGAATGGCTTAGTAATATGAATATTTTGCTTTGCTTGATGTTGATAAGCTTATATCGTCATAGTTTTCATGGTTATTACTGTTAGATTTCTTCAAACACAACTGTGGATGGTTTGTTAGATAATTTCCGTTCTCGGTATTCCATATTTTGCTTTTCTCTTCTTGAAACAAGGATAGATCTGAGTCCCTACGATTTCCATCTGAGTTTACTCTGAAAAAAATATGTTAATACTTTGAATCTGCTCCTATTCTGATTGAATGTTTTGTTTTAACAACCCAAAAATATGATATCCTCAAAGGATTTGACTTGGGTATTTCTTATCTCACTTCGATATCCCTGGATATGGACTTTTCCTTGAGGGTTTATCTGTATATATTTTGCGGGGCCTGCTTTTTGTGCACTTGAATATGGTCATCATAATTTCTTCAGATCTGTACATTTTATAATGTGGGCACTCATAGATATGTGTGCTTGTTAGATATTTTAACTGTAAATGTGGTCTTGATTCATGAGTTTAAAGCACATTCGTTATGGAATTCTCCCTTGCATGTTGTCTCTGAAATGTAGATCTATAACTTTACTTTGCTCTTCATCTTGAAATAATGTACTCTAACCATGAATTTCTACTTTTGGGTTTTTGGGTTATTTGTAGATCTGTAACTTTTGTTGACCATTGACCTAGTTCGACAGCTTGGTATACACCTGAAATTTCAAACCTTTATCCTTAATTCGGGCTCGTTTTGCTTTTAGTTTTCTCTGTTAGTTTTGAAACCATTCTAAGATTTCTTTGAGTTGATTTTGAGCTCATGGCTTCCATATGCATGGTCGTTGTCAAATATTTGCATGTACATGTGGATTCCTTCATGAGTTTTTGAAATTCATTAAAATGGCATGGCTGAACCTGTGATCGTTATCTGAAACATGTTGATTTCCATTTGATCTAGTTGTGATTTTGCTTCTCCCATGACTATGCAACCCTGTACTTACTATAATAAAACCATGGAAATCTTTTTCCTTTTGTTTACTGCTTCAGCTGATAGTATCCCAATTTCTTGAGGGGCTTGCATTCTACCTTTTGATACTTGATATTTGATTGTATGACCTTTTTGCAACTCTGTATTGAAAATCATTCTTATTTTCATTTGTGAAGAAATTGAACGTTTGATTCTGAAAATTAAAAACTATAGAATTTAATCATTTACTTTTATTTGAGAACCTGGAAAGGACATATTATTTCTAGAAATTTCTATTCACAAATTCCTGCATGCTGAACATTGAATTTTTGTTGAGATGTTGTAGTTCCATTTCTTTCTCTGCTTAAAAACTGTATTTGAGCTTCATTACAGTTTTAGTATATATGCTGAAAAATTTAAAATATTCATTTTACATGACGAAGCCCTGTCAACATTTTCTCAGATTCCTTTGACTATCTCTGTTTCAGCTGTAATAGTTATATTTTTTGATTCAGAATACAGAATGTATCATTTTTCTATTGAAGTTGATTTTTTGTTGGAAACTAAAACATAATAACTGTTATCTTGATCATGGCATTCTTTTATGTTTCTCTGTATCACTTATTTGATTTACATACAACTTCTAAAGCATGTATTAGTTTAAAACAACATGATGGAAAGTAAATATCCATTTTACATGGCGAAGCCCTATCAAATTTTTCCCAGAATTCTTTGTCATTCTCTGTTTCAGCTGTAATAGTATCTTTCTAGTTAACTTTAGCTTTTAAATTCTAATCCTTCTTCTTCAGTTGCAATTCGAAACATGCAATTTTTATGTAATTCTCTCCTTTGTTATGTACTGTAACTTCTTCTATTTCTAGAATTGTTGCTGAAATTTGAGTTGCATTCTTCCTTTATTCCAATATGTACTAGTCACTCATCTGCTTCATGTACCATAAGATAGAAGTTATTGAACTGTGAAATCTTTATCCATAGTGAAGAATGTAAGATATGATTTATTTCTTCTTGACTGCAACATGTTCCTGCACACTTGAGAAAATAGTTAGAAAATATTTAGGCTTTTTGGCCTCTCTTATGTCCGATGTTTTCTTTTCGTCTCTTTATTTCCTTCTGAGTGAGTAAATCATGTATACTGTTTGATCTTCAAGTAATCTATATCTCCAATTATTAGAGATCCATGTGCATGAATTAGGCTATTATAGGAATATGGATTGTATCTTGAGTTGATAAACTGATAGTTTTCTATTTTCTGTTTTTAGGTATAGTGCTCTCAGTAATGAAGATAAAGAGGGAAAACAACTGAAGATGAGGATGCATCAACCAAAGGAAAAACCTTAAGACAATGATGGGTTCACTCATACTCCTTTATTTTCTCTTTCATGCAAGTGTACCTCTTATTTCAGTAGCTATACTTTAATTTCCAGTTACATCCCACAATTTGTGTGAGAACATTTGAAATTCCTTATGAATAAAACATTGAATTATGAAATTGAGTTTTATATTTATTTTTGCATTTCTACTTTCTGATATGGATTGTATGATGAACTAAATAATCCAATACTATAATTGAATGCCTTAATCATGAAGGAAAGAACATTAAAGAATACCTGTAACATCCAATAATGAACTCTGATTTGTGTAATTTGTAGTCTTGATTACTTCTTCAAAACCTAACACTTCATATGTTCTGCAATTTGATGTCTTCATCAAGGCAACACAACTGTCCTTTGGGGCCTTGTGTTCTTGTTTTGAAGATAAATGAAATTACAAGCTATGTGATCTATTATGTTTTGTAATAGCACACATAGCTGCGGATTTCATGTAATCATTATTTAATTCAACAGTAACAATATTTTCTGAAAGAAACTCCCATAGCTTAGGTATACTTCACCCAATGCTATCCATTGTAATGAAGTTTCGAGTTGCCCATTTTTACATAAGTGTAAAAATTGTCAACAGTTAGGTTTTGGAGCAACAATCATGACTACAGATTACAAACATTAGAGTTCATTATTAGATGTTATAGGTATTCTTTAATGTTCTTTCCTTCATGATTAAGACATTCAATTATATTATTGGGTTGTTTAGTTCATCATACAATCCATATCAAAAAGTAGAAATGCAGAAAGAAATACACAACTCAATTTCACAATTCAATGTTTTATTCATAAGGAATTTCAAATGTTCCCACACAAGCCGTGGGATGTAACTGGAAAGTAAAGTACAACTATTGAAATAAGAGGTACACATGCATGAAAGAGAAAATAAAGGAGTATGAGTGAACCCATCATTTCCTTGGAGGTTTCTCCTTTGGTTGATGCATCCTCATCTTCAGCTTTGTTCCCTCTCCATCTTCACTACCGAAAGCACTGTACCTAAAAAGAAGAAAAGAGGAAAATCATCAGTTACGAGCTCATGGTTAATCCATATTCCTATACTATCCTAATTCATGCACATGGATCTCTTAATAACAGGAGATATAGATTACTTGAAGATCAAACTGCATACATGATTTACTCACTCAGAAAGAAGGAGAGAGAAGAAAAGAAAAACCATGGACATAAGAGAGGCCAAAAAGCCTAAATATTTTCTAACTATTTTCTCAAGTGTGCAGGTACAGGTTGTAGCCAAGAAGAAATAAATCATATCTTACAATCCTCACTATAGATAAAGATTGTAGAGTTCAATAAATTCTATCCTATGGTACATGAAGCAGATGAGTCATAAGTACATGTTGGAATGAAGGGAGAATGCAACTCAAAGTTCAGCAACTATTCTAGGGATAAAATAAGTTGCAGTACAAAACAAAAGAGAGAATTGCAGACAAAAGTACATGTTTTAGATTGCAACTGAAGAGAGAAGATTACACTAGAAACAAAATGAGAAAGAAGTCTGAGAAAATTTTGACAGGGCTTCACCATGTAAAATGGACATTTACATCTTTCCATCATGTTGTTTTAAATTAATACATGCTTTAAAAGATGAATGTAAAATCAAATAGTAATACTGAAAGAAGAAAATCATGGCATGATCAAAATAACAGTTATCAGATTTTAGCTTCCAGCAACAAGATCATGATTCAATAGATGAAGGATACAGTTACTAGCTCAAAGAAAATAAGTATTGTAGCTTAATTGAATACAACTGAGGAAAATGGACTAAATTCACATTTCTAGGTAGTATTTTCAAAATTTCGTCAAGACAGATACTGAAAAGAGTATCTCATAGTACAGTTGAATCAAGATCAAGAACAATAAGAATTGTAGTAGATTTTAAAAGTACAAATTTCTCATGAAAATGGAAAAGAATCAGAAGCAGATCAAAATTACACCAGTGGCAACTATAGAGCCTCATTGTCTTGACACAAGATTGCAAAATCAAGCTAAAACTACAAATCAATGGATATCTTTATGGTCACATGAATATAAGTGCATCATTACAAGTTTGAATCCTAAAGAGAAATCTATGCACAATAATGATTCTACTCAGCTGACCAATTTTACACATAGACCAAGCACATTCTCTCATTCAATTTCAGTCAGAAATACACAAAGTATTGCAGGGTGTTGCATGTTTTAAGAAGACTATAGCTGTTATGACACATTTTCAGAGTTAATCATTCAAGTGACTTAACAAAGAAAAGATGTTTTGAAGTCTCAAGAATACAGTCAAAGAATGAAACCATTATAGCTTTCAAATGGAAAGGAGGGTTGTTAATCAAAAGAAGGTTGTATCCTATAGAAGATGGAGCAGTAAAAAATGGAGTTACTAGTCATCCTTGACATTGGCATGTATATCCAATTTCTATCAAGAGTAGCAAGTGATTATCAGATTGAAAATAGTAGCTCGATATCAGAAGCTCGAATGGAGAAAACAAACCCTTATGTACAAACTTAGGATGATATAAATAAAATATGGCTGACTACTGACTAAGGAAATAGAGTGCAAGAAAACATTCATGGCCGAGCCATTCAAAGTCATTCAACAAGTACAAAGAAGATGGAATACAAAACATAATGAATAATATCTAGGGTTTCTAGAGAAGGCTCAAGGATTGACTAAGAACAAGCTTCGAATCAGAGACACATGCATACCCAAGGCCAATAGTCAAAACCCTTGCCAAAATATTCAAAAGAAAAATCAGAGCAAAATGTGAGCTTCAACTCTAAATACGATAGCCAAGGTGCCTTTTGCACAACAAAATATGAGTACCCACAATACAAATTAGAACCCAAATATGGAGAAAATACAGAAACCCTAATAAGCATCAAATTATGGTGACTCTGTTCAGGCACAATACACAGTGAATAAACCAAGAAACCAAAGATGGCAGTTTACAATAATAGATTAGAATCTCAATAGCTCGAAACCCAAATAATAAAATTAGAGAATAGAGGTGAGCAAAGTTGATACTTCCATGATTTCAGTTTATCACCATTCAATAGAGAAAATTTACAAAAGTTCAAACTTTGAATTAGAAATGCATGCACATCTAAGGCTAAAGAGAGTTTCAAAGTTTTCTTTCAGAAGTCAACACTCCCATTGAAAATTAGTTTCAAGTTGCATATTCGAGAGAGAGAAAATTACAGTTTCTAGGTTTTAATCACAAAACCCATTAATGGATAGCAAAATCAGAGTAAGAAACAAGGACTTACTGATTAAATCAAAGTTGATAAAAACCCTCAAATGGTGATTAGATCAAGACCAAAACTAAGGACCCAAAACGGTTTTTAGCTCAGAGACCAAGGTCGTTCCAGGAGATCACAAAATATGCAAAGAAGGAGCTAAATATAAAAATCTTGAATTCGAAATGGCAACAACAAAGAAATAATAATACTTAGGGGGTCAAAGACTTACCATTCCCTCGTTGAAACGGTAATGCACATAACACGGTATCAAGTTCGAAGATCACGACAATGGTCGGCGAGCACCCACAACCACCTTGCTTAGAAAGATCAAACAGAGCGAAAGACAAAAGATATATGCATAAGGGCTTTGCAAAGATGATTATCTGAGCTCTGAACCCATAGAAAAGGTGACCGCCTCAAAGCAAAGCAAGTAAATAGCTCAAAGGACTTCCAACAAAGCTCTAACAGAGAGATTACAACAAAAAAAGGAATTTGAACACAGAACTCCTCCACAGAGGCCAATAACAGACTCAGAACGACAAGGAAGTGCAAGTATTTGAGCCTCATAATCTTGCAAGTGCCTCAAAATGACAAATTTCAAGCTCGAACTAATTATTATTGGTGGTTATAGAAGTTGTAGAGCTCATAAATAACCAATGTGCAATCAGAAAAACCTTAAAACTGAGCTCAAGTTCACAACAATGGTGGCCGTTTCAAAAAAAACTTGCTCTTGAGACCCAAAGTAACACAATTCCTCGATAGTGATTAACCACGAAATGAAAATGAAAGAAAGCTTCATAATACCGATCTACAGAAAGGGCGAGCTTGAAATATTTTCAAAAGTGACTTGGAGTAATTTTTCCAGGGCTTCACCACTCTCTGCGAGCAAAAGAATGACCAAAGGATGAGCTCAGGGGTTTTTAATCCACTCAACTAACTTCAGTACAACCTAACTCAATCAAGAGTTAGAAACGAATGCTCAGGGATCAAGCCGTGTAAATATCAAAGGCCGAAGATGATCCCCAAATATCGAAGCAAACTATCATGGTCAGATGTCACTGACCACATTCAATGCAAGCCAGAAACCCTAACCATAGGTTTGAGATCAACGATTTGTGATCAGACAGTACAAAATCAATGATTGCCCAAGATCAATCACAAAAAATAAAGCAAACTCACCTGAGTTTCATATGCCACTGAAAAGCACATGATAAAGGGGTGAGTCATTGTCACGAGGGGCTAATCCCATATTATATTAAAATTATTTCATTTGACATATCAAACAGGGGATCTCAACTTAATAGTTGATCACCGAATATTCCAAGAAATTTGACCAAATAATGTGTCATGCAAAACCTCCCAAAAGGTAATCGTATGGTCTTATTCCAATTAATGCAAAATCCGATTATCATGTATTGAAATATCAAAAGGTGGCTCACTATAATATCGAGCACCAAATATTTATCAAAGGGTAGCCGATCATCATAATTTGCAATGACACTTGTTATAAGGGTTATAAAACTATATAACCAAGTGTTATCCAAACCAATGATCAAAGATAAATTACCTTCAATGTTTAATCAAAAGTGACCTCGTACCCATCAAATGGTGGCCTGCAATAAAGTGGTCCCCACTTATTTTCTTCAAAAGGATAATGATTTACAAAATGTCCAATCAATGTGGCCACCAAGTGAAGACTAAGGAATGTCAACATCAAAACAGCAAGGTGGTGGTCCCCACAAAGTGGATGATTGGTGAATTATTTTTGCTAAGTATTTGGAGATAAAAGTATTTTGATTTTGTTCAATATAGGAGTATTTTTGCATGCCTTCACAAAAGGACAGAATCAGACAAGAAGACAAAATTTAAATGCACAAGGAAGGAGACTTGCTCATCAAGCAAGATTTATTATTAGCAAATTATTCACCCATGATTTTCTTTAAAAATAGAACAATCAACTACAGTTTGACTGTGATGTAATCAAAGGCTATTAATGCCTCTTTGTATTAGTTTGCTTTATTTTATTCCTTTATTTATTATTAAATAAAGGATAAAAATAGGATGCATGGGCGAGTACAAATTTAACCTATTTTTAAGAAGAGTGGGTGAATTAAATTTTGCTATATATTTTGTGCCTTGGCAAAGCACAAGAGGAGGACTTTTTAGATACAGGAGTGCTGAAGCAATTTTCTACCACTTTTGCCCTTTGAATGTGAAGTATTTTCTACCTTTCCAATTATTTGTAGTCTTGTGTATGTTTCCATTAATCTTGTGAATGTTGAATTCCCTGATTAATCATCTTACCCTGTTGCAAAATTCAGTAATTTCTGCATGATATTAATGTGTATGTGTAACTTAGTAGTATTGTTGTGATTTTATCCCTCTATACATCAAAGTGTTTACCCTTAATTATCTTTCAGAAAAATGTTGGCCTGTGCATCAGAAATTCATTCCATATCAATTGTGCATGTACTCAGTCAAAGACCTCATACAAGTTTGGTGTATCACCTCAGTTTTAATTTCATTTTACAGTCATCTTTTACCCTTAAACCCTAGAAAATCAGTTTAGGATACATCAATAAGGAAACATCCTTGATACCGAAGACTCACCTCAAAATAGGTATACCCACAGACTTGAGGTGGTTTCCATTGTATCTACAAAAGAGAGATAAAATTTGCAAACTTAGAACACCTGTAACCATCTCTCTACGGGGTGCACTTTCGAGAGATAATAGTTATTAGATCACTCCAAAAAACCTTGAGGTTGTGGGATTATTGATAAGAAGTAGAAGGTGAAATTATTGATTTATTTGGTGAGCACAGATAATTTCATCAATCATAAGCTGACATCAAGGATAAATTGTTTCATCTAACCAACAACTAAATTTCAAGTAATGATTATAGATGGTGGCACAGTCCAATGTTTTACATAAGTGCCATAAAATAAGACTTATTATGGGTGAATACACTTTAGAATCTATGATGTTTTTTATTCCCATGGGCAGAGAATGATAAGTATCTTAGGTGTTAAAAAGACTCACAAATTTGGCCACCATAGAGATAAATTTATAGGAATTTTTCATGCACTTTCATTTTGCTGGTAAATAATTTGAACTTCGAGGGACTATAGGAAAAAACTCCTTAGGAGGTTAGTTCTCACGAAATGAAGAATATTCTTAAAAGGGGGTTGAAGGATTTGTAGCATGATTTTTCTCCATGGAAGTTCTACCACCAATGATGGTAGTGCATCCAGATCTTCAGAATGTTATTGATCAACATGCAATTGTCCTTTGAGTATCCTAGATGATTGCCTCCTAAAAGAGATCATGATCATGTCATTCAGTTATTTATAGGAATCCAAACCCCAACATCAGGAATTATAGATACCCCATATGTGAAAAAAGAGTGAGATTGAGAAGATGGTAGATGAGATATTGGAAATGGATACTATACATCCCAATCAAGAGTGCTTATTCTACTCCAATGGTGATGGTGTACTGTAAGTATGAGAAGATGGCACATCTATATGGACTTATAGAGAAATTAAAAAGTACACTACTAAAGATAATTTTTCTCTTTCTATTATTGATGATTTATTAGATGAGTTTCATGGTGCACTTTATTTTACAAAACTAGATATGTGTTCTAGATATCACAAAAATTAGATTAAATAAAGAATATATTCATAAAAGAACCTTTCGAACTTATATCAAGGGAATTGTGAATTCCTAGTGATGTCTTACTAATGCATCCCATCCACGTTTAGGAGTTTGATGAATTCAATATTTATACCATTCCTATAGAAGTTTGTCTTGGTATTTTTTGATGATATCCTCATCTGCAAAAAATCCTGGGAGAAACATTTGTAACATGTCTATAAAGTTATTGAAATCCCTCAAGAAACATCAACTATATGCCAAGCCTTGAAAGTGTTATTTTTTGGGTACAAAAAGTGGAAATACTTGGGCCATATTGTCTCTAATGAAGGTGTTAAGGCGGACCCTCATAATATCCAGGCCATGGTGGAATGGGAAGTCACGAAAACCCTCAAGCATTTATGAAGTTTCTTAGGTCTCACAGGGTACTATTGCAAATTTGTAAAAAACTATGGAAATATAGAAGCAAACCAACTGATAAAATTATTGAAGAAATACTCCTTTCATTGGAATGAGGAAGCTTAATACGGATTTTCAAAAAATTTAAGGTGGCATTGTGCACCACTATAGTATTGGAAACCCTAGATTTCTCCAAGACCTTTATAGTTGAATGTGATGCTTCAGGAAATGGGATCAGAGCAATACTCATGTAAGAAGGAAATCCCCATATAATTTGAGAGATAACAACTAAAAGGAAATGATTTTTGAATCCCAACTATGAGAAGGAAATCATGGTAATATTACATGCAATCAAACAATGGAGACCATACTTGATGGGTAGAAACTTCAAGGTAAAAACTGATCATGATAGTTTAAAATACTTCTTAGAGAAATGATAATATCAATTCGGAAGAGCAATAAAAATGGGGTCACTAATAGTTTGGGGTATGAATTCGAGATTATTTATAATAAGGGAAGGAAAATGTGGTTGTTGATGCTCTCTAGGAGGGATGAGTCGATAAAAGCATTGTTATGTGCCATCTTTATACTAAAGGTAGATTGGAAGAAAGATATAACAACCCATGCTCTAATTTTGAATCTTCTGACAGATCCAACCATATCAGAACATTTTATATGGAAGGGGGATACATTGTGGTACAAAGATAGGCTATATTCTTTGTAATAACTCTACACTTAAAACACCATGTTCTTTCAGAGTTCCATTCTTCTCCACTAGGTGGCCATTCTAGGCTCTTGAAAAATTATCATAGAGTTGAGCAGGATATATTTTAGGATGGGTTAAAGGAAATTGTTTAAAAAAATTTAGTAGAATATTTGGTGTGTCAATGTAATAAGGGTGAGAACCTTTAAGACACTAGGTCTCTTCCAACAATTTTCTATTCCTAGCGGACAGATGGGAAGATGCGTCGATGGATTTCATCATAGGACCTACTTAAATAAGAAGGGGAAAGCTTCATCATGGTCATGGTGGATAGACTTACCAAGTATGCTCATTTTTTTCCATGGCTCATCCTTTTGCAACTAGTACAATTTCCATTTCATTTATGCTCAAAGTTCAAAAGCTCTGTGGCATGCCAAAAATTATAGTAATTGATCATGATCTGATATTTACAAGAAATTTTGGAGTGATCTGTTCTCTTATTTGGGTACCGAATTGGCACAGAGTTCATATTATCACTCTCTACTCACATGGGAAACACTAAGGTGGTAAATAAATTCTTGGAGGGGATATCTTAGATGTTTTACTTCAGGTAAACAAGAACGTTCGGTGTTTTATTGATGTTGATATTTAGATTTATACAAGTAATTTCACTACAATAATTAATTAAGAATACATATCGTGCATGGCATGTGGACTGAAAGAACTCAATAGATTATGAAATAGTTGAAGAAAGTGGTAGTGAAGAATATCATCCATTTATAGGTGTAGATGGAATAAACTAGTGAGAATTGTTCTTGTGGACTTCTCCACACAAATAATGTGAAATTTAGTGACCTTCATATGATTGGAAGTAATGATTTCAAATTAATTCCCATGTTTACATACAAAGGGAAAATGAGGACTTATAATATGCTTCTTACGTATTTCATAGAAACAAATAAATCAATGCAAAATAATATATGTAAACCAAATGAGACACTTCCCCAACATAATTTTTTTATTGTAGCCACATCTCACTCTAAAAACTATTATTAGACATTCAAGAAGAGGTCCTGATGAGAATCCAATCAACATGATCATACAAGGTACCAAATGGAAAGGAAAAATCACCATACCACCCTGTGGATATTGATATGAATTGGATTTCATTATTTCTTATATCTCCGTAGTGCTCCTTCTGGAATTTTGCACTTGGGTATAGGAGTTTTGAAAATTATATCAGTGTCCCATGGGATTTAAATCACCCAAGGTTATCCCTTTTTCCTTCAGTATTAAGAGGAGATCATAGACAAATACCTTTACGGATGACACAATCTCTAACAATTCAAAATTCATAAGGTCTTACTTTGAGTAGAGCAATGACTGACATATGTGATAGAGAGAAACAAGGAATAATTTTTACATCATATATCTAGAGTCAAATATCTTAATAGATTTCATATAACTAGACATTTCTCTTTCGATCATTACTCTAAAAATAAGGTGCAGTGCATACATTTCTTATTAGAAAAAAAAAGGAAGCAAATTTGATGACATGTGAAGCAAAAATAGGTTTTATAGTTCTATTCTTATATTGTATTTAAGTATTAAAAGGAATATGTATTTTATATTTTCAAAGACTTTACATTTGCTATCTTTTTTAAGTGCATGGTCCCATTTAAAGATTCAACGGATAATCATCATTTACAATGTTTCTTATTTTAATTTTTTTTATTAACAATTACTATCTTGATATGTTTAAATTTAAGATGTTATATATAAGTTGTATCTAATATGCTCCATACAACATATAGTTTGTAAGTAAAAAAGGCATCGATATAAAATAGTTTGTATATAAAATTTTACACTTACTTTGTAATCGTAATTTTTTATTTATTTTTATCATACGTATACATTATCATTTCTCTATCGCTTCATTCATATGACCAATTTATATACAAACAATACTAATGAATTAATTGCAATTAATATCTAAATTTGAATAAATATTATATAACTGGAATTTATATGATCAATTTTTTTGACAAATAATAATACATGAAAAGATAAAATAAAATTACTAATATAGCATTTATTCTAAATTATTAATTTATTCAACATTTTAAATATTTAAATGCATTATAAATGCAATAAGAATAATAATTATAATTTTGTGATAATGCAAAATTATTTTTGATTATAAATTATTAACAAGCCTATCAGTCTGTTAATAGTACCAAAGGTTCTTTTGCTACTATTGTGTATACTCCTCGTAGTCATGTAGAAAATTCCTTGTGATCAAAGAGAAAACAGAGTAGGATGCTTAAGTATATCATTTTAACTCTTGAATAACTACTTAAACAAAATTCCTAGTAAACGCAAACATTATTTATGTTTAGTTGTAATACTACAAGTACCATATTTATAAAAGTTTCAGAAGATAATAAGGAAAAACAAATTTATTTCATCAGCCACTCCATCAATTGAAGTGGAATGCTACATTACATGGAGAATCACCTTGCATTAACTTGAATCACAGTGTCAAATATTTCATCAAAGGGATTCTATTGCTTTTTAGAGATTGTAAACTATTTCTATAAGGGTTAGTCATGCTCCAAGATTTTCCTCGATGCAGGCTCTGACTATGATTGCAACAAAAAAAAAAATACATTCATTAGGATAAACACCTTTTACATTTGTATCAATTCACTCTTTCATTTTATCCTCTATCTTCCCCTTCCATAAGAGGCTTAATTTGGGCCCAAAGAAGGGCTTCCTTCCCTATTAATGGTACTCCCCCTTTTAGTAGTATGACTTCTTTCTTGAAAGCATCTCTAGCAGTACAACTCTAAATGCAAAAACATCAATTTTAGCGAATACCAATGCATCTGTAAGGTATTATGGAGCCATGTATCCCTATGTTCCCATAATGTGCCTTGTGAGAACATTCATCTCTGATTTGGCCGTGCCAAAATTCACAATTTTGTCCCTGAGCTTTCCATTTAAGAGAATTTTACTACTCTTGACATCCTTGTGCATAAAAATCATGGTTGTGTGCCCATGAATGTATTGAAGACCATTAGCCACATCCAATGCAATTCACAATCTGATCCTTTATGGAAGAAATGTAGCTATCAAATAAAAATTAGTCTTGCATGGGATAGATTCAGGATCATGGATCTAGGTGTTGAGAGAACCATTCTCCATATACTCATAAACCAGGTAAGAATGACCCATTGAGATGATACAAAATCCTTCTAGTCTCACCAAATTACTATGATTGACCACCTGTAAAATCTTCAACTCTTCATAAATATTTGAATCCTTATAGTCCTTTCTTCTCCTTCACCTGTAAAATCTATGCATATCATCATTCAATCATTATCATAACACATGAAATCAAAAAATTCTCCTTAACCCTGAATCACATATCCATATTAGTAAAAACACGAAAGTATATAAGGTATCCCACTCTATTACCAAAAATGATGCTACTCTTAGCTCAACACTTCTTTTGAACACGCATTATAATGTTGGTCAATCTTGACCCACAATGCTTTCAAAGAATAATGTCAACTTTTCTTGTATGAATTCTTCACTGAAATGATCCTTCTTCTCCTTTTTAGTTTTGACATTTGGTTCACCTTATCCTTATTGAATTACAATTTTATCTCACAATACAGTCCTAATATGCTCCATTCTACTTCCATGACAACGTGAATTCATAAACAATCTATTCTTAGTAGGGAAGTCCCTTACCTCATTCATCCTGATAGGTTATAGTTGTCATTACCTTACTATAATTTAGGAGATATGAATTTCAAATTTTCCTTTCAGAGGATATTATCATTGATTTAATGAAGATCCCTATTCTAGAGTTCTTGTAGCTATACCACTTTCCTTAAATCATCTTACTAGGCATTCTTCTATGGATTGATTTGTCTATGGTTCAAAGGAAAAATTGATTATATAAAACATTCATAATATATCTTCAATTTCTATCCTTGATATCTTTGTTCAATCTCAGGGCTTGATATTTTTGAGAAACCTACATTCAACAACGTATATCTCCCTAGTCCTTACCTTTGTCCTATAGTAAGGAAGTATAATAAAAATGGAAACATGGTAAATTAAGGCTTCCCTACCTAATAACCTCCATTAAAACCATTGTATTGGAGTTCCAAATCCATATCACCTTGATCATGAAAAAATTCTCTCCTCTTCTCTATATACCGTGTCTTATACTACGTGGAGTCTTAGTAGATTCCCTTCTTAACACAATAATTCTTAGGTTTAGATCTTGAGATTCGTATCTTCCTAATGATTGTGATCATGTAGCTTTAACTATTATTTCAAAAATCCTTTATTTTGTCTCAAGGCCTACATAACATTTCAAAGGTTCCTTTAGCAATAGTTGAAGAACCCAGGTTTGACAATCCACTTGTAGGCATGATTCAAGATTTTAATGTAATAGTTGATCGAAGGTGAGTTCTTATATAAATCATCATGAACATCTTGAAAATGTTCAAATTTATCATTTAACCCATTCTTGTCCTTAAAAAATGAAGAATTTCTAACACTTTCATCTCTTACCTCCTTGCTCTATGGACTGTCATGGCTCCCACGTTCTCTAAAATTTGTGTTATCTAGTTCTCCTTGCACACATGCTCATTTGATCTAAAATTTTAGGGATTCCTTTTTCATGATATGTAAAATATTACTACAAAATTTGGGTGGGTTTCATCATATCAATTCAAAGTTACACGATTCCCTAGCTCAAACCCTTGAGAAAACAATTACTTATAAAAGCCTCTAAAATTAGAATCAAGAACTCTAATATTTATTACTTTTATTTTGTAATCCATTTATTGTCCTTTATGAGGTAGTAGTAGGGAAATTTAGTGAAGTTTTGGAAAATTGAGGGTTTTTAAGATTTTTTTTCCTGTTAAACCCTTACACACAGTCTATATAAAGCATAAGAAACAAGACTTTAAGATGATAGATCATACATTTTTACAATAGAAACCACTAAAACACATGAAGATAAAGGATATCTCAGGTCATTCAAGCTCAAAGGACATAAATCAGTCTTATTTATGATTAAGGAAAGTCCTACAACATTGTTTTCATGTAATTATTTCTACAACTCCAAACATAAACTCCTTGATACCAAAAATATGCTTATCCAACTCTATCCCTTGATGGGAATTCGACCCTTTCACTCTTGATAACTTAAATTAGTCTTGACCCAACTGTAGTTAATCTTATCTAGGACTAGAAATAAATTAGGTGATATTTTGTCTCAATCATACATACTTGAAATTAGGAATCAATTTATCTAACTTAGAGACAATCTTAACAAGATCATTTTGATTTCCTAAAATCAAGGAAACCTCCTCCTTATATAGCACACTCACAAGAAATTTTAATTTCACCTCTAAAATACCTAATTTATATTCTTACACTCATGTAAGAACCTTTTACATCACAATTTAAAACTTTTCAAACTCCAAACTTGGAGGGAAAATAAACTAATACCTAGTACATATTTGTATGCCTTAAAAAGGCTTATTAACATTTATTCATGCTTTCAAAGCATCATGAAGATGCTCATGTATCATATTTTCTTTATTTATAGTTTCGTTCTTGGTCTTACACACCTTCTTTCCTAGTCTTACTTTCGACACTTTAGTTTTTTTGAGTCTGGACACCGACGTCTAGCTAGGACACCAACGTCAAGCACCCCCATCCCCTATGGGCGTCCCTAACATATTTGTATCTTTATCACATCTTTTGGGTCCTTTCCTGTTGTTGGGAATCTTTATTTATTATGATTCATAATTTTAATGGTTAATTACGAAATTTAAATAAGGGAATCACATAATTATAAAGCTGTGTGACCATTATGAAAGGCCAAACACTAAGAATTGTCTATCACCGCCTAAGGTTTCATCCAAGAGCATTATAAGAGCATTCAAACATCCATCTATCTTCACACAAGGAATAAGGGATTGTTACTTATGTATACACACATAGGAGGGGAAGTTCATTTTTCCATGTACGCATCTACCTACATTTTTCTA
The DNA here is from genome assembly GCA_019776745.2 of Taxus chinensis. Classification (NCBI taxonomy): domain Eukaryota; kingdom Viridiplantae; phylum Streptophyta; class Pinopsida; order Cupressales; family Taxaceae; genus Taxus; species Taxus chinensis. The sequence continues at coordinate 644,312,390 of CM034154.1, read as the reverse complement.
CATCTAGGTATTGCTCGTTATTCAAGTGCATTTGGCACATAGAGATACCTAGGGGAAAATTCTACATGCACACATGTATAACTACATGGAGTCGTAAATGTAGTGAAACACCCATACTATAAGTTCACTCAGTCAGGTGACTACCACAGTCAGTTTGACTCCCCACTTGTATCTTTCTCTTTTTATGATTTGATGTGTCTTAGGGTTTGTAGGTGCTCTTTATTCTTGCAGGTCTTAGGTGAATAATAGAAAAGTACAATGACATACATGTGATTAAAGGTGACATCCAAATTTTTTTTTGCAACCATCCAAAACTGATTTTTTGAGGTTCTGAGAAGTCACAATGCCAAAGGAGGTTTGCAGCGCCCCTGACCCTATCCAGGCACCCTAATCTCGACATTCCTGATAGTTCTACATTTTTTTGGAATTTTTTGTGATGCTTTCCTCATCTTGTACGTTGGTTCATCATCTCACCACAATCCATGATTATTTATGAATTATGTAAATACTCTATCCTTTCATTCACAACTAGGGTTTCATATTCTCTAGCTTACTTGCTTGGGTCAAATCTGTAATTTATTGCATATCTATATTTACATTGCTACATATTTAGATTTAGCATCTATCTATTTAAAAATTTTCTTAATCAGTGTCCCATTTTTTTCATGATGTTCTATTTGTGTGTTCTTGCATGATTTTGTTTACATCTAATGTATCAATTTCCTATTTACATGTTACTAACAATTTGCTAGTTTTTCTATTATATTACTATGCATGCTCCGTGGTATAAACAAATGCACACTCCCCTATTTCCCCCTAAAATAATCCTACAACACGTGTTCACATTATTTATAATTCCACTTGTTTATCCTGCACTCATATTGTTCAATCTCACACACCCCCAAACAAGGGGGGTAACCATTGGGTGATATTTCACCCTCACAATAGTAAAGAACAAGGAAACAAAATAATAGGTATATAATAAAATAGTTCAAAAGTTAATAAAACAGATAAGAACCAAAATTGGGTTAAGGAAATATTGTAACGCCGACAAATTTGACACACAAATACAACAGTAAAAAATACTGGAATAATTTTTTTTTGACTTTAAATTACTCACTACACAACACCACATTGGGCTCCAAAAGATAAACTTAACATCACATAAGACACTTACATAAACGATCCACAAAGATAGACAATAGGATAACATCATATACATGATGATACTGCCACATTTTCCCTAATGAATGAATACTAATAATGAACACAACCACAAAAGGGACCCAAGGATTGGACAACTCCACAACACAACATTAGCCATGGTTACATCTTAGTTATCAATTAAAATACTAAGAGCATTTTTCATGAAAGGATAAATTATCATTTTTCCACCTACACATTCTTAAATTCATTTAACATTCAACTTACAATACAAAAACTTTGTTTGGTTCTTTATCCCTTACGATAATCTCCATAAATTAAATCATTAGTTGTTCCATATTTCAAAATGCATACAAAATTCCTAATTCTCTCGTTCTTAAATTAGGGTTCTATTTCTCAGATGTTTATTTTATGTTTAAACTTTACTCTTAGTTACACAAGGGAAACTAACGTGAAGTCAAGGAAGAAATCTTAGGATTTAAGGGAGATTTAAATTCAAGATACCTCTTCCCATAAATATTCTTCCATCACGGTATCTTTATTTTCCTGTTATAGTTGTTGTGGTTCAATAAATTGTTTGAGTCAATTCAACATTTTCACTTCATGAAATTTTTATTTAGATATATCTACATATAAATTTAAGAACTTATGTTTTCTCTGAAAGTTTGATCTCACTAAGAGCAATTCATATTCTTCTTTTTTTACAAACATCGAGAATACCTCAGTTAAGTTATAAGGACTTCAAGTATGACATTATTCCTAACCCAAAATCTCATTAATCTCTTATACTCTTTACACTTACGTCGTACTTTGGTCTCACTCTTGGCATTGTTTTAGAACAATTGTAATTCAAATGATACATAATTTACACTTAGGGATTCATGACTACAAGGAGTGATGACCTTGCACAAAATAGCTCATTTCATCGCTCTTAAAAACTCCAAGTACTGAAATGCCTAAAACATGACAACACAACAACTATATGCTTCTTAAAATGCCTCCAATGAACTATTTAAATCATTTAGTAAATTTGCATACAACATTTCTTTCACCAATACCCTTAAGAGATGTTCTATGATCTATTAACTTCAAAAGAATTCATGGATGGGGGAAAAATTACACCATACAAGAAGCACATGTGGTAACCCACTACTACATGCTAAGGGACACATTTATCTAATAGGGGGAAAGGGGTTCAAATGAAAAAGTTATAAAATTTTTACATGTTAAAAATCCTTCTAAAGCAATTATTTACAATATTTGATAATCATACATCCTATGTCCTTTACTTAATCACTAAGATCCTAAGGAGTATGATTTCACACTACTTACTTAGTTTGGATTCCCAGGAAATTAAGTATTAGATGCATGTTACAAGGAGACATTCAATTATAAAATTTACACACCCTGCTAAGGTCACAACTAGAGTGATTGAACACCCTTATCTCCAACAATCATTGTGTAACTCTAGGTAAACTCGATACTTCTTATCAAGCTGACACTCTTGTTTGAGAGGGGTTAAAGATGATTCACACTCAATATTCTCATGTGTAGGTAACTAAAACATAGGATCCACTCGAATCATTTACATTCATCTTAAAATAATTTCACTTAATTTTATTTAAATATTGTTTTGAAACTAGTTGTGTAACACATTTGTTAATAAAAAAACGTTTACATGCTCATGAGACTACTAGCTCTCGTCCTCAGGGAATTTCCTCAAGAACATGATTACATGTTTTCACATCATACATTCATTTAACAATGGGGACAAGTGAGAGAACAAGATGGAGTAACTCTTTGTTTAAAGATTAAGATTCACATTAAATTTCACGCATCATGGATTTCGTTTCTCTCAACATGGTGATTTAAACATGTTACAAGAAGGATCTAAATTTTTCTTTTCTCTTAACATACCATCTCACGGTTACTTTTTCAAAATTTAATCATAAATTAAAATGTTGTTAAGTTCCTCAATTAACTCTTAACATTGTACCATAGAATCCCAAACGATAATATAAATGGGGTGTTGAGTTCATTTATAATCCCAACTACTAAAGGTGACTTTCAAAAGTAGTTGGCGATCTTTGCCACCAAACACCCTTCACTCTACATGTGTGTCGAGCCAAGAGTGTTTTACATTATATTAAAGGTTGGTTTCCCGTAGAGTACTACCATAAGAGAACACATTCTCCTTACTACACATGCGACTACCAATCCTAGGAGGGAACCCCAAAGTCAAGACAAAGTTTAATCATGTCATTCCTCATTGTTGGATTCACGACAATGTCACTAAGCATACAAGCTAAGATGATAATCTCAAACTTGAGATTTTTTTCTTTAATATATAATTTTCCATCGAGTTTAATGATTTAGGTTCACCCTATGGTTTTAGTTTTCCGCATTACGAAGGATCATATGAGAAGGTAGTTATGCGAGAGTTTTATACCAGAGTTGACAATTTTATTTATATTTTCTTTCTACATTTTCAAGGAAATTAACACAACACACCAGAGATTTAGTCATCAATTTCACACTAAAAAGGCACTATGAGATGTCAAAATCAATTACAATTAACATGTATATCCAACTTTTTACAATACAAAATTTGAAATCAAAATGACACTCATGGTCAGATGCACATTTCCCAATCACCCTAAACACTTGCAGCCCATTCATATTACAAAATTTTAATAATAAACCTTTATATATATTTAACAATATTATTTCTCCAATTTGTACAATTACATTTTTTTAAATAACAAGTTATTATGAATTCATTAGTACACTTTGTTTTCTCTGTTTCTCGGTACCTACAACCACCGCATGGTCAACACAAGTGTTGGCATGGCATCCACCTAAATTTAACATAATTAAAAATTTTATTTTTCCACTTACATAATCTAAATAATTCACATGAAACATAAGGGGGTTAGAGACATATATTCATTTCATTTCATTTCTTATCTAAGGGAGAAGAGAGAAAGAGATAGGGAAGAGAGAGAAACACTAATTTTCTAAAATTCACATTTCACACAACAAGCCACAAGAGATAGTTTCATACAATTGTTTCTAAGTTTCAAAAAAATTCACGACACTTTATTGTCTTGACTAGGATCCTATGGCTTATTTCAATTTTTTCTAATAGCTACAAAAACATCAAATTTTGGCTCATAGGCTAAAGAACAACATTCAAAAAATGTATCATGTTACGCAAATGTATAATGGTTAGGTTCCTACATGTAACCATGTAAACCAAGAATTCATAGGTACTGACATATTTCAAAACTAGCGAATGGTTTGGAAACGACAACAAGTTTTCTAGGGCCATCAGTCGTAATTGGCCTAGTTTTAAAACAATCTCAATTTTAGCTTGAAGGCTTAGAAAACCATATCCAAAATTGACGTTTGATGGATGAAATCACAACGGGAAATTTCCTAAAAGTTCTTTTATGTGTGGAGAATTCACCAGAGTCAATGGAACATAGAACGTGGAAATGGCTTTAAAATGGCAATGGGTTTTTCGGAGCCACCGGTAGTAATTGGTGCAGTTTGACTAATTCAAACTTTGACTAGAGGCCTAAAAAACCCATTTTCCAAACTAGTAAGAAACATGTTTTCCCCAAAATGAATGTTGTAATAAATTTTCTAATAGAAATACTAGAGGTTTGTAAAGGTGGAAAAGTGTTCATTCGCTCTAGGTCCAAACAATGAGACAAACGAAAACTGACTTTTCAGTTTTGGCAGCTTCCGAAAACTACAAAATGGGGTTACATGGCTCGTAAAGGGGAAGAAAAGAGAGCATAAACGATCAATCGGGGTCAATCAAAAGCTTGATGTAATTTCCCACATAACAAGGGGCACAGATGAAACTTGTCATCCCTTTTCCAGGGCCCAGAAGGTTGTTTTGTGAGTCTTCGAACTCGAACTCAACTAGCCCACTCAAGGGGATGCAGCTATCCAATTTGATTACAGAATTTCCAAAACATCTTATAAAGTGGGTTTATGTCTAAGGTTTACACCAAGGTTTATTTGCAACACGTAATTTAAAAGGTGGTGTTTTATTGTTTTGTGATACAAGTTTGTTTAAAATAACCAATTGTTTCAGTATCTAACGGTTTAACATTTCTATTATATTGCAAATGAAGAACCAAATCATAAGAAAATTATAAAAGATGAAGGTAAGGAGACCATACCTAAGGAACGAAGATGGTTGAAATAGTGGGATTTGGTCCTACATCTCAAATAGGCATTTCGTCAAGTGGTTTGCACGCATCCGCAATTCCACCGTTGCACTTTCTTGAAAGCTTTTATACTTGTTCCGCAGAACGATTTGAGCATTCTCCACAATGATCCCCTGTTAGACCATGTTTTGTTAAGGTACTCCCCCCGTAGTATCCTATCAATGGATAACTTGCATTATTCTTTAGTCCATTTTCTGTCCAAAATATTTTCAACTATTTCAACAAACTCATTTGATGGTTAACTTGTTCATACCATTCTCTAAAGCTCTTATATGGCAATAGCCACACTTCATGATGATGCCCATGTGTTGCAAACTTCTCCCAAATCACACAAGAAAGGAGGGTGTCAGTAATAAGCTGAGGGATTTGGCTTAACATCTGCCAAAAACATTGCATTAAAATTTATATGGCTTTTCCAACAAACCCATTTTGTGTATATCCTCCAAACCTGAAATTCCATGACCCGTATTTCTTTGAGGAATTTTTTCAAACAGTTCTGTGCCATGTGTATGCTCCCACATTTTTCATACATGTCAACCAAGGCACTTGCAATTACAACTTCTGGCAAAAAATACCCCTTTTCCTTATGTTGCGATGGATATCCATGCCCTTTTCCAAAGCTATTATTTATAAAACCCATTTTGTATAAACTACAAATCATGGGACTCCATAAGAGGATGGTTGGTTGAGATTGGCTGGGACTGAGAAAACAAAGATTTTCACGTAGAGGAGGAGAGAAAAAGAAAAATATTGCAAGGTATACTCGGGATAACAAGAAGGGCACTTTCAATGTTTTAATCTATACAACTACTCGAACTAAAAGATATGAAGTTGGAAACAGATCGCGTAACAAAGGTAACAGTACACACAACACAGGTACTTAGGAGTAAAAAAGAAAAATCCAAACAGCTAGATGTTATGCCTAAAAGAAGCGCCCTCTAATACTCAATCCTTTTTTCTTCTCTTGCATACAACAAACAACACTGAGGCAGGCCGTAGTTTCCTTTCCAAGACAATTGAAACTGCTTCAAAAGTGGATACAGATCTAAATCAATCAATTTGCATAAATAAAAATGAGGAGATTATGGGTTACAGATTTAGCTCCGTGTGCAACGCTAATCTTCCCACAATGGTACAGATTTTAGATGGCTATTAGCAGAGGTACTTTCAGCACAACCCCCCTATAACGTTATGTTTATTTACTTTGAGTGCACAGGCCTGCACTTGCTGCGGCCATCCAATTACTACTAAATTTACAAAGTTAACCAGGGATCCAGCTTGGTTTCTACCTCGGATCCCAAATAAAGTGCTTGAATTATTGTGCAAGGAAAGTGACAACTTTTCATGTCGCCCTCCTTACCAGATGAACACTAAAAAAATTACTCTCCTTGAACACGCCAAACCTCCACTCACCCACTAGCTCATGCATCCCCATTATTATTTTTATTATTTTTAACATCATTTTTATTTATTTTATTTTTGTTTATTTTTCGGGCACTACAAATATAAAAGGATAAAACTATGTAGCAAGGACCATAGTGTATGGACTATATAACCCATTCCATATACTTTTTACCCGGGTTAATTCAATAATTTTCTCAGTTAGTTAAATTATCAAGGACATTTATATGATTTTTATTCATTTTCAATGATAAAATACACGGTACAGTTCATGTTTTGGTTCCACCAAGGGTAACTACAAGCTAGTGTTTCCCCGATAGATTTTGTCATCATTTGTAAATTAATTTGTTTTTTGTTCATTTGTAGTGGAACTTATCCATGGGTGTTATTAAGTGTTGAGGTTAATTTTATCCAAACATGATTGAATAACCATTACTCATATTTGTTTTGAGGAAAGTGGAGAAATTAAAACACTCCCCTTTCAATTATCTTCATCATACATGGTACATTTTCACTTCTTTCTATTCTCCTTCGTGCATTCTAATTGGGGATTGATCACCCCCAAGTATTTCCAATCGGATGTAACACAAATTCTAGTGAATCTCCATGGAAATGGTAGTGGGAGTGCACTTTCCCACTCTCTTGTAAAATATATAGATGTACTCTTTCCTTTTCTTTTTCCACTTACATATTTCTATTTTCATACTAAGTTCAAAATTTTCAAGTTAAATTTTTATTTCCTATACTACAAAAATTGAGCACACTTTTCTTTGCAGTACCCATCCTAGAAAAATAAACACAACTAGAACTAAGACAAATACCTACCACAAGCACAAGACACTCAAAGTGAAGGAAACACGTTTCTACATATTTAGGTGGATTTTCCTTCAAACTTGAAATTTTTATTTCCATACTTAAAGGAAGGGAACATTTAGACACTCATTTTGGTAATTAATGTCATACAATAACAAAAACTGTAGAAAATTTTTGCACTAATCCACAATTTGTCAAATTGACCAATTATGTTATCCTTATCTATATCTCACTCATTATTTCTTACACACATAACCTATTTATTTGCACAATGGTCATATTAGTCCATCGAAACAAGCTATACCTTTACTCATTACAATCTAAATTCCCAAATCATTCACACATGCAACTGGGACCAAAGTTCCTAGAACGAGATGTAGTGTCCATACACTATGGAGCCAGCTAACCACTTTGTTCACTTTCCCTCCAATGATAATTCTATTGATTTTCAACTCTTTAGTACACTTCTGGATCTAGAATAAATTTTCTAGATCTAGAATAAATTTTCTTGATCTAGAATAAATTTGTAAGCATGTTATATATCTCCCATTAAGGAGGGTATTGATTATATTCGAATCCTAACATCCCAATGACTAAACACTAAGATTAATCAAAAGTATTGTTACTCAAAGAATCCCTTAAAATTTGTATACTTTTCATACTCATTATAATGCAGTCATCCACTCAAGTCTGTAAGTAGAAAAGGTCCATTTCAAATTTCAAGTCAATCTAGGGAAAGTATCGAGTACAATCCCATTTTCATAAGGTCATGGTTATCAATTTGGTTGTATAAATTCTCGATATCACATGTTAGGTGAGAATGACATGTGGTTTGAGCCCTCTTCAAAGAAGTTGAAACATTGGTGGTGCACAAGGGTACATACAACACACCTAACATTTTTTTATAGTACTCTCTCTTACAACCTAAGGTTTTGAAGGTTGCATTAGTTCTATACCAAGCATCACACAATATCATATGTCTATATTCTAGAAATGAGCATTACAAAGAACAATGAATACATAAAAAATGTTTTAGAGGATGAAATTTCATAGGAACTAAAGTATGCAAAAGGTCCATAATCGGGGTACAATTTGGGCCATACCGTATGGTCCAAATAACTTCTCAAGTGAAAATTTTAATAGCGAGGCTCTTTCCAGATCATTTTCATCCATTTCCATTTATAATGCTAGCCTATATCACCATAGAAAGAAGGATATTGACTTAGTTTTCCTCTCCCTCCAATATTTATAATCGATTTTATTGTTTATATTTTTCATATGATTATTTCTTATATTGTTTCAATTACCATAAGAAACTTAATGATTAGGATAATCTACCATCATTTATTACCCCCTAACATATTAACCATTTAGGTTAAATAAGCTACTAGATAATGTCTTCAATGTATTAATTCTTGAACAATAATATAAAATTACACATTATAAGAAGAGTATTTCCTCCTAACCTCATTCAAATTTTCACTAAATAATGTTATGGTTTTTCCTTCTTGACTCAATACAACTCCATCCCCACATGTGAGGCATAAAAAAAAACTCAACTACCTTGCTAAAATATTGAAATACCAAAATACATGAATTTGTTTTTTTGCAATTCAAACTATCTAATGTGACATTTTTCCATACAAACTCCATTCCCTTCATGCACTTTGTTATGAGTGTAAAAACTCTATAGAAAATCATGACACACTTCTTATAAAATATTACCAAGCTAGGAAAAATGTGAACCTGTCTCACATTCCATAGAACAGGCCATTCAAAAATCACATTCACTTTTTACTAATCTATCCTCACCCATCCTCTAAGATGAGGAATCCCCCCAAAACTACAGTTTAATGAATGAATATTCACTTATTTAAGAAAGTTGCATCCAAATTTTCTTTTCTTATTAATTGTAAAAAAAAATTCAAATGCAATAATTATTCCTCCACTGTACTTCTAAATATTAAAATATCATAAAAATAGATGACTAAAAATTTACCATTTTATTCTCAAAGTACTATGTTCATCAACTTCAAAAATGTAGTGGGTGAGTTAGATAACCCGAATAGAATCACCATCAACTCATACAATCCACATCTTGTTTTGAAATACATTTTCTATTCATCCTTTTAAAGGATTTAGATCTTGTAGTACCCACTACAAAATTAAATATTACTAAAATATTAGCCTCCTAATAGAACATTCATTCTATCATCCAATCTCAGAAGTAGGAGATAATACTTATTGTGATTTTATTTATTTCCCTATTGTCCACACACATTATCCATTCTCCATCCTTTTTGGGAGTCAATAATTCTAGACTCATGCATGGACTCATAATTTCTCTAACTAACCCCTTCTTTATCACATATGTTACTTGTTTATTTTGGTGCTCAATCTGTGTCGAGATCATCCAATAGGCTACCCAATTTGGGAGGATTAATCCTAGAATCAAATAAATGTGGTGTTGTATATATCTCTTTAGAGGTAACCTATCTAGTAGCTCATCCGGTATGAAATCAATGAATTATTGCGGTACCTCTTCTCTTATTGTGGGTATACCGAATGCCAATGTTTCTGTATTATTTTCCATCAATGCATAACATCAACCAACTTATTCCTTTTATACAACAAATTCCTTTGTATCCAACAAGTCCTCACTCCTCTCTTCTTCCTTGAAGGATAGGAAGACCAACTTTACATTGTCCTAAAAATTCTAAGTATTCTTCCCTCTATTATGTGTAACATTTTTGTCATACTGTCAATTCCTCCCAGTTAATATATGGCACACATCCATTAGGATAACAACACAACACACCTTGTTTTTATAGGAATTCCTAATAAAAAGTTAACTAGGCATATTTCATCTATGGTTACCTCGTTCCCTTTCTTGAACCATGATATGTGATAGGAATAGAAATGATTTTCACATTTTAGAATCATCTTATCAATCATAGCGATTGAGACCATATTTTCACAAATACCTCCATCAATGATTATTTTAGATACGTTCCCTCCAAAGGTGCATCTTGTTCAAAATATATTTTTCCACGGTCAAGAATCACTGTCATCACTATCTTGTTCTGTCTACTTCCTAAATATGATAATCATCCTCCTTATCACGAGGGTTTCACCCAATTCTGTTGCAACCTTTGTTTCCTATTCTCCTTCATCTTCAACCATATTTACTCATAGTTTTTTAACTTTCCATAACTCCTATATACAATAGTGTGGACACTCAAAATCTATGTGTCCTTCTTCACCGCATTAATAAAAGTTATACTACCTTTGGGAATATTCCAACCCTATCCTCCACTGTATCCTCTCCCTCTATAAATCCCACTACCTCTTTGGTAGCTACCATAAGCTTGATCAGATTCATCTTGACCTTTTGTATTAGAGGATTTACCTTTTTTGAATAAAATATTCCTCACCCTCTAATTGGAGATTATGATGGCCCTCTCTTCACTCCTCTTCCAAAATTACTCCTCTTGTGGTTTTGTTACACTTTTAATGTAAGTTGATAAACATCATCTAGGCTATGGATCCAAATCATACTCAATTCATCTTGTATAGTATAACTCAACCCAATTACATACTTTATAGCCTTCAATTCTTCAGACTCTCCCTAATCCACCTTAATTTATATCTTCTAAAATTGATTGATATAATCTTTGATGTTTTGATCGGAACCTATAACATAATGTCTAGGAATAATCTACAGGAAGAAATGTTTCTTTAAACTTCTTCACCATTTTATTCTAGTTTTATATCTTGTCCTTTACGTTCCATTTTATATAATTTTGCAGGGAATCCCACCATATCAATGCTATTTTTTCCAACTTAGTGCATGAAATCTTAATGTTTTCTCCTCTAAAAGGGTTTTCCACTCAAAGAATTTTTCCATGTGATTTAACCATTTTATCAACTCCTCTAGTCGTAGCCCTCTACCATAATACATAACACTAATATTGATGTTGCAATTCTTTCCATCCAAATTTTAGATCAATATCTCCTCAAATGGCCTCTCATTCAATGGTTCTACATCTCTCTCATTTTATTATTCATTGTCTCCTTCATTCCTTAATGACGCAAGTCTTTTGTATCACTATCTAGATTTGTGTCCCCATCTGCATATCTTTGCATAAGGATTGTAACTTCTGTTGTGAGTTTAGTAACTTGTATATATAGGTCATGCATATTCCTCTTCATGTAAACATAAAATCATGTACCACATATATCCATGCTTATATAAAATATAATTTCTAAATAACATAGATAAATGTAATACATATTATGTTTTCCATTCCCACAAGATCCAAATCTCTCTCTAATACCAGTTGATGTAGATCTAGCTAAAAGAGGTAAAAATGAATCGAAAAAACACACACACTTTTGTAAAACTCAAGAAACTTCAAAAAAAATTCTTCCTCATTCCTTAACCCACACTACTTATTGCTAGTTCATTACATTTAAATTTTTATTTTTCACAACCTCTAAAAAAATCCTAAAATATAAAAAACCCTAAAAGGTAAAAAAACTAAAACTAAAACATTTTTGATGGGCCCCAAAAGTTTCCTACATGAAATAAACTTGTGAATGAAAGCTTCTACGAAATCTTGGAAATTCTTAAAAGTCTGCAACAAATTGTAGGTACTTAGATGAATGATTTTAACCCCAAAAATATGTGCAAAAGTTATCTACATGACCAATCTTAGCTAGCATGACAATGCATTCATCATAATGTAACTCGTAAATTTTAAAATGATCAAACGGTTGGATTAAAAACTACGGTCTTTATAATTTATGATCCCACATTATCGAAGATATGGAGATAGATTATGAAGCATTACATGATCTCCCAAACATTAAAGGATATGTTTCACATAAAATTCACCATATAGAATCAAAGATAAAATATGTAATAAGAAAAAATGTTGAGGTATTTTTGACGCAAAATTACAGCACCCCCCGAATGGCCTTAGATGTAAGTGCGGCATCCGGTGTGATCTAAATAACATGGGACCATCTCTCAAGTTATGGGACTTGCAAACTTGAGATGGTCCTCTAGAGAAATACGGATTCTTCTTCCTAATCCTAATGCTAAACTACTTCTAAGGAAGGAAATGTGACTATCTACTCCTAATCTAACAATGCCAAGGAGACAGGAGAGAGAGAGAGAGCATGAAAATAAAGAAATCCTACACTAAAGAGGTGATAACACCAAGAAAAGGGGGTTGCTGATCACAAATCCAACTGCCTGAAATGGAGAGAGGTGAGCAATGGAGAGGATGGACAAGATGCATCATAGACCAAAGATAGATTTCACACAGAACACCACTTCAAACCCATTAAACACAACTCTCAAAACCTATAATAGACATCAGAAGTATGCACACTATACCCTGCAATGGTGAGAGGCAACAAGAGACAATAAAATAAGCAAAGGATGGACAACATGCATCACATAACATAATTTTATTACTCCATGAGTTTCACACAGTACATCATCAGTGGGAAAGAGGCAAGAAAACACCATTACAGAATAAAGAGAGGAGGCTTAAACTCCACATTCACCCTAGGGGAAGAAAGAGAGAGGGGGAAGGAGAGAAAAATGACCAACTTTTAAAAAATGCCCCTCCTTACAATATATAGGAAGAATGAGAGAAGGAGAGAGGGAAAATTTGAATCCTACTTCAACCACCCCAAGAAAATGCATTGAATTCACCTACTCCAACCACCCTAGAAAGTATTGAATTCCTACAATAATGATGGGTTCCTTGCCTACATACTAAAAAACTGTGCCTCCATTAATGTTCCTTGTTGGGAAAGAAAGGAAGCCCATACTTCATTATGGTGGTAGGTGAGAAGCCTGACATCCTCAAAATGGCAGACTGAAACATTATGGTAGTAGGTGGGTAGCAGATGTCAAGAGATTTCCAAAAATTCCTCTCTTGCTCAAATCTGAGCTTCCAGTCAAAAGTTATGGCTGCTCTGAAGGTCAGGGTCAGGCATTTAACGTTGGCTCACAACTGCTTTGGGTTTGAGTCTATCTGTGCTAGATCCACATGGAAGCCCCACGCACGTTCTTAAGATTTTTTCTACCTTTTCAGGGTCCTGAATGTTACAACTGATTGAGACACTTGGCATCGTCCACGAGCCTTGCTACTTTGTTCCCTTGTGTTTTGGCCTAGTCCCTTCTATTTAGTGTAGCACTATGTTTGGGACCCTAGAGCTCCACGTGGAGGGCCTGGTCAAAGTCATGTTGGGGACCTGCCTTTCAGATTTTACCTTTGGAAGTTGCACCGAATGAGGCATGACATGTGGAGGCTTCCTCTAGCTCTCTTTATGTTTTGCTTAGAATTTTCAATTTGGCTGGATCAACTTTGTTGACTCTGACCATGTGGAGGGCCTGCACTCGTTTGGGACCTGCCTTTTGGATCTTACCTTTGAAGTTATGCGCCGAAGTTGACACGTGGCTACCTTCTGCTGGCTCTTCCTATGCTTAGAATTTTCAATGGACTAGTGAACCTTTTCAGAGCTCTGACCACGTGGAGGGCCTACACTCATTTGGGGACCTACCGTTTGGATTTTACCTTTGGAGTTATGCTAAGTTGAGGCACGTGGGGGCTTCCAAGATTACCCCCTGGCCATTGGACTTTTCAATGTGACTGGTTGGAGTATTTTCACATTTTCTAGCCTTTATTTGTTAGACCACGTGGAGGGTCTGCACTCATTTGGGGACTCCTACTTTTGTTGCACCTTCTGAAGTGCACCGAAGAGGCACATGGATTGCTTCCTTCTGACAATGCTCTATTTTATTACTTTTTTGGTAACTCATCTTTGGGATCTATTTTGAAACATGTATCGAGGGTTTATGCATGTTGAGGGACTATCCAATGGCATCTTACCTTTAAAGGAATTACATTTTATGAAGGCAACCTTCCGCATGACATGTTTCTTTGCTTTGATCGTCGACATACTTGGGATCCATTGATGAAGTGTGGGAAGATTCAGGCGTGCGAGGAAGAGAAGGGAGACACATCAGAGAAGGCATGTGCTATAGAAGACTGAAAGAGGGCGTAAGGGGAAGGCATGTTCTCATGTGGAAGGGACAACACGCAAGAGAAAATTGGAGTGAAAGTGGGAAGAATGGAAGAGGGACATGTGAATATCCAACTGAGGAAGGGCACCTTCGACAACAGAAAGAAAAGAGGCATGTGCATAAGGAAGACAAGAAAATTAGCCAATTTGGAAGGTGTCTGTAGAGGGAGTGAATGAAAGAATTACATGGCACGGTGGAGTGTCATGCAGGAGGACTAGAACCTATGATTTTGGAAGTGCCAAATGAGAAATGTGAATTTTTGGAATCTGAACCTGGAGAATGTGAACTCATCAGAGGCCATCTGAATGCTAGATAAAAGTCATCCAAATAGCCTCTAGGAGATTTATTAGGATAGAGTCATGAATGACTATCGGGATACATCTTGCTCTAGAAACTGAACCTGACTGTAGCCTTAGAAGTTGAACCATTGGCCCTGCTGTCAAGCACTCTAAACAGTAATTCATGATCTGAATCTTGAAATGTGGATTTCTGAGCCACCTAGAAAATTGTCTGAACTGGAGCTGATCTCACCAAGTGCTCCCTAGAAATGGACTGTGCATGAGAAAAAAAAAACCACAACACACATTATGTATAAAAGAAAAATATCATACACGCCCCAAGTGGAATATGTAGAGTGTGCAAAAGCACTTCTTCTTCTGAAAGAAAACCTACCTACTCTATGCTAACCAGAAGCAAAGGGAACTCAAACAAATCCTGCAACTGGCAGGGAGAAGTAGCTTCCCTTTCTCAAAATAGGCAGCCATGTATGTGATTTGGCGCTGAACATGGCTGTTATTCATGAGTGAAAAACTGACAAGAGGCCAATCCTCCACCCAAATCACCAAAGTATCAATTGTATCAATCAAAAATACCTCCTCAAGTTGATTGGCATTGGACTCTTGGTAGGTGTTGATGGTGACCCTTGGTGCCTTTGTATATCATCCTCATGCCCTGAAGTGGGCATGACCAATTTGGTTTTGGCTTCTCCATGGCAGGATAGGTTCTTGCAGTTGAAGGATGAATGACGGGGTAGTGAATGTTGTAATTTCTACAGGCTTCCCTCCTTGCATCAAAACATTCCTCCAAGTCTGATAGGAGATCAAACTCTTTAGATGTCCTGCTGCAAGTGTGAATTCCATGAGGGGAATGAAGTCATGATTGCACAACTTCATAGAATGGAAGAGAAGATGAAAGAGATGGAAGAAGAAAATGGGTGAAAATGGATGGGGAAGAAGGTCTGCAACTCAGAGAATGGGTTATTGACCAGATGGAGTCGCCAGATGTGCTTTGCATGTGCCTCCAAAGGATGAATCTTCAACAAGAACACATCGAACCTGATAAAATGAAGTGGTAAGGTGCTTCAAACCTGTCCCACCGGGCATGCCAAAAATATGTTAGTGTGCAAATTACAGCACCCCCGAAATGGCCTGATTTTGAATGGGGCATCCGGTGTAATCTGCATAACATTGGACCATATCTCAAGTTATGGGAATTGTGGGACTTGAGATGGTCCTCCGGAGAAATCCAGATTCTTCTTCCTAATCCTAATGCTAAACTACTTCTAAGGAAGGAAATGTGACTATCTACTCCTAATCTAACAATGCCAAGGAGATCAGGGAGAGAGAGAGAAATGCATGAAAATAAAGAAATCCTACACTACAAAGGTGATAACACCAAGAAAAGGGGGTTGCTGATCACAATCTCAGCTCCCTGAAAGTGGAGAGAGGTGAGCAATGGAGAGGATGGACAAGATGCATCACAGACAAAAGATAAATTTCACACAGAACACCACTTCAAACCCATTAAACATAGCTCACAAAACATGCAATAGACATCAGAAGATATGCACAATATACCTTGCAATGGTGAGAGGTGAAGAAGAGACAATAAAATAAGCAAATGATGGACAAAATGCATCACGAAAATATATTTTATTACTCCATGAGTTCACACAGTACATCATCAGTGGGAAAGAGGCAAGAAAACACCATTACAGAGCAAAGAGAGGAGGCTTAAGCTCCACATTCGACCCTAGGGAAGAAAGAGAGAGGGGGCAGGAGAGAAAAAATGACCAACCCTTTTGAAAAAATGCCCCTCCTTTACAATATATAGGAAGAATTAGAGAAGGAGATGAGGAGAAGAATTTGAAATCCTACTTCCAACCACCCAAGAAAGTGCATTAAAATTCACCTACCTGCTAACCACCCTAAAAGAGTATTAAATTCACCTGTACCAATGATGAGTTCCACTAAAAAATCCCATGCCTCCATTAAATGTTCCTTGCTCGGACAAAAAAGGAAGGCCATTTCATTAATGTGGTAGGTGAGAGCCCATGCCTGATGTGCCTTGTTGGAAAATGGAGGACTGATACTTTTCATTATGGTGGTAGGTGAGAAGCCTAGAAGACAGCGAGAGCTTTCCAAAAATTCCTCTCTTGCTCAAATCTAAGCTTCCAGTTGAAAGTTATGATCTGTCATGAAGGTTAGGGTCGGGAATTTAACACGGGCTCATGATACTTTAAAGAGTCTATCCATGCCAGGATCTACGTGGAAGCCTAGCGGGTCTTGGGATTTGGATTGCCTCCTTTCACTCTGTGCAAGTTACGATCGATTGGACACTTGGCATCATCCGCAAGTTTGCTGAGTCGTTCCCTTGTATTTTGGCCTAGTCCCTTCTGGTCCTGGCGGATAGGACTATGTTTGACCCTAGACACTGTGGAGGACCAGTGCATGTTTGGGACCTGATCTACCATATTCTTTTGTTTTGGAGTTGCACTGTGCTGACACGTGGAGGATTTCTATTGGCTCTGTTACTTCGCTTAGACTTTTCAACAGCCGGCTCTACCTTTTTTGACTCTGACAATGTGGGGGGCTTGCGGCTCGTTTGGGGATCTACCTTTTGGATTTTACCTCTAGAAGTTGTGCTAAGATGAGGCATGTGGAGGCTTCTGTTGGCACTTCCCATGCTTATACTTTTCAACAGACCAATTCTACCTTTATCAAACTCTGACCATGTGGAGGGGCCTGTGCTCGTTTGGGATTTACCTTTGGATTTTACCTTTGGAGGTGCGATCGATGAAGGGCGTGGAGGCTTCTGCTGGCTCTTAGAATTTTACTTTTTGGAATTGCGCTGAGATGACATGTGGCGCCTTCTTCGATTCCGTTGCTTTTCTTTGATTTGAATCATTCTAGGCTTGATTTTTACTTAGCAAGTTATTTTTCTGCCTTTCTCGGGCTTTGACCACGTGGAGAGCCTACACTTGTCTGGGGACCCTGCTTATGTCGCACCTTTTAAAGTTGTGTTGAGCTGACACGTGGCACCTTCTGTAGTTCTTTTTTACTTTTATTTGAGTCGACTCGCTCTGGGCTCATTTTTGAACCCTCGATTTTGAAGTTTGGGAGTAAGGTGCAAGGCACGAAAGGGAAACAGATGGAAGGTGTGGGTGAGGAGGGCGTGTGGCACAATAGGGTGTACGTGGGAACATAAGAGGAAGAGAAGGGGAAGCCAATTTCAAGGCATGTCTGCAGAAGGGCATGCGAAGAGGGCATGAGGGGTAAATGGAAGGAGAGAAGAATGCGAAAGAAGAATACGGAAGCAGGGCATGAATATCCAACTGAGGAAGGGTGCATGATAGTAGAAAGGAAAGAGGGCACACAACAGGAAGACCCAAAACTTAGCCAATTTGGAAGGCGTCTGCAGAGGGGCGCGCGGAAGAATTGCATGGCGTGGGGAGTGCGCGAGAGGACTACAACCTATGAAAAGTTCCAAATGAGCAAGCCTATGGGTGCGTACCTGAAATGTGAAGCATTAGAGCCAGAATGAAAGTGAAAGTCATCCAAATGGCTAGGAGAGTTATTTGGATAATAGGTATTTATTAATTTTTTAGAAGAATAGATACAAAATCACTTGTTATCGTTTACTTTGAGACTACCTAATCCACGAAGGCAGATGGAGGAAGAAAGCATGTTTTTCAACATTATAGATGTAATATCGGTCAAGTATATAGGATATCCACCAATTCAATCTTCAATGATTAATGGGTATAACAGAGCGGCCATATTATGCATGGCATATTTAACTCTTTTTCCTATAGGGGACATAGAATGGATACAAACCCGAATAAGAAAAATGTATATGCGTGATTATTTAAAGCATCTCATCGAGTATCATGGAAAGAGGTCAATAATGCATCCCAAGTTTCAATTTTTAGGACATAACACACTGATGTGACACCACAATTAGGAAACATCTTCCATTCTTATGAAAAACAATTTTTCTAGACAACATTCCCATGACTATTGAAGACCTCTCCTCACATGTGCATAATGCCACTAATAATAAATTGGCAGAATAGGCAATAAATTTTGGTATAAAACTATGTGGGATTATGCCATATTGGTACTCATATCAAAGTCAATTAATAGAAGTGCTTGTTTAATTAGGAAATGAATTTTGGTATAAAATTATGTGGGATTAGGCCATATTGGTACTCATATCAAAGTCAATTAATAGAAGTGATTGTTCAATTGGGTGTCTCATCCCCATTCTTCACGCTTAGAACAGAAAACACTCAATGGTTTGATTTATATCAAATGATGCGTAGGAAACCTCCGTTTGGTTCCTCAAGGGAATACAAATAGAATATTGAAAATTTGATCAATTTTCCCCTTATTATGGCTGCATACATGCATGAAAGATTACAAATATCTCGAGAAGAGTTCATGTAAAAACTACAAAGGACTAGTGGTACACGTTAGAAATTTTCACACATACAACTAGGATGTAATCATTAAATTGAATGTTTGTTTTATCCCAAAAGAACAAAAAACAATAGGCATTATAAATTACGTTAATAATTTTTTTATTTTGGGACCGATGTTTTATAGGTTAGAGTGGAAACATCAAGGATCAACGCATATAACTGGATTTATGTGGTAGCCTAGTTCTCCATGGATAGAAACATTAGATTGGATGAATGAATCAGAACTTGTAGCTGATACGTATGTGATTGCATGGAATCCTCACGAAAAAAATTAGATAAATGTAATATAGATGATGATTATGCTTGATAAAATCATCCCAAATAACTCCACGATTATGAAGAACTTGTGAACCATGTTCAAAAACACAGAAGATGCACTGATGCCTCTTGTTTGTAAAGAAAGGATCATTTACAATGTGTTATTTCAATGTTCCTTGGGATCTTTAGGATGAGTCGTACTTGAACATTGACAAATATGGTAATAAGAAATTTTAAAATTTTCGTGACGAGGTAAGACTAAAACTTCACAACTCTAACATGTTGTCAATTTAGCATGAAAATGTGGACTCACATACAGTGGTATCTCGACATTCCCTATTGAAATAAATTATGAAGTATGAATCTAAAGTAGAAAGAAGATCTAAATCTTTCACGATATGTCTACAAGGATGTTAGACAATATAGGATCAAAAGACTCTGTATTTTGCGTGTACTGGTTATTTCTAATAGAAACAATAATAGAGCATGATGTTGGGGCCTAGGATACATGTTACTAAAATTACCATTAGTTCGTTGTAGGTGAGCATTTGAAACATTGAATGTCATACAAAAATTATTTCACAAGGTAAATGTTACATCTGAAGAGAAATGGCGGATCATGTTTGATCAATGCCTAAATGAACTATCCATATTTTAAGAATATATTTGATTAATATATGTGGTGAGGTATTACAAATTTTAATTAAAAAGAAAGAAGAATAAGTGGAAGCCAAGGAACAACCCTGTTGTTGTACATGTTTGAATGAAGTATTTTTCTTTTCCAGAACGCAGTTATGAGGACCATGAAAGCTTTTGTTGGAGTGAGTTGATATTGGACAAATCTTTTGGTAATGATGTGAGGGATATAGGAAATAGAAGGGATGAAATTTTAATGAATTGGGAAAGAATTAAGAATACACATCGTGCATGGCATGTGGACTGTAAGAACTCAATAGACAATGAAACAGTTGAATAAAATGGTAGCGATTAATATCATCCTTTTATAGGTGTAGATGGAATAGACTAGTGAGAATTGTTCTTGTGGATTGTGCTAGGAAATAAGAGATAAAATATGTCGAATAATCCCTTATAGAATCACAACAGTAGAAACCAATATGTAGAAAATATTACAGATCTAAAATAAAAGTGCAGAATAAATAACACAACACAGAGAGACAAGATTTAACGTGGCTCACCCAATTTGGGCTACGTCCACCAAGAATCACTTGCTCAGATTTTATTACAAGCCTCCACTCTCTCAATACAATACCCAGATCCGTTTGGAGCTATGCTCAACAAACTCTACAGAATTCACACCCGAATTCAAAACACATCTGCAATACATTTGCTTGTCTTTCTATCATATGCATAAGACCATATAAATAGAAAATTTCTTAAGCAGTTTGATACAAAACCGTGGGTATCAAAACAATTGGCAAAAAACCAAAAAAAATCATGGGCCCAAAAACAGCCCATAACGGTTACCCATTACCCATGGGTTAATAAACCACCCATGAAAATTTGCTTCAGGGGCTTTGCCCCCGAACCCCCTTGACCCGCTCACTGGTGAGCGAGACCGCCGTAAAAATACCCGAGTGTAACACATAGAAGGTGTACCACATTCTAACATGCAAATAGGCTCCACAAACATAACAGATTGCTCCACCAAATAACGTGAAATTCAGTGACCTTCATATGCTTGGTGGATAGCATTGGTGAAGTATACCTAAGCTAGGGGAGGTTTTTTCAGACAATATTGTTACTATTGAATTAATTAATGATTACATGAAATTTGTAGCTATGTGTGCTGTTACAAAACATAATAAATCACATAGCCTACAATTTCATGCTATCTTCAGCAAAAGAACACAAAGCCCCAAAGGACAGTGTGTTATCTTGATGAAGACATCGAATTGCAGAATAGATGAAGTGTTAGGTTTTGAAGCAACAATCATAACTGCAGATTACAGAAATCAGAGTTCATTACTAGATGTTATAGGTTATTCTTTAATGTTCTTTCCTTCATGATTAAGACATTCAATTATATTATTGGGTTGTTTAGTTCATCATACAATCCATATCAGAAAGCAAAAATGTAGAAAGAAATACACAACTCAATTTCACAATTCAATGTTTTATTCATAAGGAATTTCAAATGTTCCCACACAAGCCGTGGGATGTAACTGAAAAGTAAAGTACAGCTACTGAAATAAGAGGTACACATGCATGAAAGAGAAAATAAAGGAGTATGAGTGAACCCATCATTTCCTTGAGGTTTTTCCTTTGGTTGATGCATCCTCATCTTCATCTTTGTTCCCTCTTCATCTTCATTGCTGAAAGCACTATACCTGAAAAGATAGAAAAGAGAAAACTATCAGTTATGAGCTCAGGGTACAATCCATATTCCTATACTATCCTAATTCATGCATATGGATCTCTTAACAACAGGAGATATAAATTACTTGAAGATCAAACAATCTATACATGATTTACTCACTCAGAAAGAAATAAAGAGAAGAAAAGGAAAAACATGGACATAAGAGAGGCCAAAAAGCCTAAATATTTTCTAACTATTTTCTCAAGTGTGCAGGTACAAGTTGTAGCCAAGAATAAATAAATCATGTCTTACAGTCCTCACTATGGATAAAGATTGCAGAGTTCAATAACTTCTATCCTATGGTACATGAAGCAGATGAGTCATAAGTACATGATGGAATGAAGGAAGAATGCAACTCAAAGTTAGCAACTATTCTAGAAATAGAAGAAGTTACAGTACTGAACAGAGAGGAGACACTTGCAGAATAGAAGTACATGTTTCAGAAGATAACTCAAAAGTGAAGAAGAAGAATCAGAATTTAAAGGCTGAAGTTAACTGGAAAGATAAGATTACAGCTGAAACAAGAATGAGAAAGAAGGAAATCTGAGAAAATTTTGACAGGGCTTCGCCATGTAAAATGGACATTTACAATTTTCCATCATGTTGTTTTAAAGTAATACATGCTTTAAAAGTTTATAAAATCAAATAAGTGATACAGAAAAGAAAAAACATGCAATGATCAAGATACAATGTTATTATGTTTCCAGTTTCCAATATCAACATGTCTTGATCAACTTCAATAGAAGTAAGTGATACATTTTGTATTTTGAATCAAAAAGTACATCTATTACAGCTGAAAAAAATAAAAGAAGGATATCTAGGAAAATTTTGAACAGGGCTTTAGCCATGTAAAATGGACATTTTAAATTTTCATAGCATGCATACTAAAGGTGTAATGAAGCTCAACTACAATATTTAAGCAGAAAATAAATGAAACTACAACATATCAACAAAAAATTAAATGTTCAGCTATGTCAAATCTCTCAAATCAAATTGAATGATTAACTTCTACAGTTTTCAGTTTTCATAATCAAATTTTCAAGTCATTTTACAACTGATAATGAAGAAGGATGCATTAACATAGAGTTACAGGAGGGAAAACCAGTGAAGAATCAAGGAAATTCATAAATTTTGTAAAGTACAACCAACCTTAAGGTATTATTTTCAAGAATAAAGCATCAATTATACATACTACTACAGTATAGCTCTCAAATCCAAAATTCAGATGCATGAAGGATTATAGTGTCCTTGATACATTGGTATTTTTAGTTGAGGAAGTAAGAAGCAAAATAGAAAGGAAAGTGAAGGAAACTATCAAGTGTAACCACTCTTCTAGTTCTAAAGGATAAGTAAAGTAAAGTTTTACATTAGAACAGAGCTCCAGAATAGAGGAATTACAAAAATGATATCTGTCAGTTACTCAAAGAAAACATGAAGGTTGCAGAACTACAAGAAGATAACATGCAAACTGGAACTCCTAGCTATGAGAAAAATAGTGAAAATGAAATATGTAAAGCCCAATTTAGCTTAAGAGGATGAACTTGGAAATGAGAAATTATAGAAATAGAAAAACTAGAGATCCACATCTCTTCATTTCAGAACATTAGAAGTCGGTTTAAGCATTGAAAATAAGAAGAGATCACAAATCTTGAACACAAGATTCAAACTTAGTGATTACATGGCCAAATAGAAGGAAGTACATAGCTCTAAAAGAAACTGTGTGAAGTGGTTTTCAACCCAGGTTGTGATCCAAGTTAATCTTTTGAAATTGAAATTTGAGATCATACAGGTATAGATAAAGGAAATCATTCAGTTATTTCCACATATTTTAAAAATATTTGTTACAGGGGTTCCAAAATTTCAAAATGAGCACAAGGTTTGAGCAAGAACTTACCAGTTGGGATCAAGGTGAGAAAACCCACAGCGATGATCAGATCAGTACTAAAAGGAAGGACCCAGAATGGTTTTGGCTCAGAGATCCAAGGTTGTCTTGAGAAATCACATATAAAAATGAAAGAAAAGAAATGATCATCAGTGTTTTGAAGCCAAAATAGTAGTGATAAATCAATAATGATACTCAGGAGGTCTAGAATTACCTTACCTCATCAAATAGTGTGATAGTTACACAGTCCCAAGCTCAAGGACTTCAACTGATGGCGGCCAATAAAGAGGATAAAGACCTTTTTTGAGAAAAATACCAAGCTTGAAGATGAAGAAAACTGGTGGAAAACTGACCTTCATCTTCTCATAAAGTTTGAACAGAGTGAAAGACAAAAGATACATGCATAACAACTTCAAAAATCCATTTAACTGAGTATCAAACCCACAAAAATGGTGACCACCTCGAGGAGAATCAAGAAGGTAGCTCACATAACTTCAAAGAAATAATAGAGAGATTCAATGAAGAAAGAAACTCAGATCACATAAACTCTTCTACAGAGGCAGAATGAGAATAACTCAGAGCTCCAAAACAATAAAATGGTGGCCATTAAACCCTACAGAGAGTTCAAGAACCGACAGAGAAATGATCACAAAGATACCAAGAAATCGAGACTACAGGATCCTCATTTTTTAAAAGAAACAAAGACTCAAAGACCAAATAATAACATGGTGAGTTCCAAGAGATCAATCACGAATCAACCCACAACCATTTTTCTTATAAAACTTGAATAGAGCAAAATAGAAAAATACAGATTCACTCAAACTTAGAGAAACATTTATGCAGAGAAAGGTGAGCTCAAGGAGTTCACAACAATGGTGTCAACAAAAAATTATTCCAGGGATTCACCCACAGACCCGAAAATCCAAATGAAATGATCATTAGGGTCGAGTTACCCTTTACTGATGCAAACTTGAGAGGTGAGTCAACAGAACTCAACCATTGATTGATGCCTCAACGATCAAAGATCAAACCATGTCAGGATCAATGTCACTAGATTGATTCAAAAATTTGAAGTAAACCACCAGGTTCCATATGCCACTGACCACATTCAATGCAAGCCAGAAACCCTAACCATTGGTCAAGAATCGATGACACCAGATCAAACAGTACAAGATCGAAAACCCGAGATTGATTAAAAATTTCAAAGCAAACTCAACCCAAGTTAAGATGCCACCGAAAAAACATATGGAGGGGTGAGTCATCATCATGAGGGGGCCATCCCCATGATTTTAAAAATTATTTCATTTGACATATCAAAAAGGATCCAACTATAGTCCAAGCACCATGATTTAAAAAAAGGTGACCAAACAATGTTCTTGCAATGATCAAACAAAAGGTGAAGTATGGTCTTATTCCAATCAAATGCAAAAAGTTGAAGCTGACAAACTATATAATACAATGATAACCAAAAGGTGGCAGACCTTATAATATACCATGTGTTATACAAAGGTGGCCAAATGTAATATGGTGACCCTTTTACAAGTGCCCCTTGTCATGTGTTTAAAACCATAGTAATTTGCTAAGTCCACAAGAGTGGCCAAACCAATGAAAGACTAATTACTGAAATGCAAAGGTGGTCCCCACTATTGGAAGGGTTGGAGATGATTTATAGTGTGTTATCCATGTGATCACTAGAAGAAAAAGGAATGTCAACATCAAACTTGAGCTTGGAGGTGGTCCCCATTAAGTGGATATTTTGGATGAATTATTTTTGCAAGTATTGCAAATAATGTAATTAATTTTTCTCACTCACAGGGAGTAATTTTTTATGCCTTCACAAAAGGACAGATCAGCAAGAAGACAAAATTTGCATGCACTAGGAGGAGACTTGCTCATCAAGCAAGATTTATTATTAGCAAATTATTCACCCATGCTTTTCTTAAAAATAGAACAGTCAACTTCAGTTTGACTGTATGTAATCAAAGGCTATTAATGCCTCTTTGTATTAGTTTGCTTTATTTTATTCCTTTATTTATTATTAAATAAAGGATAAAAATAGGATGCATGGGCGAGTACAGCCTTAGCCTATTTTTAGGAAGGGTGGGTGAATCAATTTTTCTATATATTGTGTGCCTTGGCAAAGCACAAAGGAGGAATTTTAGATACAGGAGTGCTGAAGCAATTTTCTGCCAGTTTTTCCCTTTGAATGTGAAGTATTTTCTGCCTTTCCAATTATTTGTAGTCTTGTGTATGTTTCCATTAATCTTGTGAATGTTGAATTCCCTGATTAATCATCTTACCCTGTTGCAAATTCAGTAATTTCTGCATGATATTAATGTGTATGTGTAACTTAGTAGTATTGTTGTGATTTTATCCCTCAATACATCAAAGTGTTTACCCTTAATTATCTTCAGAAAATTGTTGGCATGTGCATCAGAAATTCATTCCATATCAATTGTGCATGTACTCAGTCAAAGACCTCATACAAGTTTGGTGTATCACCTCAGTTTTAATTTCATTTTACAGTCATCTTTTACCCTTAAACCCCAGAAAATTAGTTTAGGATACATCAATAAGGAACCAACCTTGATACCGGAGACTCACCTCAAAATAGGTATACCCACAGACCTGAGGTGTTTCCATTGTATCTATGAAAGAGAGAGATAAAATTTGCAAGCTTAGAACACCTGCAACCATCTCTCTACAGGGTGCACTTTCGAGAGATAATAGTTTTTGGCATGCCTGGTGGGACAACGAATCAGATCTGCATGCAAGTTACAGATATTCACAGTAGATCTACACAAATTTACAACAGATAAAAGTTACTTTCAGGACAGCAAGCTGCAACAATTTATTCTAAAGATTTAAAGATCTATTTGGTGACTCCGTAAAGCTGATTTCAGACCAGTATTGCAGCATGTTCCATGCCTAAAGTGACTACAAGATCATCGGTAAGAGGAATTCCTTCTGATTTTATTTCTTTACCTTTGAATTCTGCAAGAAGGAGAAGAGTTGGTAATACTTTACCTTATAATAGGCCTGGTTTTGATAACCCTCCTCCTAATATTCCTTCACCACGTATCAATTTCTCTATTCAAATCCCAGTTTTTCAAATGGCTATTCAACCACCTAGGAATTTTGTGACCTTTACTAATGGCAGCCCATTAGTAATCCCAGTTTATCATGACATCCCTAATGCTGCCATGAAAATTTTTCCATCATTCACTGGTGAAAATCAGGTTACACCTACAGAGCACATTAAAGATGTTGCAGCCTTATGTGCAGTTCATAATATCACTCATGAAGATGTAGCTTTGAGACTTTTAGTTGCATCCTTAAAGGAAAAGCCTTGCAATGGTATAGAAATCTAGAGATTGGATGCATAAGAACTTGGGATGACTTAGGTGATAAATTGCTGAAACAATTTCAAGATAATTCAGATCATTTATCTCTCATAGAACAACTTGTCTACCATTAAAAGAGCTCCCAATGAATTTATGTCTAGTTTCAACATCCATTTTTCCAGAACTTGGGAAAGAATTCCAGCAAGTGTCAAGCCTCAAGCTGATCATGCTTTTCTTTATTATCTTAGGGCATTAAACAGTGATATTTCAACTATGATTCAGTCTATGGGAGGAGAGACTCTCCCAGCATCCTATGATATCACCATCCAAGCTGAAAATAGTCTTATTCAAGCTGGAAAATTAGCACCAAGGCCTTCAATGCCTTTTTTGGTAGATTTAGCTCCTATCCTCAGCCTATCACAATTATAGAACCTATTGTTGCAGCCCCATCAGATGACGTATTTAAAGCTTTGTAGACTATGGGGAACAAGATGACTTCAATTGAGAATAGGCTTGCATTACCTAGCAGACCTTATCAGGCTCCTTATCAGCAAAATCAGCTAAAATAGGCAGCCTTACCAACAGAATCAAAATTATAGGCAGCCTTATCAGCAAAGGCAATTTGACCCAAAGGCTCCTAGTTCATCTAACACTTTAGTCCCAGTTAATATGGCTACAGAAGAGTGGTGTCAACCTTGTAATCAACCTCATTCAGCTGCAAGTTTCCCAAATGCTTTTCTGAACATAAGTCTTGTTGCACAACCTCAATCTGAGACATTATTCATGCCTCAAATGGAGGGTGGGCAGCAAGATACTCAGGTTCAGAAGGCACCTGAATAGAACTTAGTCAGTTTCAGTGAGGATGATTTCATTGCAGTTACTACTAGGGCTCAAGAAAAGGCTGTAGAGAGTAAAAAACAATAAAATAGGCCTGTTCTACCTACTATCACTGATAAAACAACAACTATAAGCCCAAAACCAGCTAACAGTGTTGTTGTTCCTCAAAAAAAATAGGTGTTACAGCTGGTAAAGAACAGAAAAAATAGCTACAACCTGATCCAAGAAGGTTATTTATACCTCAGATATCAAAAGCAGCTGAAGCAGAATCAGTTTTTGCCAAAGCCTATGCTAAAACAGTAGAATCTGTCTCTAAAATTGTTGCTTCTTTTAACATTGTTGATGTAATGAAAAATCATAATGTTAACATCTCAATGTGGGATGCTCTAAGTATTCCAGGACAACAAGATTTACTTTCTCATGAACTAGCTAAGCTGCAGATTTCTTCTAAAACAACAGAAAAGGAAGTCCAGAAAGCAGACATGGTCCTTGGAACAATGGAACAAGACCACATCAAAGAAGTTAAATGGATGGTTCAGAAAGTCTTAAATGCTCATGACATCAAGAAGCCACCACCATTTTATCTATCACTGATTATTGGAGAACATCTTGTTCATAACTGTATGGTGGACAACGGTGCAAGTAGCACAGTTATGCCAAAAGCAATTGCAGAAAAATTGGGTCTGCAGTATGAACCTACAGAAAAGAGTGTCCTACAGTTGGATGGAACTGCAACTAATATAGTTGGTGTCATCATAAATCTAGAGGTAACATTGCATGCTTGCCCAAATGTTTCCATTCTGCAAGATATTACTATTGTAGACTTACCTCCTTACTTTGCTATATGTTTATCAAGAGATTTCACAACAAAGATAGGAGGTTATCTCTCTTCAGATTGGTCTTTCTTATTTTTCACTACACATTATGGGACCAAGGTTACTATCAATTCAGAACCATTGGCCAGATTTCACATTGAGCCTCACACTTCTAATGCAGTAGCTAATTATGCAGCCTTAGACCAGTCTGATTTTGATAATATAGCTCATGTTTCAGCATTAGATGGTGTTTCTAACCTGTTTATGGATGAAAAGACACATGAAGAACATGCTCATGATCCTTTCAAAGAAGTTGAAGAACATCTGTTTGGTGTGTATTGCTTGCATGAAGAAAATACACCAATTCCCTTGTTGTCCAAAATAGAAAATGCAATGGAAGGGATTTGGAAGCTTCATTTCGATGGAGCTAAAAACAAGAAAGGACAAGGAGTAGGTTTGATGCTCACTTCCCCAACAAATGAAAGGTATTTCTCAGCTTTGAGTCTCCAATTTTCATGCACTTGTAACGTAGCTGAATACGAAGCATTAATTCATGGCTTACTTTGGGCCAGAAAGAGAGGTATTAGCATGCTACAGATTTTTGGTGATTCTGAGTTGGTTATCAATCAAGTAAGAAATTTTAATGTTTGTAAGAATCCATTAATGAAGTCTTACAAGACATAGAGTTTTAGACTTAATGGAAGATTTCGAAGCTATTAATATCCAATCCATTCCTAGAACAGAAAATAAGCATGCAGATAGACTTGCAACAATTGGTGCTAGTTTTGAAGTGCTAGGAACAAATTGAAAATAGAAAAATTCAGCCTCATATAAAGCTAATTGTCAGGCCTTCTATACCTGATAATGATTTGAATTGGTAGGTTTTTGAAAATGATGATCAAATCTGTAGGTTTTTGCAGCAAGAAGCTGAATTTTTTGTAGTAAATCAAGATAAATTACAACACTTATATGGTGACCAGATTGTTCAATTAAAGACAAATAAACTACCTCGAGGTCTGGTCACATTAGAAGACATCTTCAGCACTGACGATCAGTTAAGGAAGGTCAAGACTAAGATGTCAACACATGCTGATAACTATGAAGAGATCTCAGTTGATGAAGGGAAAAAATTTGTTTCTTGGAAAGGTATGTTCTTTAGCTGAAAAACATTCTTTTATTAATCTTTGCAAGGAATTTAAAGATGTTTTCACTTGGAAATACCAAGACCTGAAAGGGTTTGATCCCAGTTTAGCACAACATACTATTGAATTATAGCCAAATTCCAAGCCAGTTAGGCAAAAACAGAGGCCTGTAAATCCCAAAATAGAGCCTCTAATGAGGAAAGAGTTATCTAAGTTGATTGAATCAGGTATTATCTTTCCAGTTAAGCATTCAAGTTGGGTAGCCAATCTTGTTCCTGTTAGGAAGAAAAATGGAGAAATCAGATTATGTGTGGATTTTAGAGATCTTAATAAAGCTTCATTAAAAGATCACTACCCACTTCCAAATATGGATCAGATTTTGAGAACAGTTTCTGGTTCAGATAGACTATCTCTTCTAGATGGCTATAGTGGATACAATCAGATTTTAGTCTGAGAAGAGGATAGGTACAAAACAACTTTCACCACTAAGTGGGGTACTTATGCTTACAAAAGAATGCCTTTTGGCCTTTCAAATGCTGGTGCAACATTTCAACGTGCAATGGACATGGATTTTCACAGCTTGTTAAATAAATGCATCCTTGTTTATTTAGATGATGTTACTGTATTCTCAAAAAATTCAGAAGAACATCTAATACATCTAAGGCAAACTTTTTAGTTATGCAGACAATTTGGAATATCTTTGAATCCCAAAAAGTCTATCTTTTCAGTACATCAAGGTAAATTACTTGGTCATATTGTTTCTAAGAAAGGTTTAGCAATTGATCCTTTCAGAATCAAAGCCATATCACAGCTATCATTGCCTCATCATAAGAAGGCATTACAAAGTTTTCTTGGAAAAATCAACTTTGTTAGAAGATTTGTTCCAAATTTTGCAGCATTGGTGAAACCATTGACAACTATGTTAAAGAAAGAGAAGACTTTCTCTTGGACCAGTGAAGGGAGAGAAGGGTTTGAAGCAATCAAAGAAGCCATCTCTCAAGCTCCTACTCTTGCAAATCCAAATTTTGATAAAGATTTTACAATGTATGCACTTGCAGGAGCTGAAACAATCTCAGCCATATTAACTCAGGTTAATGATGAAAATGTTGAACAACCAATTGCTTTCTTTGGACAGAGCTTGCATGATTACAAAACAAGGTACACATTTCTTGAAAAACAAGTACTTTCAGTAGTCAGAGGGCTAAAGAATTTTAAGTACATGCTTTCAAACAAAAAAATTCATGTTCTTGTTTCTCATCCAAGTGTGAAAGCTTTCTTGTTAAATAAAGAATTGAATGAGAAAAGAGCAGGCTGGATAACGAAGGTCATGGAATATGATGTTGATATTTGTGTTGTGAAGATAGTTCAGGAAAAGGCTTGTGTGAACATCTAATTGCTGATATGGAAAAACAGCAAACTGTAGAACCTGAAGATTCAAAACAACATGCTGAAATTACGTATCAGCAATCAGACATCATGGTTCAGCCAGAAAATCAGCAACCTGAACTTGCTCAAGAAGTCCAAGGAATCAAGATGGATGACTGATTTAGTTAACTATCTACAGCATGGCATCTATCTAGAAGGTATGGACAAGAATAAATGAAGGTATTTCAGATTACAAGTTGTACCCTATGTTTTCATTGATGGTGTATTATTCAAAAGGGATATAAATGGAATCTTGCTGCGATGTGTTGACTATGATAAAATTCAGACAATTATTATCAGAATTCCATGAAGGACCTGCAGGAGGTCATTTCTCAGCACATACCACAACCTTAAAAATTATGAAAGCTGGTTACTATTGGCCCAGTATATATTCAAGGACTGTTTCGAATGGATTAGAAAGTGTAAGAAATGTGCTTTCTTTGTTGGAAAAGAACATTTAGCTTCTCTTCCTTTACAACCTATTTCAGTTGATCAACCTTTTATGCAGTGGGGTCTTGATTTTATTGGCATGATAAACCCACCTTCGTCACAAGGACACAAGTGGATTTTGACTGCTACAGATTACTTTACACACTGGACTGAAGCAATAGCCTTGAAAGATGCTAATGAAACTTTGATACTATCCTTTTATGAAGGTATAGTTTACAGATTTGGTGTTCCAGCAACTATCATATCAGATAATGCTTTAGCATTTCTTGGTGCAAAGGTAACAGATTGGGCTGTTAACCATGGAATTTATCTAAGTTCTTCATCTAATTATTACCCACAAGGTAATGGGTTAGCTGAAAGTACTAACAAGAATCTTTTAAGGATCATCAGAAGAACACTCAAAGATAACCAGAGAGCTTGGCATCTAATGTTGAATTCAACACTTTGGGCTGATAGAGTGACTCCTAAAAGATCAGTTGGCAATTCACCATACAAGCTTGTTTATGGAAGAGAAGCAAGAATGCCTATTTCAGTTGAGTTACCCACATTAGATTTGCTGCATCAAATGGAGCTGCTTGAGAATGAACCATTGCAGGTTCGTTATGCAGAATTAATGGAATTACAAGAGCTAAGAGATCAAGCTCATTTAAACATGGAAAAGAATCAGAAACAGATGAAGAAGACTTTTGATAAGAAATCCAAATTCAGAATCTTCAATGAAGGAGATATTGTGTTAAAGTGGGATGTTGATCGTGCAAATCCAGGAAGACACACAAGTTTGATACAATCTGGAGTGGTCCTTACATGATTTCAGCTTGCAAAGAACACAATGCTTTTCAGCTCTCAAGGCTGAATGGAGAGGAACTTCCCATTCCTATGAATGGTATGTTTCTCAAACACTATTATTGAAAATCCTACAGTGTCTATTTAGAGTAGGATTTCCCTTCAATAAGTGTAGTTCCTACACATTGCAATGTTTTTCAATTCAATAAGTGCATTTGTGCACGTGATCTAGTTTACCAGATCCTTTCCCAGTTTTAGTTCATTTTGGAAGGGTTGGACCTTCAGGAAGGCATATTTTGGTTACATGCTTTAGACTCCATGCCCAATGGACAAGAGCAAGGCACTGGTTTACAAGCTAGCAGGAAGCTTTCCCCACAGGATCGCTAGAAATGTTGACAATTTTTGCACTTGTGCAAAAATGGGAAACTCGAAACTTCATTACGATGGATAGCATTGGTGAAGTATACCTAAGCTAGGGGAGTTTCTTTCAGACAATATTGTTACTATTGAATTAATTAATGATTACATGAAATCTATAGCTATGTGTGTTATTACAAAACATAACAGATCACATAGCCTACAATTTCATGCTATCTTCAGCAAAAGAACACAAAGCCCCGAAGGACAGTTGTGTTGTCTTGATGAAGACACCAAATTGTAGAATAGATGAAGTGTTAGGTTTTGAAGCAGCAATCATGACTACAGATTACAGAAATCAGAGTTCATTACTGGATGTTACAGGTATTCTTTAATGTTCTTTCCTTCATGATTAAGACATTCAATTATATTATTGGGTTGTTTAGTTCATCATACAATCCATATCAGAAAGTAGAAATGCAGAAAGAAATACACAACTCAATTTCACAATTCAATGTTTTATTCATAAGGAATTTCAAATGTTCCCACACAAGCCATGGGATGTAACTGAAAAGTAAAGTACAACTACTGAAATAAGAGGTACACATGCATGAAAGAGAAAATAAAGGAGTATGAGTGAACCCATCATTGCCTTGGAGGTTTCTCCTTCAGTTGATGCATCCTCATCTTCAGCTTTGTTCCCTCTTCATCTTCACTGCTGAAAGCACTGTACCTGAAAAATAAGAAAAGAGAAAACTATCAGTTTATGAGCTCAGGGTACAATCCATATTCCTATACTATCCTAATTCGTGCACATGGATCTCTTAATAACAGAGATATAGATTACTTGAAGATCAAACAATATACATGATTTACTCACTCAGAAAGAAGGAGAGAGAAGAAAAGAAAAACCATGGACATAAGAGAGGCCAAAAAGCCTAAATATTTTCTAACTATTTTCTCAAGTGTGCAGGTACAGGTTGCAGCCAAGAATAAATAAATCATGTCTTACAGTCCTCACTATAGATAAAGATTGCAGAGTTCAATAACTTCTATCCTATGGTACATGAAGCAAATGAGTCATAAGTACATGATGGAATGAAGGAAGAATGCAACTCAAAGTTCAGCAATATTCTAGAAATAAAATAAGTTGCAATACATAACAGAGGAGAGAATTGCAAACAAAAGTACATGTTTTAGAATACAACTGAAAAAGAAGAA
Organism: Taxus chinensis; assembly: GCA_019776745.2. Taxonomy (NCBI): domain Eukaryota; kingdom Viridiplantae; phylum Streptophyta; class Pinopsida; order Cupressales; family Taxaceae; genus Taxus; species Taxus chinensis. The sequence continues at coordinate 644,278,010 of CM034154.1, read as the reverse complement.
TCAGAATTTAAAGGCTGAAGTTAACTCAAAGATAAGATTACAGCTGAAACAAAATGAGAAGGAAATATGAGAAAATTTTGACAGGGCTTCGCCATGTAAAATGGACATTTTACAACTTTCCATCATGTTATTTTAAACTAATACATGCTTTAAAAGTTGTATGTAAATCAAATAAGTGAATGTAGAAAGTAGAAAATGCATGCCATGATCAAAGATAACAATTATTATGTTTCAGCCCAACAACAATCAAGCATCTAAATGAAGTGATACATTACCATTTTGAATCAAGAAAATACATCTATTATGACTGAAATGAGAATAAAAGAAGAAATGCTGGGAAAATTTTGACAGGGCTTCACCATGTAAAATGGACATTTTAAATTTTCATAGCATGCATACTCAAAGTTGTAATAAGATCAAATTTACATTTAAGCAGAAAAGAAATGAAACTACAACATATCAACAAAATTCAATGTTCAGCTATGTCCTTTACAATTAGTGCTCAAATCCAAAAGTGAATGATTAACTTCTACAAATTTCATTTCATAATCAAAATTTCAAGTCATTTTAAACTGATGATCAAGAAGAACTCATTCAGAGTACAAAGGGCCAAAATAGTAGAATCAAGAATGTAAGCTCATAAATTTTGGAAATTACAGTCAACAAGTATTCGGTTTGAAAAAAGCATCAATTATAAATGAATCAAAAGTATAGGACAAAGTCAAATGTTCAAGAGATGATCAAATACAGTAGTCTTTGATTAAAGGAAGGTATATTTGAAGTCAACAAGAAGGTTAAAGCAGTAAAGTTAAGAAACATCATTTCACATAGCCTCCAGTTCTAAATAAGTAAAGACCATGAGTTACAAAAAAAGACAGAGTATGAGCCATGAATTACAAAATGTAGTTCTATTATTGAAACTGAAAATCATACAATGGTAACACTATGAAATCAAGAGCCATGATTTTAAGTGATACAAAATATATTACCACTCATGAGAAAAAATATTCAAAATCAAATGAAAGATATTGTTTAGAAATAAGTTATGAACGCTCATGCTAGAGAAATTTGTAAGGAAAAAAATAAACCTAGAAATTCAATGCTGAAGCATTCATATTCAGAACAAATAGAAGTAAAAGCTTGTAAGCTTTGAACATCAAGTCAGAGATCACTCTCAAACAAATTTCAAAGATCACGAGTTTGATCAGATCAAAAAATAGAAGGTCTATTACAGGCTCTAAAGAATGAAGAACAGGAAGTGGTTTCCAACATGTCATCCAAGTAATCATTCTTAAAATTGAAAGAAGAATCATAAGGATTCTCAAAATTTCAAACAGAGCAGGTTTGAGCTGAGATCTTAAATTCAGAGTCAAGGCCGAGAAAACCCACCAGCAAATCTTTCAGCTAAAAACTTGAAAAAAAAATTTCAAGAATAATCAAGAAAGTCTCAGAAATTCCCATTGAAAGTTCAAATTTCACTGAGAACAAGCTTTGAAAAAGAGACACATGCATACCCAGGGCCAATGGTCATAAACCCATCAAAATAGGTATATCCAGAATCAGAGAAGAAACAAGAAAGTTAACATTAGATTGAAGTTGAGAAAACCAAAATTTATAAGAGAAAAAAGCAAGTAGCAAGTAAACAGAGATTTAAATCAAAATGAAGGTTGAGACTCAAGTGGAACTTTGAATCATAAATGCAAGCATATCCAAGTTAAAGAAATGATTTAATTATTTCAAAAATTCATCATTGAACATTGAGGAATAGTTTCAAGTTGTACATCTGAAAGAAAATACAGTTTCTAACTTTGATCAAAAAGCCCGCTAAATTATCCAAGAATCAGGGAAGGAATAAAAAGTTACAATTTAATCGAAAGATGAGCAAACTCTGATCCTTGGTAATCAAGTTCAAAGCCAAAAGAAGCAACCCAGAATGGTTTTTAGCTCCAAGAATCCTCAAAAGAACCATGTGGCCAAAAAAATACAAAGAAAGTTCAAAACCTATAGAAAATGATCGCAGAAGCTTTACAAGAAACAAAGACCTACATGAAAATCCAAGCAGAGCTCATAAAAATGGTGACCGATTGAGGAAAGCAATAAATTAGCACAGAAGTTCCAAGAGGTTCTAACAGAGATCAATCATGGTAGTGGTGATAAAATCACAACTATTTTGCTCAAAAAACTTGAAATAGAGGAGAAACTACAAAATACAAATTCAATCGAGCTAGAGAACCATTTGATGCAGTAAGGAAGCCGAGCTTCATAAGATTCAACAATGGTGTTGAAAAAAAAAATGTCAGGGCTTCACCCACAGACCCAAAAACCAAATGAAGTGATCATTAGGGTTGAATTACCTTTACCATGCAAAAGAGTTGTGAGTCAAGTTAACTCAACCATGAGTCAAAAATTTAATTGCCACAAATTAAAAGTGACACAAGATCAACATCTCAAGATCGATCTCTAAATTTCAAAGAAAACCATCGTGGTCAGTTGCCACTAGCCATATTAAATGCAAGGTTAAAACCCTAACCACAGGTTCGAGAATCAATGGTTTGTAATCAAACAATACAGAGATCGACGGCCCAAGATCATTACCGATTTCAAAGAAAACTCAACCCAAGTTAAAATACCACTGGCAAAACACATGGAGGGGTGAATCATTGTCACGAGGGGCCATCCCTTGTTATTTCAAAATTATTTTCATTTTGAAATATCAAACTATAGTCCAAGCTCCAAATGATTGAAAAGCTGACCAAATCATGTTATGCAAGATCACCCAAAAAGGTAAGTATTATTCTAACCAAATGGTACAAAGTCCAATCTAAAATACAATGAAAGGCAAAGGTGGCCAACAACTATATAATATACCATATGTAATCAAAGGTGGCCAAATGTAATATGGTGTCCTTTTACAAAACACCCCTTATCATGTGTTAAAACCATAGTAATTTCCTAACTAAACAAGAAGTGGCCAACTCAACAAAAACAAGTGTACTGAACTACTAAGAGTGGTCCCCACTAGTTAGCATAGAACAAAGGTTGGATATTTTTACAAATGTGTATATCCATGTGATGGCAAAAGAAGTCATACCATACTAGAAGAAAAGGAATGTCAACATCAGAACCTGAGTTTGGAGGTGGTCTCCATCAAGTGGATATTTGGATGAATTATTTTTGCAAGGTATTGCAAATAATGTAATTAATTTTTCTCACTCACAGGGAGTATTTTTGCATGCCTTCACAAGAGGACAGATCAACAAAAGGATAGAATCTGCATGCACTAGGAGAAGACTTTCTCATCAAGCAAGATTTATTATTAGCAAATTATTCACCCATGCTTTTCTTAAAAATAGAACAGTCAACTGCAGTTTGACTGTATGTAATCAAAGGTTATTAATGCCTCTTTGTATTAGTTTGCTTTATTTTATTCCTTTATTTATTATTAAATAAAGTATAAAAATAGGATACATGGGCAATTACAACCTTAGCCTATTTTTAGGAAGGGTGGGTGAATCAATTTTGCTATATATTGTGTGCCTTGGCAAAGCACAAAGGAGAGGACTTTTTAGATACAGGAGTGTTGAAGCAATTTTCTGCCAGTTTTTCCCTTTGAATGTGAAGTATTTTCTACCTTTCCAATTATTTGCAGTCTTGTGTATGTTTCCATTAATCTTGTGAATGTTGAATTCCCTAATTAATCATCTTACCATGTTGCAAATTGTAGTAATTTATGCATGATATTAATTTGTATGTGTAACTTAGCAGTATTGTTGTGATTCTTTTCCCTCAATACATCAAAGTGTTTACCCTTAATTATCTTCAGAAAATTGTTGGCCTGTGCATCAGAAATTCATTCCATATCAATTGTGCATGTACTCAGTCAAAGACCTCATACAAGTTTGGTGTATCACCTCATTTTTAATTTCATTTTTCAGTCATCTTTTACCCTTAAACCCCAGAAAATCAGTTTAGGATACATCAATAAGGAACCAGCCTTGATACCAGAGACTCACCTCAAAATAGGTATACCCACAGACCTGAGGTGTTGTTGTTAAAATTTTGATGTACGCTTATGAGAAGCATTCCCTTAACATGAGAACACTATATTTCCCAAAGGTTCTATGATTCTTGTTGGTGATCTTTCTAAGCTTCCACATGTGAAGGATATTTTGTTGTACATAAAAAACACATAAGGAAAAATATTGTGGAAGTTATTTACATCGGTGATTAGTTTGGATATTGTTTTCTAGCAACAAGGAAACGATGAAGACAATATCACATTCCATAAATTGATGAAAAACATAAGAATTTTCAAGCCAACATTCGATGATCCATATTTGATAATGTAAAGAATTGATTCATCCTAATGGAAAAACAAGAATTTTTCATTTTGACTATTCCACTCATTTATTTGCAACAAATGCACAAGTGATCAAGCATAACAAAAAAATTCTATAAAAAAATGCACCTCTGGCACCAATTGTCATAACCTATGTGATACACAACATATGTAGATAATGAAGAAAAACAATTACAAAGTGAATTATTGATCTACATTGATCAACATGTTATGTTACAATGTAACTTGTGGGTCGAGGCAGGATTGGTCAAAAGGTTTCTTCGAAAGGTGAAGAACATTGTGTACTTGACATTAACAAATCTGGTTGATTTAAGTGTATTTATAGTATTGGAGTTTGAAAATCATATTAGTGTCACATGGGATTTAAATAATCCCAAGTATGACCATTTTCCTCAAGTATTAAGAGGAGATCATAGGCAAATACCTTTAAAGATGACACATGCTATAACAACTCACAAGTCATAAGGACTTACTTTAAATAGAGAAATGATTGCATAGGTTACAGAGAGAAACAAGGAATAATTTTTACATCAATATATAGAGTCAAATATCTTAATGGGTTTCATATATCTAGACCTTTCTCTTTCTATTGGAAAAAAGAGGAAGCAAATTTGATGTGTAGTCGTAACGCCCACAATTTTGACACACAAATATAACATTAAAAATACCAGAATATTTTTTTCTTGATACATGACAACACAAGGGATTACTTAGGACAACACATACTCATGATACATTTGCACAAAAATTATCCCACATAGATACCATGAAACACACATGAAACACCTTGAGCCCACCTTTCCTAAATGACAATGCACAACACAATAATTCCACTACAGTATAAAATCCCGTCTAGGCACCATCCCTAACACAACACTTTCCTAGTTTGTACATTTATTACAGTGATATTTTGTTATTGAGCTTACTTATTCAAAAATCACTTATCATGGAATGTAAATTTAGAGACTTGGTGTTCTTGTTGTGGGTATTATAATGCTTGCAGCGAAGGGAGGTAGCACTTGGGCTGTAAATTTGTTTGAGGAGTCTAATTGAGATCCCCCCAAGATCTTTCCCTCATGGAAGAATGTTGGACCTCGTCTTGATTTTCCAAGATTTGTCATCAATAGAGTGAAGGGGAGATTAAGATATGCACTTGTAGGAATATTTGCAGGAGCATGACCAAATATAGACTGTGTGAGGGAATGGTGTAGTAGAAAATGGTCTTGCAAAGTCGAGGTTAAGGCCATTGCTAGAGAAGGATTCCTTTTTGGACTCCAAAATGAAAAGGATTTGTAAAACTTTTTTGAATGGTGGACTGTGGTTATTTGTTAATGATGCCTTTACCTTTCATCATTGGGTGCCTGGGTTACCACTTGACTTGAGCTTCAAATCTCTTCTAGTGTGGATTCGGCTTCTGGGACACCCTTTGGAGTTCTGGGAACCTGAAGTCTTCTTAGGGATCACAAGGTTAATGGGTATGCTCATTACTATTGATCCGTCCACTAAGGCTAGATCAAGACTAATCTTTTCCAGGCTCAGTATGAATGTCCCGATGGGTTTCAGAGTTCCTGACCATATTGTTTTTCATTCCCCTACTGGAGTATGGACCCAGGAAATTGTTGTTGAAGACTTGAGGATCTTCTTCATCCACTACAAGAAAGTTAGATATGAGGTGAAGGCGTGTTGTGAGCCTGGCGAGCCTTCTCAATAGATTTCCTTTCCCCAAGGAATGATGACATTGCCAGTTTGTTGAAGAATTATAATAGTAAAAATAGGGTCTCTCAATAGGTGTTGTCGGACCTCAATTATGGGGGAGCAATTTCTTCAATAGAAAACGTAGAAAGAGACAGAGTATGTTGAGAGGATGAAAGATGACATGATGGAGGAGTTGTTTAGTGAGAAGGAGACTTGACAGGAGGTTTCAGTATTTAGCATGCAGGAGCAGGCAGAGTTGGTTCCCCCCTTAGGCTCAGTGTGGATCGATCTAGGAGCTATTCGCAGTTGACAAGTAGTGTCGGTCATAGGAAACATGGTGCTCTGGTGCATTGGGTGGGCACCAGAACTTGAATCGAAGGATGGAGGTAATGCATTAAATGATCCATGTTTGGAGGACGTTGGAAATAGATCGTTGGACCATAGGCTGATTAATGAAAAGTTGGTAAATCTTAATGGGAAGCTTGAATTTCTCATTGGTCCGGTATGGAGTGTGTGGGCCCTTCTTCCCCAGGTGATGTGGGATGGACGGAGGTCCACCGCAAAAATATTGTCACTTGTAGTTGCTCTCAAATGTTGCATTATGGTGAGCATTATAATCCTACATTAATTCAAGCCTCTTTTATTCCCTAGGGTTTCGTGTTCTCAATTTTTTGGTTTTGATTTATCTTCCTGTTGGGAGGGGTATTTCCATTGGCTCCTTTTACACTTTGTCTCTGGGAGCCACAATCATTGTTTTGTTTGTTTTCTTCTTAGGCCATGGGCCTTGTTTGTTGGTTGTCTCTCTTTTGGGCCTTGAAGCTTATCTTTCGTTTGTACAGGGTTCCCGATCCCTTCAAAATCTATTTTTTACCTAATCTAATAAAAAAACTTTTCATGGAGTCCTCCATTATTATTTAGCTGGGCAATATTATTTTTATCTTAGATAACTTTTTACTTGCAGTAGTTCCATTTAAATTTTCTCTTTTATCTTATGGAAATAGAATAATGTATCCTAGTTTTTGATAGGAACATATGAGCATACATGAGGCTACTAGTGTTTGTTCTAAGTATCTGTATTCAAAATTGTATGCTCATTTGGATTTGCTATTTATCTAAGTTGCATTAACAAGGAAGGTTCACATGAAAGAACACTAGTTTATTAGTTCAAGGGTAAATAGATGGCGTGATGTTTTTAGATTAGCATTTAATTTCTAAGGTTACTCTATTTTGTTTTTTATGTTATTACAACTAAAAATATATCCCATCTATTTTTCTTAACTGCGTAGTCATCAAGGTCCCAATGAGTATGATTTAACACTCAACTAAGTTTGGATTCCTGGAAAATTAAGTAATAGATGCATAATACAATGAGACATTCATTTATAAATTTTATACACCTTACTAAGGTCACAACTATAGTGATTGAACAAATTTATCTCTAACAATGATCATGTAACTCTAGGAAAATTCAATACTTCTTCTCAAGCTAACACTCTTGTGTTGAGAGGGGTTAAAGGGGATTCACACTAAAAATTATCATTTATAGGTAACTATTACATAGGATCCACTTGAATCATTTACGTTCAACTTATAATAATTTCACTTAGTTTTATTTAAATAGTGTTTTGAAATTAGTTGTGTAACACATTTGTTAATAAGGACCAATTGCATTCTCATGAGACTACTAGCTCTCATCCTAGGGAATTTCCTCAAGAACATGATTACCTGGTTTAACATCATACATTCCTTTCACAATGGGACAAGTGGGAGAATAAGAGGAAGTAAATCTTCGTTTAACTATTAAGGTTAACATTAAATTTTATCTGACATGGATTCCATTTCTCTCAACATGATGATTTAAGCATGTTACAAGGAAGCTCTAATTTTTCTTTTATCCTAGCATACCATCTCATGGTTACTCTTCCAAAAAATAATCATAAATTAAAATTTTGTCAAGTTCCACAATTAACTCTTAACATTGTACCATAGAATCCCAAACGATAATAAAAATTGGGTGTCGAGTTCATTTTAATCCCAACTACTGAAGGTGACTTTCAAGAGTAGTTGGCAATCTTTGCCACCTAACACCCTTACTCTACACATGTGTTGGGCCATGAGGATTTTACATTATGTTAAATGTTTGTTTCCCATGTATTACTACCTTAAGATAACACATTCTCTTTGCTACAGACACGGCTATCCATCCTAGGAGAGAACCGCATACCCAAGACAAAGTTTAATCATGTCATTCCTAACTGTCAAGTTCACGAAAATGTCACTAAGCATACAGGATAAGGTGATAATCTTAAACTTTGGCTTTTATTTCCTTAAGATAGAATTTTCCATTGAGTTTCAATATATAGGTTCACCCTATAGTTTTTCATTTTCCGCGTTAACAATGATCACGTGAAAAGGTAGTTATGCGAGATTTTTATACCCGGTTGACTGAGTTCAACACCAACAATGCATCGTGTTAAGAGTAGAAACTTATATCATAACTCAATCTTTATGCTCAAATAAAGTGTTAAGTATACCTATAGTATTATTACTTCATAAGGTTCCTGATGTGCTATATACTTCCACATATCATGAGTATAATTCACTAGTACTTATTACTATCAACTAGTTACTAGTATTATATAATATTTCAACCAATATTTAAACACAAGTAAAGAGGTTCTTTCTCTTCAGAGAGCTACCAGTACTAAATAATAGTCATATATTAAAGCTTATACAAGTGTCCTACCCCCTTTAACTATCATTATGGGATTCTAAGGAGTAAACCTTATTTCCTATTAAATAAATATCACTGTAAGATTAAATAGAGGACACACTTTTTAAAGCAACATTATCTCCTAGTTGAGGGAGAGTTAAACCTCATATACTAATGAAACATAAGTATATATCTTTAACTAGTAAATCCATGATCATTCAATAATCTCAACAAACATAGTTTTTATAACCAGTAATCTTCAGAGCCTCGAAAGGAAAGTTATCATAAACTTGACAACACCCAAGTAGTGTATACCAATTCACATTAAAACACACGTATAAATTTTTTACCTTAATATTCACGAAAGGTATAAGTGATAAAGTCATCGTTAGGTTATTAATAAATCATTATGCCACAAATATACCTTAATACCATGAAATATTGGTTAATACCAATCTACTCCGGTAGATCACATACCAGAACCGAGTGAGATTTAAGTGACTCGAAGAGGTAAGATGTCATCTATTAAATATCATTCATAGCCATCAAATGGATACATAACTCATGGAGGTTGCTAGAGATAAGAGTTCGAGGGTAAGATGTTGATAGGATTTCTTTGTGTCTAAGTAAGAACAACCCAACCCCTCGGTGTTAATGAACGATCTGTTACATCGATCTAGAACGATCAAAACTCCATGTCACGATATTTCCTAGGTCGAAGACAAGGGATTTCATTAATGGGTATTGTAATGCCCCATTCGACGTTACCCCCAATTATTGCCTCGGTGACCATGTCACTAAGCATGGAATAGTTGTGTGTGCCCCATTGACCATTGGTTGACTTTGACCTTATCGCAGTGAAGGATTAACATCCTTCCTCTTCGTCTTGCCTCCCTGTGTCATTGTCAATGCCTCTAGTTGTGGACCTTCTAGAATCCTTTATGATTATCCTATTAAAGGAAAATTACGTTATTGAATTCTATAGGTGGCTTAAATGATGACTTGGTGTTGTTAGGGCATGTCCGGCTAGAAGGAATATCTATTTAATAATAATTATATTGAATTGTCAATCTTTGGTTATTATTATTATTTTGTCGAGCTTGATGGGTGATCATTACTAACATGGTTAATAATTATTGTGAGCTGTAAAAATAATAATAATAATGATATTATTATTATTATTATGATTTTCGATCGATGATTATTTTTATTATTATTTTATTGTTGAATGTTATCAAACTAATATTAATTATATTTATGTTATGTTATTGTATCTTTTCGATCGTTCCCAAAGAGTGATCCTCGATTCGCATAAAAGAGGAGCTTGTTTTGTTGGTGGCTCCATTGTTTGGGAAGTGGTGGTCATGTTTTATATTTTATTGAAAAATCCAGCCACTAGCTCCCACCTTGTCAGTCTGAGCCTGCACGCATGCCTTACTATAATTGTTAATTTTAGGTGAACTTATTGTTGCTTCCATCGTTTTACCTCCCACATTAGATTATTGATGTGACAAGCTTGGCGTGAGGAGATGTGGGCTCCATTTGTTGTCTTTGGATTCTTTATTTCCTTGTCTTCTGGGTAGTGGGCGCGTGGAGGAAATTATGCCCCCTTGTCTTTATTTATTGCTTTTTTGGTTCATGCTTGGCATACATTTGGTGGAGTAAATGCCAATTTATTGACGACTGCCTGCATTGGTTTTTTGTTTAGTTTCTTTTAGACCTACATCTGGTTTTGTGGTGGTGTGGAAACCCCTTGTGGAGGATGGATGCATTGTTTTGTTAAACTGGGATGTTTGGTCTGATTTCTTCCTCTTACTCGATGGATGTCCATTCCTGTTCCAAATTTCTATTATCTTTGGATGCATACAAGCTAGAAAGGTGACTAGGTAGATTTGACATCTGATGGTTGCTTATGGGAAGAAGGAATGTCTGTAGTAGATCCTTTTGTGTGCTTATCCCGTAAGCATGGTGTTTCCTGAAACCCCATCTCTTTGAGACATTTTTTATTTCAAGAAGTTTACCTCCCTCATGCTTACCTCCTCGTTTACATTCATAGCTCCTGAGATGTCTGTGACTTTAGCTGTCAAAAACGTGTCTTTCCCTTGTGCTTTAATGGATGTTCTTGCCTTGATCTAACTGTCCCATTTTGACGCAGGCTAGGAGTATGTTTGTAAGGTTGTGGGGTCTGGATTTTCCCCTTTCTCTCACGTGTTCTTGAGCCTTTCCATTAAACCAATTTTGTGTATATACTATTGTCATGGCAGTCCTTGAGACCTCTGTCCTTTCAATCAGATGCCACTGGTGAAATGGAGCTCCCTGCCTGTGCCTAGCATGGATGTGAAGGAGGATTGGGTGCCCATTTGGTAGATTTGGGGAATAATGTCAAATTTTCTACTGCATGCACCTGGTAGAAATTGTTTGCAAGTGCTAGAGCTCATTACAAGCATGATAAATACTACCATCTGAATTTTATGCTACCTTTAACCATACCATGAATTGAATTACTTTTACTTGCTGAAATGGTAGTTTTATTAGAACTTTATGGTTGTTATGCTGTTGATTTTATCCTTCGAGCTATACTTCTAGTTTCTCCCTATTCTCTTTGGTGGTTTTAAACAAGTTTCCTTGAAATTTATGGACTGCATATGGATTGTACCTAAGATCTTGTCTATTCTTGCTTTAGTTTGCGTTTCATTGGTTGCTAGGTATTCTTTGGAACTGGAAAAGGGAAGATACTATTTTTTAGTCTTGTTCCCTTGCAATAGTGATATAGGTGTTTGTGGTTGATAGATATAACTTTGGCTTGAATAGTGTGTTTCCTAAACTCTAGAGTTATGTTATTGTTTTGGGTGTTTTTATTTTATTATTATGATTACCCATTCAAAATCATGGCTTATATGTCGGTGATACTTCGAGCTCCTGGTCCGAACCTAGTTTGATTTAGCTATTGGTAGAGCAATTACTTGTATTTACCATGTAATGTGTATGCTTTTGGTTTACAAACTGAAATGGGCAATCTCTGGCTCCCTTGTTAGCTTCGATTGTTTTAATTTCATTCTTTGACCTTGTGGTCAATTGGAAGTATGGGCTTAACTTATGACTATTTTAAATAAATAAATAAATAAAAATATAACCCTTATCTGTTTGTAGGGCTCAGTCACTTTTAATGACGGGCTCGTACTGAGATATCCTTGTTTAATAAAAAGGTATTTTTTACAAAACTATTCAAAGATTTAGATCTGGAATGTAGTGGATTGCAATGTCTCGCCCCATTTGCCATTATTTTCCTCTGATCTGCGTATTGTGAAATTTTTTGTCTCTCGATGTGGGTTTTCTGAAAGCTTTTATTTCCATTTGAGATGCTTCGAGTTGTTTGCAAAATCCATTGTCATGTCCCTCCTTGAAGAAGTCTCCGAGTCTGCCCTGTTTTTGCCCCAATTTCTTCAAAGTCCACGGGCTCTTGCCATTTTTCCTATTTTTCCTCGACCATGGAAGCTCGAGAATGGTTAATCTATATTTGTATGCCTTTGAAAATCCAAATCCATGGTCAAAAAGATGCTCAGAACCATGATTCACTTGTTTTTGTTTCAAAAGAAATTTTCATCCTTAGCGAAAAATCAGGTTCTGGGCGTGAATGGTGATTTTCTGTATTCTGACGGTCTGACGGGTGTCTTTTTCCTGTCAAATTTATTCCTCAGCATTCGGTGGTCACGTGGCTTCTTTTGGTTGGTCAGGGGATGGTGGGAAAATGCTTTAACTTATCACTTTTTGCTTTTTTGGCAAAAAGGCAAATTTGGTCCCGTGGCCCCGCTCAAATCTGATTGGTTCTTTTGGTGCTTACGTGGCTTCTTCTAATTGGATGGGGCATGGTGGGTCTATTTTTGAACTTGTTATTTTTGGATACTTTGGCAAAAATTTTGAACCCACCCTGCGGCCCAACGCTAGGATCTGATTGGAGAAAATTTAAGAGGCAGGGAAAAAGTCTCACTTTGACCCCGCAGGAGGACACGTGGCAAAGCTAATGGTGGAGATGCAGGCCTTCAGAGGTAAGTTGGATGTTTTTCTTTGGAAAAATGGAGTAAAATTCTAAAATGGAAGCACACCCCCGCCAAATCATTTTTAAAGCCTTAAGGTTTTTGAAGTTGCCCATAATGACACGTGGCGAGCCCGCACTCATTCAAGGTCTCAACTTTTGGGGATCATCTCAAGATGCGCCATTGTGACACGTGGTAGTTTGAAAAGTCAAAGAGGTGGGGAAGTGGACCATCGGAGGAAAATTGGATTTTTTTCCTCTTGACATCAAAAGGATTAAAATCTCAAAATGGCCCGCAAGCCCGATAAGGGAAAAGTCAAAGCTTGCTCCAGTCAACGGCGGACTCTTGGGTGTAGGAAAAATCTCCTTTTGGGGGAAATTTGGAAAATTTTCCTTTTTCAGGGCTGGAGAAAAAAATTTAAAAATGAAAAATGGAAGCCGCGGTTCCGCTGGGACCCACATTAGGACACGTGTCAGGCTCATTTCCCAAGGGCGGAGGTGTGGAGCAAAATGGAATTTTTTTCCATTTTTTCAAAAGGTTGTAAAAAGTCAAAGGAAACCCCCGAGCCTATTTTAAAGTTGAATCTTCCACGTGGATGGCCCAAATTCAAAGTAAAGATCAACGACAACTGTGAGTCTGAATCTGATTTTCCCCCCATTTTTACTGAAACACTCCTGGAAGTGCGAGTCTTCATGATTTCTTGGTATTTCCTACATGCCAAATAGAGAGGGGAGTTAATTTTGATATCTAAGTTTGGTGGGAGAGATCTGGAGACATCTTTCACCATTAAAATGGTCTGACTATCGAGCTCGATCTGATTTTCCATTTTTCTTCTCCCGAGCACGCAAGGAACCAATTTGACAGATTAGGGGTGGAAGTGGTTGGCGAGTTGAAGGAGGAGTGTTCTACCAGATGAAGGAGTTGAATGCTGAGATTTTCAAAGAGATCTGCCCCATGAGCACCTGACAACTTTTACAGATCTGATTCTGGGAATCGCGATCGAGATCATGGCGAGCACTGGTACATTAAATGTTTTTGTCTTTTGGGGAAGAAGGGGCTCTGTTGTAAATGTTATAAATGGCACAAATTTTTTGTGCAAATGGTTGGAGTGTTAGAGGTCGAAGAAAATTCCCAAGAGGAAAATTTGACAAAGCCTGTCTTTTGAGAAGCCATCTGAGAAGCCTGTATATCTCTTTTGTATTAAGTTTGATCATGTCAAGGTGGTTGCAAGTGTACAACCATTGACAAGCTCTGAGATTGTTCTAGAAACTTTCCCCTGCTGATAAATTTAATCAAACTCGAGTTATTCTGTGTGGATCTTATGCAAAATGTGTTTGTTTTACTCTGAATGTCTGCAAATAGTTTTTCTTGTTTCCTGTTGCAATCTTGTATCAAAATCTATCTTAATCACATAGGTCTCAATCCTTGTGATAGTTTAGTGGCATCTACAATCTCATTTCTCAGAAGAGCTTTCATCTGGGAATGAAATAAATGATTTAAAATCACTTTTCTTTCATTTGTTGACAGAGATTGTTTGTAAGCCTCTGGGTGTACCTCAGGCGTGATTGATCTTAGATTTTGATGTTTTATTGGATCTTCTAACTCGAGCCTTTGTGTTAGAATCTCATAGATTGTGTGAAAAAGTGCTAATCTGGGCCTCCATTGAAGCACATATTCTGGTTAAAGGAACATTTTAGCTATTCTGAAGTATTCTGTTGTCTAGACTTTCCATTTTGTAAGAGTTCTCAGAGATTTGGAAAATCAAGTTCATTCTGCCTCACCTCCCACCAAAATTTATTTAAAAACAACTAATCCTACCCATACTACCCCTGTTTTTCATGTGTGTATACAAATGCATAAATTTTACTACCAAAACATGCAGAAACAATCAGGATTCCAAATGTCTTTAGTAGCCTGAACCTTGCCTAGAGAATATCTCCACTATCTAGAGTGACAACTCGTGAGAGTTAGATTTTGTTGCATTGATCATATTTTCTTCAAGGTCTCCTTAACAACTTCATTAGGAAGGATATCTCCATCTCCTCCATAAATAACAGGTTACAAAAAGGTTCTCTTACCTTGGTTGAAAGGCACAACCATAAAATAGTGAGGATAGGTCAAATCCTCTTAAGGTGCTACCCACTCCTGTTCAAAGCCTGGGTGCCTAAAAGTCAGATAGATTGCTTCCCCAGCTACAAAATGACATACATGATCATCTATCTACCTCTGAGCATCCTGTCAGGTCCATGATGCTACTCGGCCTTTGAAGGAGATTAAATTTGGGTACCAACACGCTTCTGCTTCTGGCTTATTTGAGTTGCTGAGGGATTCACTACCATTCAGTGAACAACACTTCTGGCACATTTCTAGGGACATTCATTCATTTAGACCCTGGTAAAACACTTCTTATATACTCCAAGTGCCTAGTGCAATTCTTTCAGTTTCTACACCTAGTGCACTAGCTTTCATTGATAGATCTGGGTAAAGAAAAGTCAGAGTCTCTCCATTTCAAGTTTCTAGTGTTGACAAACATTTGACAGATCATATTTAGTGCATCTGCACAACTAAGGTGGAAATCCTTAGTGGCGACTCCCTGTTGATCTAATTATTGAAGAGTACCAGTGTCTTAACCTCTGTCAAGTGAGTTTTGTTACTAATCTTTGCAAAGCTGGAAGGAAGAAGGTCTTTCTTTGCTAGGGATCCTGCTAGGACATTATTTCCAGAGCTAGGAAAAGCAAAATCAGAAGGAAGAAAATCCTGGAGAGCTGTTGGAGATCAACAGACAAGAAAGGGGATCTCCATTGATGAGAGTGATCGGCCTATTATTGAAGACTGCAATTCAAGTGCTTCTGAATCAGGTAGCCTCTTTGTGGAATTGAATTCTCCAACTGGAGAAGGGCCTTCATTTGATTTTGAAAAAATTTCTTCTCATTCTGCCCCTATCTTTTCAGAAGTTGATAGGGATTTCCAAGAGAACAAGGCCTTTAGGGGATACCCATTTTGAAAGTTATACCCCTGTGTTTCAAAGACCTTCTGCCCCTCATCAATTTGTCACCCCTCCAGGGTCACCTCCTCAAAACAACATGGCCTTGCCCCCACCCAGACCTCCATTTGTTGTAAATACCTTTGGACCTATAAATTTTGTAGGGATGGTTGGTTATCCAAATGCAGTTCCTCAAGAAGTAAGGAACAAACTGCCAAAGTTCCAAGGAAACAATGTTATAACTGGTGATCAACATTTAAATCTTTTTATCAATATGATGGAAGACTTTGAGATTGAACATGAGGATGTGTATATCAAGTTGTTTATCCATACTCTGGAAGAGGATGCAAGGGACTGGTATAAAGCTTTGCCAGATAACTCTATTGATTCTTGGACTGAGATGAGCAATGCATTTAAATTGCAGTATGGTGATAGAACTGACCCTAGGTTTCTTTTGACAGAATTTGAAAACATCAAAAAGAATCCTAATGAGTCAGTACATGATTTCAACACAAGGTTTAACAAGACCTTGAGGAGATTTCCTGTTAGGATAAGGCCATGTGATGAATCATGTTTAATCAAATATTCAGATGCATTTGATAAAAAGGCTTGCTTACTACTTGAGGGACAAAAACCCTGCTAATTTGAGGCAGGCCTTCACTATGGCCTTGCAAATTGAAAACAATATCAAGGCAATTGGAAAGCCTCCAAAAAGGGAGGGTGTAAAGTTGATTAACCCAGAAAAACCTCAGACAAGCAAGGCTGCTGATTTGGAAGAAGTTGTGAAGACTTTGGCAGGGGCTGTCAAAGAAATTTCCTACAAACTAGCCCAGGATGAGAAAGGAATTGGGCAGAGCTCACAAGGTCAACACAAGCAGCAAGGCCAAGACAGGTTCACAAATCACCAAAGATCTGATGATAGAGGCAAGGGACCTGTTGGATTTGGAAATAGGTAGTCCCAGGCCAGGGAGAATAGAATGGTACCTGATCCTTTGGCTGCCAGAGTTGTTGTTGTGGAGGAGACAAATGTCATTGATTGGTGTGACAGATGTTTCATGCCCCATGCTCCATGTGAGGAAGATCAAGAAGGAAGAAGAAGAAGCTGATGATGATAATGATGATGATGTCTGCATGATGGGTTGTTCCATGAGCTCACAACAAGGGGCAACTTCAACTGAGGTGATAAGTGCCCGGACTGCTGCCACTTTTTGGGATTGCATTCATAGGGTAACTATTCTTCCTCCCTCTCATACTTTAGAGGTAGATACTGTACAAGCTTTTGAATTTCCCAATAATGACTTTGAATACTTAAGGGCTTTAATGATAAAGAAGTATGATGGAGGAATCCCCTCTGAGGAAGATAGACAGTTACTGATGAATGTTGTGGTTGCTCAAGAGAAGGAATATAACACAAAAAGTAAGGTTGTCAAAGGGGTAGGGCCTCAAGCCAAGCCAAAATCTCCCTTACTTTCAAACATCCCTAAAGAGGCTCCCAAAAAAGATACATCTATCAAAATCCCTGCAGTTCCAAACAAAAATCATACCCCTCTTCATGCCCAAGCTGTCAAAAATCTTGTACCACCTAGTGAGTGTGTCAGTTTTCCTTCCAATGCTGCCTTGCCAAAGTCTGTCCCTTATGATATTGCCCAAGTCTTGAGTCAGATCAAGATCTCAGTTCCAATTGTTGAGTTGCTTAGGGTCCCTGAGCACAAGAAGAGGGCATTGGAGTATTTTGGACTGAAAGAGGAGAAGACTGCCCTAGGTAGAAACATAAACATTGTGGAGACCCCACCAGTCATTGAAGAACCAGAAGCACCACCAGCATCAGAAGAGCTAGATGAACCACCTGAGGTTTATCTGGGGACATCCTTAGTAGAATCTCAACTAAATGTGGATCCATTCTTCACCACTCTAATCATTAAAGACAGATTGCTACACAACTGCATGTTTGACTCAGGGGCATCATGCAATGTTATGCCCCTTGAAGTCATGAATGAGCTGGACATCAAGGTAACAACAACATATGGGAAGTGTACTGCTATGGATTCCAGAGAGGTGCCAGTGGTGGGATGTGTGAAGGGTTTGGTGGTACAACTTGCAGCCTATCCAGGCAGAAATTTAAAACTTGATGTTGTCATTGTTGACTGCCCAGCCAAGTGGGGCATGCTATTGTCTAGAAAATGGGCTGCAAGTGTTGGTGGGAGTGTCCAAATGGACATGTCCTATGCTACCATTCCAATTGAGGGCAGCCTTGTCAAGTTGTATGGGGAAAAGAAGATGTTGCACCTTATTGAGGATCCCAACAATGCATCCTATGAGGTATTGTACACAAGTGTTGATGCAGATAACTTTGTAGGATTTGCTGATGGAAAGGAGCACAAGATTGAAGAATGCAAATGCCTTGAACAAATGGGCTCTCCTTGGACTCTATTGTTTGATGGAGCTTGCTCCAAGTTTGGGAATGGTGTTGGTGTTGTTCTGCTTTCTCCAGGTCAGGAAAAATTTGTTTTTTCCTTCAAACTCAATTTTGAGTGCACTAACAACATTGCTGAGTATGAGGCACTATTGTTGGGTTTAAGAATTGCTTGGAAATATGGTGTCAAGGACATCATTGTCAAAGGAGACTCAGAATTAATAGTAAAATAGGTCAGAAAACTGTATGCCACAAAGAATCAGTGAATGAAACAATACAAGCATGCAGTTTGGGATTTCATTGAGATGTTTGATTCATTCAACATTGTGCACCATGATAGGAAGTTCAATGACTTGGCAGACAAACTTGCAGTGTTGGGGTCTCATTTTGACAGTTGTGCAGTGTCCCCATATTGTGAATATGATGTGGAAGTGTTGACAAGACCCTCTGTCCCTGACAACATCAAACACTGGCAGGTATTTGATGATGATGCTCAGATCAGAAGATTTCTGTAGAACAAGGGAGAATTTGCTGATCAATACATTGATTTGGAGCCATTGGTATGTGCAACAGAGGGGAAGGAAACCTTGTTTGGCAAGGGCATCATCCAGCTAAAGACTAATACCATTCCTAGAGGGCTGGTTGCTCTTGAGTCCAATTTTGATAATGTTGATTGCATTATTAATAGGCATATGGCAGCCTCAAGGGATGTTGAGGAGCATGATCTTGGTACAAGGGAGAGGCCAAGGAAAATTTGGTTAGGCAGCAATCTCAGCAAGGAGGAGAGGCAGTCATACATCCAATTGTTGAAAAAGTATCAGGATTGCATGGCTTGGACCTATTCTGAACTAAAAGCATACATAGAGAGGACCTGTTTCAACATGAGATTCCCTTGGAATCTAATGCAAAGCCATTCAGGTAGAAACAGAGGCCCATCAATCCACTCCTATCTCTTAAGATGCAAGAGGAGCTGAAGAAACTGAGGGATGGAGGGATTATTCAACCCACAAGGTATTCTTCTTGGGTTGCAAACCTAGTACCAGTCAGAAAGAAGAATGGTGACATCAGGCTGTGTGTGGATTTCAGGAATCTGAATAGAGCATCTATGAAGGATAATTATCCTTTACCAAATATGGAAAACATGTTGCAGTTAGTGACTGGTTCTGAATTACTCTCCACCCTAGATGGTTTCTCTAGTTATAACCAAGTTGTGGTGAAGGAATCAGAAAGGATCAAGACAACCTTTACTACTCCTTGGGGAACCTATGTATATGTCAGGATGCCCTTTGGTTTGATGAATGTTGGAGCCACCTTTCAAAGAGCAATGGATGTTGCTTTTGCTGGTTACATCAATGAGTTTATTGCAGTTTATCAAGATGATGTAACCGTATTTTCCAGGAAGAGAAGTGATCACCTGCTGCACTTGGAGAAGATGCTGATAAGATGTAGGGAATATGGCATCTCACTCAATCCAAAGAAGTGCCATTTTGGAGTGCAGAAGGAAAAATTTCTTGGTCACATTGTGTCACAAGAAGGGGTAATGATTGATCCAGAAAGGGTAGAGGCCATCAGCAAGGTTCCAATCCCAAGAACCAAGAAAGGAATTCAGTCCTTTTTTGGGCAGATAAACTTCATCAGAAGATTTATATCAAACTTTGCTGAGTTGACCATTCCAATCACTTCCATGTTAAAAAAGGACCAGGCCATCAAATGGGAGGAGGCTGCCATCCAAGCTTTCAATGGGATTAAAGAGGCACTAAAGCATGCACCTGTTCTAGCAGCTCCAGATTATAAGAAGCCCTTTCAACTGTTTTCCTTTGCTTCAGAGAACACTGTTGCTTTTGTCCTGCTGCAGAAGGATGATGAGGGGGCTGAAAGGCCAATTGCCTTTTTCAGTAAGGCATTGCAGGGGGCTGAGTTAAAGTACACTATTATGGAGAAGCAAGCATTTTCCTTAGTAAAAGCAACAAAGGTTTTCAGGCCTTATATTCTAAGTTCTAAAATTGTTGCTTATGTTCCCCACACCATGGTCAAGGACATCTTATCAGAGATGGAAGTCTCAAGCAAAAGGTGCAGGTGGGTGAACAAGTTGCAAGAATATGACATGGATATCCAAACCACGAAGCTGGTGAGAGGTTTGGGCCTGGCTAAGCTTATGGCTGAGAGAAACTTGCAAACTATTGAGGTAAATGAGGTAGAAGAAGGTAGGGTAGATGTTTTTCAAACATTGATGAGTTCTGAGTGGTACAAAGATGTAATTTTTTATCTCAGACATCTGAACTGCCCTGAGTATTTAAGTAAGAACCAGAAAAGAGCCCTTAAGTTGGCTTCCCAGAAATATGTCATTACTGATTATGGGCTAGCTTGGAAGAATCCAGAGGGAGTCCTCTTAAGGTGCATTACTGAAGAAGAAGCCCCCAAGATAATTGTTGATCTCCATGGAGGAGTTTGTGGGGGGAATTTTGCTGCAAGAGTCACAACACACAAGATCCTGAGGGTTGGTTATTGGTGGCCAACTCTTTTCAAGGATACAACTCTTTTGGTTAGAAGATGTGAGAGTTGCTAGCGCTTCTCTGGAAGACTGAAAGCTTCAGGCTCCCTTCCTTTGTAGCCTGTATCAATTGAAGCCCCATTCAAGCAATGGGGAATGGATTTCATTGGTGAGATTTCAGACCCTTCAAGTGCTTGGCCATAAGTGGATTCTTGTAGCCACTGATTACTTTACTAAATGGGTGGAGGCAATCCCCACCAAGAAGGAAACACACCAAGTTGTCATGGACTTTGTGCTAAACAACATCATCTGCAGGTTTGGGGTGCCAGTCAAGATTGTAGCTGATAATGCCATGAGCTTTAGAGCTGAACCTTTGGTGGCAATGTGTAAAGAATATGGGATCAACTTGACATATGCCTCTAATTACAACCCCCAAGGAAATGGACAAGCTGAGTCCAGTAATAAAAACCTGCTGAAGATTATCAGAAGAACCTTGGAGCTGAACAAGAGAAAATGGGGTGAACAGTTGAAGTTTGTTGTTTGGGCTGATAGGATCACTATTAAAAGAGCCACTGGAAAGAGTCCATTTGAGTTGGTGTATGGAACTCAGGCCCTGCTGCCCCTGCATATGCAATTATCTTCATATCAGTTCATTCAACAACTAGAGGACCAAGAAGTAAGTCCTTATGATGCTCGCATTAACCAGATTGTTGAACTTGATGAAGAAAGGAGGGCATCCCACCAGAGGCATGTAAAGTTCAGAGAGAAAAGCTAAAGAAGTTATTTGACAAGAAGGTCACTCCCAGAGCTTTCAATGTTGGAGATCTTGTGTTGCTATGGGATAGTAGGCATGAAGATAAGGGCAAGCATGGCAAGTTTGACTCATTATGGATGGGCCCTTACTCCATTGATATTAGAATTGGTGAGCATACCTTCTTCTTGAAGGATTTGGATGGTGAATTGCTTGAATTTCCTGTTAATGGTAGGCATTTGAAGCATTTCTTGGATTGATTCCCCAGAATCAAGGTGAACATCATTTGTACAGTGTATAGTTTGTTGTTTGTTTCTTGTCTTTTGTGTTTTCACTCGCTCTGGTCCTTGGTGACCTGTTTTTGCTAGGTTTCTCTATTCATTTTTGAGAGATGGCTCTGTTTTCTCTACTCTGCAAGCTGACTCCTTTTCCCAATGGATATTTTTGGCACTTGGTCTACCGTTGTTCTTGTGGCACTCACAGGGAGTGCCCATCCCCGAGTCGGAGCCGATGTTGGTGCTCAGATCTGTCTCGCCCCATTTGCCATTATTTTCCTCTGATCTGCGTATTGTGAAATTTTTTGTCTCTCGATGTGGGTTTTCTGAAAGCTTTTATTTCCATTTGAGATGCTTCGAGTTGTTTGCAAAATCCATTGTCATGTCCCTCCTTGAAGAAGTCTCTGAGTCTGCCCTGTTTTTGCCCCAATTTCTTCAAAGTCCACGGGCTCTGCATTTTTCCTATTTTTCCTCGACCATGGAAGCTCGAGAATGGTTAATCTATATTTGTATGCCTTTGAAAATCCAAATCCATGGTCGAAAAGATGCTCGGAACCATGATTCACTTGTTTTTGTTTCAAAAGAAATTTTCATCCTTAGCGAAAAAAATCAGGTTCTGGGCATGAATGGTGATTTTCTGTATTCTGACGGTCTGACGGGTGTCTTTTTCCTGTCAAATTTATTCCTCAGCATTCGGTGGTCACGTGGCTTCTTTTGGTTGGTCAGGGGATGGCGGGAAAATGCTTTAACTTATCACTTTTTGCTTTTTTGGCAAAAAGGCAAATTTGGTCCCGTGGCCCCGCTCAAATCTGATTGGTTCTTTTGGTGCTTACGTGGCTTCTTCTAATTGGATGGGGTGCGGTGGGTCTATTTTTGAACTTGTTCTTTTTGGCTACTTTGGAAAAAATTTGAACCCGCCCCACGCAAAAATTGGAGCAAATTTAAGAGGCACTCACTTTGACCCCGCAGGAGGACACGTGGCAAAGCTAATGGCAGGCTTCTAATTGGAGCAAAAGGGGTTTTAAAATTATAAAATGAAGGCAGGAAAAAAGTCTCACTTTGACCCCGTAGGAGGACATCTCAAGTGCCCCAAAAGTTTCTCAAAGGGGAGGGAAAATTTAAAGGAAGTTAAAATCAAAATGGCCGCAAGCCCATAAAGGAAAAAGTTTTCCAGTCAACCATTTTTGGAAAATTTTCAAAAAAGGTTAAAAATGAAAAAGGAAGCAACCCACATTAGGACACGTGTCAGGCTCATTTCCCAAGGGCAGAGGTGTGAGCAAAATGGAATTTTTTTTCCATTTTTTCAAAAGGTTGTAAAAAGTCAAAGGAAACCCCCGAGCCTATTTTAAAGTTGAATCTTCCACGTGGACGGCCCAAATTCAAAGTAAAGATCAACGACAACTATGAGTCTGAATCTGATTTTCCCCCCATTTTTACTGAAACACGCCTGGAAGTGTGAGTCTTCATGATTTCTTGGTATTTCCTACATGCCAAATAGAGAGGGGAGTTAATTTTGATATCTAAGTTTGGTGGGAGAGATCTGGAGACATCTTTCACCATTAAAATGGTCTGACTATCAGGCTCGATCTGATTTTCCATTTTTCTTCTCCCGAGCACGCAAGGAACCAGATTTGATAGATTAGGGGTGGAAGTGGTTGGCAAGTTGAAGGAGGAGTGTTCTACCAGATGAAGGAGTTGAATGCTGAGATTTTCGAAGAGATCTGCCCCATGAGCACCTGACAACTTTTACAGATCTGATTCTGGGAATCGCGATCGAGATCATGGCGAGCACTGGTACATTAAATGTTTTTGTCTTTTGGGGAAGAAGGGGCTCTGTTGTAAATGTTATAAATGGCACAAATTTTTTGTGCAAATGGTTGGAGGTTGGAGTGTTAGAGGTCGAAGAAAATTCCCAAGAGGAAAATTTGACAAAGCCTGTCTTTTGAGAAGCCATCTGAGAAGCCTGTATATCTCTTTTGTATTAAGTTTGATCATGTCAAGGTGGTTGCAAGTGTACAACCATTGACAAGCTCTGAGATTGTTCTAGAAACTTTCCCCTGCTGATAAATTTAATCAAACTCGAGTTATTCTATGTGTGATCTTATGAAAAATGTGTTCGTTTTACTCCTGAATGTCTGCAAATAGTTTTTCCTTGTTTCCTGTTGCAATCTTGTATCAAAATCTATCTTGATCACACAGGTCTCAATCCTTGTGACAGTTTAGTGGCATCTGCAATCTCATTTCTCAGAAGAGCTTTCATCTGGGAATGAAATAAATGATTTAAAATCACTTTTCTTTCATTCGTTGACAGAGATTGTTTGTAAGCCTCTGGGTGTACCTCAGGCGTGATTGATCTTAGATTTTGATGTTTTATTGGATCTTCTAACTCGAGCCTTTGTGTTAGAATCTCATAGATTGTGTGAAAAAGTGCTAATCTGGGCCTCCATTGAAGTACATATTCTGGTTAAAGGAACATTTTAGCTATTCTGAAGTATTCTGTTGTCTAGACTTTCCATTTTGTAAGAGTTCTCAGAGATTTGGCAAATCAAGTTCATTCTGCCTCACCTCCCACCAAAATTTATTTAAAAACAACTAATCCTACCCATACTACCCCTGTTTGTCATGTGTGTATACAAATGCACAAATTTTACTACCAAAACATGCAGAAACAATCAGGATTCCAAATGTCTTTAGTAGCCTGAACCTTGCCTAGAGAATATCTCCACTATCTAGAGTGACAACTCGTGAGAGTTAGATTTTGTTGCATTGATCATATTTTCTTCAAGGTCTCCTTAACAACTTCATTAGGAAGGATATCTCCATCTCCTCCATAAATAACAGGTTACAAAAAGGTTCTCTCACCTTGGTTGAAAGGCACAACCATAAAGTAGTGAGGATAGGTCAAATCCTCTTAAGGTGCTACCCACTCCTGTTCAAAGCCTGGGTGCCTAAAAGTCAGATAGATTGCTTCCCCAGGCTACAAAATGACATACATGATCATCTATCTACCTCTGAGCATCCTGTCAGGTCCATGATGTTGCTCGGCTAAGGAAATGTTGATTGATGTTCGAGTAGTAGATTTCAATCATATAATCTATGCGATTATATAAGTGAAATCTCAATATGCCCGACACTTTGTTGTGAAATTATCAGGTCATTGACCCTACTTGAATGTTGGTTAAGCTTTTGTTGTCCTTAAAATCATGTTCATAACGAGATTCTTTTGGTTTCCTTCTAAACCTTGATATGGTATAAATTTCTAGCATGATTAGTGGTGTTGTTAGTATTTTAGAGCTTGGATCATTTTTATGGAATAAAATGTTCTTTTTATGATATTGTTAATGGTATTATTCTATTCCTTTGTGTAGTGGTTATCATGCTCAGTTCTCACGAACTGACTCAGGTTGATAATTTGTTGCAGATGGCTTTTACGAGTAGATGAGGGAAATAAAATTTGTAGAAAATTGGATCAGTCTTGGCTATGAAATTTCTTTTGTACGAATGCTTATTATGTTGTAAAACTCTGGAATGGGTTTCGTGCAATTTTAAAAGTGGATCAATGCCTTAGTATAATGTTTGGTGGAGTAATGTTGTCATAACTTCTGAAACCTTGATTTGTAATTTTTCTAACATGGAAAAATATAAAATTTGATCACCATGTTGTTATGAGCAGTTTTAATGTATTTTAGAAATTCTAAGAATAATATAGCGTGTTGATCCATGTTGTTACCTTCCTGTTCTCTAGTAATACCTCCATAGAATTGTTGTCTCTTTGGTTTGTATGTCGTTTCAAATAGAAATGATGTAACCATGCTACTTTAGTTGGTGTAATGGTAAGCATTTTCTTGAGTCAAAATATTACCTACTTAACCTTCTAGGTCATCATGGCATTAATACAATTCTAGGTATTTTTTTTGGGTTTATATTCCTTATAAAAGTTATATATATATATATATATATATAATATGTATGAATATATTAATGTAGATGTGATCTACTTGATAACATTTGAGCCCTTAAGTGAGAAGAGAGGAAGAAGTAATCTTTTGTAAGAAAATATATACCTTATTTTTTCCCCAAGCTAAGCTAATAATCCTTACCCTTATTGTGGTGAGTCCTTAGACGATCTTAAGGAGAAATCAACGATTATATTTTGGAAGATAATAAAGTTATAATAAGTAGAAGGACATTTATTAAGAAACCATGTAATCTATCTCTCCCATTTGAAACGTAAATTATATACTTTTGTCAAACTTGTCAAGTGAAGCCTAGTAAAATTTATAATCATTCTGGATAAATTCTTAGCCCCAATAAAATCCTCGTCGATAACTAATGAGATCTTAAATATGAACCCATTTTGATCTTATTCCCCTAACTTCTTTTAAAAGTGCTTTGTAATCTTCTCTTAAGTGTTGATAAATGTTTAACCCTTGCACAAGGAGGTTATAATTCTGAATCTAAATGGTACCTTCACTCAACTAGAGCTTGCACTCGTTACCTTGTGCAATGGAGGTAAGAAACAAGATTTAGTATCTTGAGTATGAATAAATAGCCTTTTGAGAAATGGAAAATTTTCTTTTTAAATCAAACGAATTAAGTAAGTTATTGACATATAATTGATGATCCTATTTTAGAAAACTTGGTCTTAAGCTAATTAGTCATTAGTATATAAAAAAAATAATTTTTCCCTTACGAAAAGAATTGTGCGAATCATTACATGAATCTTATAACAACGTAAGTTAATAATTAAGAGATGTTTTAGTAAACAAGAAACCTTAAAAAGACTTTCATCGTGGGATGCCCTTAAACGTAAGCATGCTCTGTGGTTGGACTTTTATGTGATGTTTTGTTGAAATGGGAAGTGAACAGTTTCATGTTGAGTATCATAGATTTCCTTGTACCTTGGTGGTCAATGTTGTGTCAAGCCTATCGTGAGTTGGTGGTAGCCATTACGATCTCTTATTGTGTCGTGTAAACTCCAAGCAATTCAAAAAAAAGGTTATTTGAATTTTTCTGTGTTGTATTTGTGTGTGTGTGTGTTTGGTTTGTGTGTGTGTGTGTGTGTGTGTGTGTGTGTGTGTGTTTGGCGAGTGTTACATGTATTACAATGTGATAGCCGAGTAACATAAAAGGAAAACCATAATAAACTTGGTTTTATGTTCAAGGGCACCCCACAGTTACAGAGAGAGGAAAAACAAATACAGCTAATACCATAAATATAAAAAACCTATACCTCTTCAGAGGTATCACCTACTACCCCGAGGCATCATATTTACTAAATAGCTAAACTTGGAATTCCATATATTTCATAAGGGCATGATAGCATGATACCCTTTTATTTAAGAAAACCCAATACATAGATTGTCATACCATAGAGTACATATATTAAAACCCTTCTATGAATTTGACAATACAACTAGTTTAGATCAAATTCACCTCCAAGTATTACTTCATGCCTGAAACTAAAGTATTGCAGGAAACACGAAGTATAACATTTTCAAGCCAAACAACAAAATTTATAACCACAAAACATAAATAAAACTTAGAGCAGGATTTCATTTATGCAAGTAATATATAGAGCGAGTTATTAAGAATATTTAGAGCTTATCATGCCTGGTAGAGCTCCCTTATTCTTTCCTTTCTTTTTCTATGCAAGATTGACATAAATATTTCTTCCTTTGCAACAACAAACATAATAGTAGCAGGTAGAATATCCTTCTTCTCAAATGTGATAGAAATAGGTGGACTGATTTTAGGATAGCTATTGGTGAGAGCTCCATTTAGCGTAGTCAAGGAGGACGTTGGGTAGTCAGATGTGTCCCTAATGTTTTTTCAACGAGCCCCTTTTGTGCATATCTATAATTGAAAAACTTCCTGAAACCAAATTATTTGCGGTATTATGTCAAATAGTTCACGTGCCATGTGCATGCTACCACATTTTACATACATGTCAACGAGGGTACCTGCAATTGCAACATTTGACCAAAAAAACACCTTTCTATTATGCTACAATAGATATCCATGCTTGTTCCAAAGATATTATTTTGGCGCAAGGAGGAGACTATTGGAAATGGGCCAACAGAAGGTTTCACGTGGAGGAAGGGTGAAAGATACAAGTCTTGTAGAGCCATACGTGGAGCAGCAGGACATGGCACTTTCAAAGTATTAACCAATATGACTACACATAAAGAAAGATAAAAGAGCATGTATGAAAAGACGATATAAAGGTTATAGTATATGTATCATAGGGGGTCAGAGGCAGAAGAATCTAAATCAATACTGCTACACATGAAGCGCCTCCTAATCCTCAATCATTTTCTGCCCACAACAAACAGACCAACGACAATAAGTAGATCCTCTCAGAGCTAAATGAACCCTCTTAAAAATAGATACAGATCCAGGACAACCAATTTGTGTATAGTACATGATGAGATATTATAGTTATAGTTCTCTCTCCCTGTACAGGTTGAAAGAACCCAAAATGGGACTAATTTTAGATGGCTATTGGTAGAACTCCACTTAGCATGGTTCCCCGTAGGTTATGGTTTTTTTAGTTATGAGTGCAAGCTCCACTCGCTGGCACCATCCAATTATTGCTAATTCTACGACGTTACCTTGGGTTTCATCGTGATTCACGCCTTGGATCCCAAATAAAATGCTTGTATTATTATGCAAGGAAATTGACAGGTCTGAAAAGGCGTGTAGGATGAGTCACTCTCTATGTTTTGCAGGAAGGCCAGAAAAAGTTGCGCCTCCCCTGCCACAGACCAACACAATCTTATTTTATTTTAAATTGTTTTATTATTATTATTATTATTATTATGTGGGACACTACATTAAAAAAAGGAATAAAATTTGATGGGTAGTGCATATGTTGCTCTTGGAAAAAAGAGGAAATCAATTTGATGAAATGCGAAGAAAAATTAGGTTTTATAGTTCTCTTCTATTGTATTTAAGTATTAAAATGCATACGTATTTCTTACTTTCGATCTTACGCTTACTTAGTAATCGAAAATTTTAATTTTTTTATCATATGAATACAACATCATTTCTCTATTACTCATTGATATAATAAATTTATATACAAATTAGATTAAAAAAAAACTAATCAATTAATTACAATTAATATCTAAACTTTGAATCAATATTATATAACTCTTATATGATCATATTTTGAATAAATAATAATACACAAAAAGACAAAATAAATTATAAATATATTGTTTATTCTAAAATATTAATCTATTCAACATTTTAAATATTTAAATGTTTTATAAATGCAATTATTATTATTATTAAAATTTTGTGATAATTCAAATTTTGTTTTGATTATAAATTTTTAAGAAGCCCGGCGGCCAGTGAATAGCACCAAAGGTGCTTTTGCTAGTATAGTGTATACTCCTCGAAGTCATGAAGAAAATGCCTTGTGATCAAAGAGAAACAAAGTTAGCTCTATCATTTAACTCTTGAAGAATTACTTAAACAATTCCTATTAAACAGTACACATTATTTCCTTTAGGCTATAAGACTACAACCATTATATTTATAACAGTTTCAGCAGACAATAAGTAAAAACAAATTTCCTTCGTCAGCCACTCCATCATAAACTCAAGTGGAATGCTGCATTACACAGAGAATCACCTTTCACTAACATCAATCGGAGCGTCAAAGCTTTCATCAGATTGGTTGTTAAGGGCTTCGATTGCTTTTGAAAGCTTGTAAACTATTTCTGTGAGGGTTGGTCGTGCGCCAGGATCTTCCTCCACGCAGGCTCTGGCTATGACTGCAAGGCGAAGAACACTTTCGTTAGGATAAACACCCTTAAGATTTGGATCAATCCACTCTTTCAGTTTCTCTTCTTTGTCTTCCCCTTCCATAAGAGGTTTAATTTGGGCCCAGAGAAGGCCTTCCTTCCCTGCTAGTGGTACTCCCCCTTCACGTAGTATGGCTTTTTTTCCAGAAAGCATCTCTAGCAGTACAACTCCAAATCCAAAAACATCAAGTTTAGCGGAGACCAGTCCATCTGCAAGGTGTTCTGGAGCCATGTATCCCTGTGTGCCCACAATGTGCCTTGTGAGAACATTCATCCCTGATTTGGCCATGCCAAAATTCGCAATTTTAGCCCTGAACTTGCCATCTAAGAGAATATTGCTACTCTTGATATCCTTGTGCACAACACTCAGGGTTGTGTGCTCATGAATGTATTGAAGCCCATTAGCCACATCCAAGGCAATTTGCAATCTGATCCTCCATGGAAGAAACGGCTGAGCCTAACGATCATGCACGTTAGCGCAGCCTATGCCAAAGCTCGAACTCACGACCTCTGCGAGGTCAGCAACCCCACCTACCACTGCGCCACGCTGTTTTTTTGAAGATATTTAGGAAAAAAATGTATTTGACGTCAGCTGCTAACTTACGTGACAGTTAGGCTGATCGGGAAGAAACGTAGAGCTCAATTCAGAAGTTGTCTTGTTCGGGATGGATTCAGGATCATGGAGCCAAGCATTGAGTGAACCATTCTCTGCATACTCGTAAACCAAGTAAGATTGGCCCTCTGAGCTCATACAAAATCCTTCTAGTCTCACCAAATTACTATGATTGACCACCTGCAAAATCTTCAACTCTTCAGAAACTTCCCTCTTCATCTGCTTTATGGCATAATCTTTGCCATCTAAACTACCTTTGTAAACAGAGGCCTGTATGTTACACGAAGACCCAAAATTCTGAGTTGCTTTCTGTACATCCTCAAAAGAATACACTTGGAGCTTTTCCATGCTACTTGTAACACCAGCCAAAAGCTCCTCATGCAGACTCTTTTGCCTTTCAGAAGACCCCACTTTCGGACCTGAATACTTTTCTGGATCTTCAGAAGTGCTTGTTTCTGCACTCTTTTTCAAGATCCAAAAGACCAATAGAACCATTCCCAAAAGCACAGCAGCCCCACCTATGGAAGCCCCTATAATAACACCTTTATGTGAATCCCCGCTTGAAGGACCATTATTTGTAATTGAAGCTGGAGATGGCGCAGGTGAAGGAGCTGATTCTGCCAATGTGGGTTTTTTAGAAACAGGAATCAATAGTGTACTAGCAGAATATATAGTTGAAGATATATCGGATATACCATTCTGAGACATCAAATCTTGCAGAGTTATATCAAACTGTTTGCTGATGGATTCCACAGTATCCTCGATCTGTATAACATATGTTATCTGCATTTGTATCTTTTTACTAATTTGGGCTCTGGATGGACATTGGCACCTGATTGGGAAGATGACTTTACTACCAATCTCGAGGTTCTCTGGTATCAAAGTAGGATTTGCAGCCTCTACAGCCTGGTATGTTGTCAGATGCTCAAAGTACTCTGTTGAAACAAGATAAAAAGTATCGTGCTCCTTTATCTGGTAGCTTACGTTGGCTTGAGAACGATTTCCCATGCATCCACATTTGATGGGAATAAGCAAAGGTTGCCGTTCAGCCAGAGAATTGGTATCATCAGGCAAGCCACTCGCTTCTACTATTTTTATCTTGCTCACACCAAATAAATCACTGATGTTCACCAGATTAAGGAAATAAGGTTTCTGTGCTGTGTAAAAAGCGTATGTATCACATGGTGTTGGGCCATCAGAGCAGCTGTAGCCTGTGTTATTGGGTACTACCTCTTGGGCATGGATTTTAACAGCAATACAGAGTGAGAGGAGGAAGAAAAATAGAAATGATATTTTCCAAGTGGTGTTAAACATGGTTCTAGAGGAATGAAAAAAACTGTAAAACCATGAAATTGGTGATGTGGGTGGTGCCTTTAAAACTGCAAAATCGGAAAACGGGTGCAGGGGATCATCCCTTACCAAGAAATCGTCTCTCCTTGTTTGTTTGGATACTAGGTGGAAACTTCCATAGGCCCAACGAATACGCAAGATTAAACATTGAGAGTGTCAATTCAGACAGGGAAAACGTATGAATATTAGTGAAGTCGTTGTCCATACTCTGAAATGTCAGTGGTGGGTGGAAATGTTTGTCATTTTAATCTGGGGTGGAAAATTGCTGGGATGTACCTTGTGATCAGTAAGCACGTTGTGGAAAATTGCATGGTGATTGATAAAATGAGAAAATTTGGAGTGCAGCAGGAGTGATCTCCACGTTTTAGACCAATTTTCAGTCAAATTTGTTTTTTTATGAAAGAAGTCTGTACTGAGCGTGAATCAAACGCTTTTCAATCAAAGTTGTTGTATCACACACGTTATGCGTGAATCAAACGTTTTACTTTTGTTTGTCATTTTCCAAGTACTGAAAAATATCACTAACAATTTGAGAATTTGAATTTTGAGCATTTTGACTTCGTCGCGATTTTAAGGGGGTGCAGATGTAAATTTAATGTTTTTTCGTGTTTTTTGTTGTAAAATATTTTGTAAATTGAAAGTGAGGGTTTATAATCGGAGTCAGTGCTAGATTTTGACGTTCAATGTTACATGTCACAAGAATTTTCTTTGACGGTCAAAAAAATTATATGGATGTCATTTGACGTTCAAAATATAATATGCACGTCAATTTTGTTTTTATAATCACTATTATAAATTAAGAAAAATGAGTAAAATTTTACATCCATAAGATTAAAATAATAAATTTATATGACTTTCTAAAATGAAATTGAAATAAATAATTATAAAATGAGTGAGTGCTATCTTCTTACATCCAAGTTCTCAAATTTCACATTTATTGCAATAATCGCAGTTTACAGTATTTATTTGTAAAAAATCAAACAAATAATAATAAAACAAACAATTACAAATCAAAACTCAAATAGAAATAAAAAAGGAAATCAAACAAAACCAATTGAAAATCAAAATTAATAGATGTTTCTATTTCATAATCATTAAGAAGATATTACGATTTAATTATTTTTATTTTATTTATATCTGAAAATTTCTATTTTTATTTATATTGTATTTTTCGTGAATCTAAAAGAAAATTAATATTTAATTTATGAAATCTTATATATATATATATATATATATTGACGGTTACATTTGTAATATACATGTCATTTTGACGTTTAAACTATATTTTTGCATGTCAATCATGACGGTCATATTTTAAAAGTGGCTGTATTTTGACATCTAAAATGACTAAAAACGTCTAAACGCCTTGCAAAATCCAAGCCTGATCGGAGTTACCGTTCTAATTTGACAGTTATGTACACGTTTATAATATTTTTGACTTTAAAATACTTGTAATTTTTTACAAATAACCATCTCTTATCAATTGCATATTTAAAATATAATTGTCAATTTTTTCATGTTTATTTTTTTATTTTTTTGGTATAAATTAGATATTGATGTGTAGGAATATATGCTAAAAAATGTTAAAATAGATTGAGGTTGTCTTTTATATTTTCATTAATAATATATTAATCATATTATTTTCACATTTTTTGAAAGGTAATATTGAACAATTATCATCGCTTAAAAATTGTTTAATTGATGTAGATGCTCATCAAATATAAACCCTATACTAGTTGGAACATTGGGAGTTTAGATATAGATTAACATTTTTTGGAAATGTGGAGTATATTTTTTATTTGAACATCCTCTAAAGGGAGCTCTAGCTCCAACATTTGTTTGTATTGTGTTTATTTAGTAATTAATGTCTACTAAAGAATAAGATCTACAAAATATATAATGTACAGACTATGAAGTTAGTGCAATGGCACTCCCAAGAGAATATAAAATAGAAAATACAAAAATGACAACAATAGCCAAACAAAGTTAAGATACCATTAAGAGGATCAAGAAAAGAGGGGTATTGTGTAGTGAGTTTCTAATACCCAAATTGGTGAAAAATTGTGTGATGGAATGCACGTTATGTCACGTGAGTCACTGAGTCTACAATATTGTCCCGCGACTATAACATTTAAGTTTAGAGGATGGCCATGGGGAATCTTCCTACTAATGATGTTAGATGGCTCGAACTAAGATGTAATTAAATTGGTGCAAGATGGAAAAGGTTAAAAAACTCTTAAGGAAGATGGAAAATCATCTATGGTCTTCATAAGGCATAAATATTTGAAGAGGGCCAAGAGAATTTTTAAGATAAAAAATAATTGCCCCCTTATCTCGTAATAAGTAGATACCCTATAAACAAAATGGTCCTCAACCACAAATTCCAAAGATAAAATACAAGAAATACAATGATCCCAAGGGATGTGGTTGCATGTTTCAATTTCAAGATGACGGGACAAAACTTTGAGCTAATGAAGGAAAATTGTTGGGCTACCAGGTAATTATAATTTTTTGTACTCTAGGGATTAGATGAACCCATTTTTGAAGTGAGAATCTATGTTTGAGTAGTGTTGGATTTTTCAAGTGAACAACTCATGCAGACTTGAGTTATGCTTTGTAAAAATCAATACAAATTACATTATTCATCTCTCTCTTGGAGAGATAAGGAGCCCCCACGAGAAATCTATGTGGGGGTAGCTTATCATTTTCAAGATCAATGAGCAAAGCAATGATGATGCTCTCACATAGTTATAACAATATAAGTCATTCTCATGGTTCACCTCCTTCATAGATGATCTAATAAAAAGGCATCGATACCCAAGGCAACCTCTGTAGGACTTGAAATCAATGGGCAAAACTACACCAACCACATTAAAATAGGTTAAAATATAATTTCTCATATAAAAATCAATTAATATTCCTTATTCATTGATCTTTCTGTTACAATAGATGCCCTCTTATTTGAATCCTAAAGATTCCTATTTAAACATGACTTATAATTCAAACTTGACTTGATTGCTATTTTCAGTAAGACTTACTATTTTTAGCAATTGTTAATTTTAATAAGTTGTAAACATTTTGTACCCAACATTAATAAATCCACCTGTTTTAAGTGTATTTGTAATAGTATAGTTTGAAAATTATATCGGTGTCACATGGGATTTAAATCCCCCCAAGTATATCCCTTTTCCTCAAGTATTAAGAGGAGATCATAGGCAAATACCTTTGAAGATGAAATGGGCTCTAACAACTCACAAGTCATAATTAGGACTTACTTTGAATAGAGCAACGATTGACATAGGTGATAGAGAGAATCAAGGAATAATTTTTACATCAATATATAGAGTCAAATCTCTTAATGGGTTTCATATATCTAGACCTTTCTCTTTCTCTTTGAAGAGAGAGGAAGCAAATTTGATGGGTAGTGCATATGTTTTGCTTGGAAAAAAGAGGAACCAAATTTGATGAAATGGGAAGAAAAATTAAGTTTTATAGTTCTCTTCTATTGTATTTAAGTAATAAAATGCATACATCTTTCTTATTTTCAAAGAGTTTAGATTTGCTATCTTTTTTCAGGGGTACGAGCCATTTAAAGATTCATAGGATGATCATCTAACAATGTTTCTTATTGTAAAAATTTTTATTAACAATTAGTATCTTGATGTATTTAAGTTTAATATGTAAGATCTTATATGTAAGTTGTATCTAATACGCTCCATACAACACATGATAGTTTGTAACAAAAAAATAGGGCATCATTATAAATTATTTTGTATATAAAATATTACACTTACTTTGTAATCACATTTTTTTAATAAAAATCATATGTATACATTATCATTTCTCTATTGCTCTATTCATATAACAAAAAGTATATACAAATTATATACCAAAAAAACCTATTGCATTAATTACAATTAATATCTAAACTTTGAATCAATATTATTTAATTAGAATTTATATGATCAATTTTTTTGATGTATAATAATGTAGGGAAAAATAAAATAAAACTATAGATATATTGTTTATTCTAAAATATTAATCTATTCAAAATTTTAAATATTTAAATGTGTTATAAATGATTTATTATTATTATTATTATTATTATTATTATTATTTATTAAGGATAAAGTTTTTTTGGATTGGAATCTTACCTAAGAAAAAAAGGCTTAAGTTGAGATATAACAATAAAAATCAAGAACTGCAATCAACCAACAACTGAAGAATGTAATTATTATTATTATTATTATTATTAAAATTTCATGATAATTGAAAATTAGTTATGATTATATTTTTGTAACAATCTTATCGGCATGCTAATAGCACCAAAGTTGCTTTTGCTAGTGTTGTGTATACTCCTCGTAGTCATGCAGAAAATGTCTTGTGATCAAAGAGAAACTAGAGTAGGATGCTTAACTACAAGCATACCTATATTATATAGGTCTATGTAATATATGCCGAGAGGTATATATTACATATATTTATATATTATGGTAAATATATAGGTGCCTAGTGTGAAAAATTCAACTCTTGGCATATTTTACATGTCCCATGTTTTGATTGATGTTCTATATGTATGTAAAATATGCCGAGAGGTAAAACGTTCACAAGGGACCTATATATTTATACCTAATATAGGTATGCTTTTAGAAACCGCTGGAGATGCATTATGCAGAAAATAAAACCAAAAATAAAGTATGGAAAATAAGGGAAGGAACTTTGTAACCTGCATGAATAAAATCAAATATCTTACAAGGCAACATCATAACTGCATTTAAAGACTCAGGAACCATATCTCTTAAGAGAATGAGTATGAGCAATAAAAAAATGAAGGTCTATAATACACAAGAGTTCTTATGGATTTTATTAGTAAACCATATGATCAAGTTAATTTTTTACCTAAACCATTTTTTTTATTTTTTTATTTTTTATTTTTTCATACGAATTGAAATGCGTAATGTACATCACATATAATGACAAATTCATAGAATGAAATGTGTGTTACACATGGTACATTATTTATCTTGTTTGCCAAGGACATAAGTCTTTTTTCCTCAGCCAATCTGTTTCGAAAATAGTTTTTTGTTCCTCATCTGTTGAACTAACACTCATATGAAAATGGCAGAGATCTTTTTAGACTCTGAAACGGCTTCACTCGAGAGATAGCCACAAATGTTAACTCCATTGTTTCATCTTTCTTCAAAATCAACTGTAGCCTTTGAAAGAGTCTAACCTTGCGATTTATGTATCGTCAATTCCCATGCCCAACCGTAAGGGTAATTGGTGTGTGTGTCCCCTCTGTATTGGTGTAATTGGAATGGTACGTAGAGTTCTATCTTCACATGGTATTGTGAAGTAATTATGCAAATTCAACCATTACATACATTGGTACAGTTCGGTGGACTATCACTACCAGGTGCATATACTATGCTTCAATTATTTCCCATTGAACTCCATTTACAAGCCCTACTTCTATCCAAAGATTGGATGTTAGCATAACCCTTGCATCATTAGAAATTAATAATTCTAAATCAAGTTATTCATTCAAACCTCCTGCCAGTGTGTAACTCTTGAAGAATTACTTTGACAATCCTATTAAACGTAAATATTATTTCTTTTTAGCTTAATCCTTTTGGTGACAAATTACAATTGTAGCTATACAATCTCCCTTTGGGATGTAGCTTTGTCCAATTATTGGTACTGTGATGTCCTCATTACTCGAAGAGTAGTAAAACTTTAAAAAAAATTGATGATTGCGCTCAATGATGGTGTCATATTTACTGGTATCTCTGTATCCCCATATTTGTTGGGTATATAAGGAATCTTCGTCTACTGCCTCTGCATTGATCAGGTGAGAAAACAGATCTGCACTTAAAATGGAGTGTACTCCACCCACTGTTCTTCCTATTATGGTAGGCATCTCTCACGGTAATTTCTGAAATATAAAAAACAATCATTTGTAAGTGTGTCAACAAAACCTAGTTAATAAGATAAGTATTCCCAAACATACTATATATGTATTTTTCATTTAAAATAGTATTTGGCACCTGCAGTCTGGATATGCAATTCCATACACCTTCACTTCTGGTGGCTACTGAAAGAGTCAGATATTTCAATCCTTGCAACTCTTCAAAACCTGATATTCTCTGTAGATATTTACATCCATAAATGTGAATGGTTTTAAGACAACATGGATGTGCAACACTTGTTAACTCTTCTAAGTTCTAACTGCTTACACTTGAATATTTTTAACGTTACAAGCTCAGTCAAATCAGATAACCCTGATAATGATCTCAACTTGGACCAATGTTACCCGTGGAGGTGACTCAGTGTTCTGACAAGCTTTAAATCCATTTCAGTTAGATATGTCATGTCTTGAAGAGAGAGAGATTCAAGGATGGGACATGTCTCTCCACTTATTGACAACATTCATAAGTGTGTGTTGGTAATGACTATGGTTTCAAGTCTATTCATGAAGGCATTGGTACTATTGCTCAAGATCATATTCCCCCTTAATGAATCACTACCCAAATCCAATCTTGTGTAGAAAATCTGCAGTCTTATACAACAAACAACATAAAAGAAATAAACAGAATACTTATATAACTTGCATAAACAGATGAATATTCGAACTAGCACTGCTGTGCATAATCTCCATTAATAAAAGCTTCATCATACTCAGAAGCTTCAGCTCTTTACAATCGAGTTATACGTGCAGCTGTGTGCTTTCAATGCACATCCTTCCTTGCTTGTGCAGATTTCACACCTTTGTGTGTGCATACAAAGCAATTACAATTGTTGTTATTTAAATAGAATAACTCACCCACTAACAACTCTTCAACTGAGCATTCTAAATCTAAACTCATGCTTTAAAACAGTTGCATGCTATGCATGATTTAAAACAAATTTATTTGAATTAAATCTAATGATAAAAATAAGATAAAGCTAACTTAACTAAAGAAAACTAAAACAAGACTAAAGCTAAAATTAGCTTTCCTAAAAAAGCTACGGTTGGAATTAAATATGCATCACATGCATATTTCTAACACTCCCCCTTAGTTTCAAACTGTAGCTTTCACTCTTCTAGAGTTGTGTTTTCTTTTTCAGATCTGCCATGTGCAGGATCACAAACTCCGAAACAATCTTTCAAATATTCGAAAACTTCTTTTGCTAAAGCCTTTGTAAAAATGTCTGCAAACTGATCTTCGGATCTACAAAATTCAAGATGAATTTCCTTCTTGTTTACTAGCTCCCTGATGAAATGATACCTCGTATCAATATACTTGCTCCTCTTATGAAAACATGATTTTTGGACAACGCTATGGCTGAGTTGTTGTCACAAAAAATCTGTGTAGCTTCCTCTTGTTTCTGTTGTAAATCTGTCAACACTCTTCTCATCCAAATAGCTTGACATGCTGCTCCTGTTGCTGCTACATACTCTGCTTCTGCTGAAGATAACGTGACAATGGGCTGCTTCTTTGATGCCCATGAAACCACTCCTGTTCCAAAGTGAAAAAGTATAGCCGGATGTACTTTTCTGATCATCTATACTTCCAGCACTGTCACTATCTGTATAACCAATGAGTTTGAACTCATCTGAACTTGAATAAAGAATTCCATGATTTCTTGTTCCACGTACATACCTCAAAATTCTTTTTCTAGCTTGCCAATGTGAATCTTTTGGAGATTCCATGAACCTTGATATGAGGCTCACACCATACATGATATCAGGCCTTGTGGCCGTCAAATACATAAGACTTCCAACCAACTTTTTAAACAATGTTGGATCCACAAACGATCCTTCATCCTCTTTTCTCAACTTCAAACCTACTGCAACTGGTGTTGGTGTTGACTTCCAATTAAACATTTTTAAACCTATCTTCACAACATCACTTAGCACACTTTGCTTGTGAAATAAATACTCTAGTCTTCTTATTGTTTAACTCCAATGCCCAAAAAATAGTGCATGAGTCCTATATTTTTCATCTCAAATTATTTCTTCATGGCTGACTTGAATGACTATGTAGATAGAATTCTAGTAATGATCAGATCATCTACATATAAACAAACAATTAAGAATATTACCTTGTCTCATTTATCTTGAGTGTATGAGGTAGGCTCACTATTTCTCCTACTGAAACCATTCTCAATCAAATAAGAATTTATTCTATTGTACCAAGCTTTAGGTGCTT
Source organism: Taxus chinensis (assembly GCA_019776745.2). NCBI lineage: Eukaryota > Viridiplantae > Streptophyta > Pinopsida > Cupressales > Taxaceae > Taxus > Taxus chinensis. Next base: position 644,238,327 of record CM034154.1, on the reverse strand, counting down.
GCTTGAGACCATAGAGTGACTTTCTTCAATTTGTATACTTTTCCTTCATGACCTTCAATCTCATAACCTTCTGGCTGATTTACATAAACTTCCTCTTCAAGAAATCCATTTAAGAATGCTGATTTAACATCCATCTGATAAATAAGCCATTTGTTTTGAGTTGCAATTGCTAAAACCATTCTTACCGTGTCCAAACGTGCTACTGGTGTAAATGTTTCGTTGTAGTCAACTCCATATTGCTGCGTAAAACCTCTTGCAACCAGCCTTACTTTGTGTTTCTGTACTTTTCCATTAGCATTGTATTTTCTTCTTGTAGACCCACTTGACTCCTATCATGTCCTTTCCTTTTGGAAGATCTATCAGCTCCCATGTCTGATTCTTCTCTATAGCATCTATCTCATCATCCATGGATTTTTCCCAAACTTCATTCTTTATAGCCTCTTCATAATATACTGGATCTGTAGCTTGAGAAAATAATGCAAAAACTGAAAATGAATTAGTTGTATCAACATTATAAATCTCACTTAGACTTCTTGTTTTCTGACTGCAAAGGACTATTCAGATGTCAGGACTACTTTGTGGTGATGGAGTAGCTTCTGGTGTTCTCTGTGGTGTCTCTTGCATGGTTAAAGATGGCTGAAATCTTGATGACCTCCTGACTTGTAGATGGTGGTGTAGCTTGTGCTACAACTTGTGGTGCATGTCCAAGATTTGTAGATACAGTACTTGTTGCTCTAAAGTTTCATCTATCATATCATCATGCGGAATAGATGTTGCTATACTCACTGTTTTCTCTATACTTCCATCCCATGCTTCATTCTCAATAAACTATACATCCCTACTGATCACAACCTTTCCAGTGACTGGATTGTACAACTTGTATGCTTTTGTATTCTCTGAATACCCAACAAAATATACACTTTTCTCCTTTGTTGTCTAACTTCTTCCTTAGCTCATCAAGTACATGTGCATATGCTACACAACCAAAAACTCTGAAATGTGAAACACTGTGTTTCCTGTTAGTCCATGCTTGTTGAGGAACCATGTTCCGAACAAGTTTCGTTGGACACCTGTTCAAAATATAAACAACAAGTTGCTACTTGCTTCTGCCCAATACTCATTTGGAAGATGTTTTGCCTTCAACATGCTTCTCGCCATCTCCATGATGGTTCTATTCTTCCTCTCTGCCACACCATTCTGTTGTGGTGTATACCTGGTAGTAAACTACTTGTGTATACCATGATATCTACAAAAATTCATAAAATCATTAGAAACATACTCACCTCCTTTGTTCTGTTCTCAGAACTTTGATGTAGTATCCACTTTGATTTCTCCACTAATGCCTTGAACTGCTGAAATGTATCAAAGGCATATGATTTATTTCTCAGAAAATAAACCCATGTCTTCCTTGTGTAATCATCAATGAATGTCATAAAATAAATACAACCTCCAATAGAAGTTGTCTGCATAGGTCCACATAAATCTGAGTGTACAATCTCAAGTGGTGCACTTGCTCTTGCTGTTTTGCCAACTGGGAATGAATCTCTGTGTTGCTTCCCCAAAATACAACCTTCACATACCCTTTCCGGTTTCTGAATAAATGGAAAAAAATAAACCATATTATTTCTATGTAATAGATTCAAAACCTCCAAAATTCAAATGTCCATACCTTAGATGCCAAAGCCATGATTCATCCTTCATGACTGAATGAAAAGCTTATTATGTTCCTTCAGCGCAAGACTAAACTGTATTTATGCAAGAATTAGCGCAGGACTTGCTTGCTATAGCGCGGACCTGATTTTCATTGGTGTAGGACTCTATTATACTAGTATAGGAATCTTTTACCTTGGTGCATGACTCATCTATTTGAGCGCATGACTCAACAAAAGGCTGATTTTTCTTGGTGAAAGACTTTGTTGTGAACTGAGCTGCTGATTTTTCTACAAATAGATCTGATTTCTTCTTCTTTCCAAGTTTTAAAATAAATGGAAACATCATATTGCTTCTCATCTTCATTTTTACAATCAAATGAGTGATAGTAGCTTTATCCACAATCACGCACTCATTGTCTTCCATATAGACTCGGTATCCTTTCTGTACCAACTATCCAATACTCATAAGGTTATGTTTAAAACCTGCAACATAGTAAACATATTGCATGCTTGATTGATCCATCCTGTCTTGTTAGAATACTAACCATGCCTTTTCCATTCACAGACATAATATTATTGTTTCCAAGAGTTACATCACTCTTAACTCAATCATCCAAACTAGAAAACAAATCTAGATTACCTATCATGTGATTACTACAACTTGAATCTAAATACCATACGTCACATGGAATATCTTTTGAAAAATTACATTCAATAGGGGATAAAGAAGGTATTTCTTCGGTAATCCTTGTGCATGCAATAAACATAGGTTTAGAAATAGAACTTCCAACCTGATTTTGATTTTACCTCTCCTGATCATATTGCTTTTTCTTGCAATTATAAGCATAGTGCCCATACTTTTTACAATAATGGCACTAAACATGAGACTTTTCTTGTCTCTGACCATAACTCTATTCTTGATTTTTTTCTATTCCACCTGAGCTTGATGAACCACTACCGTGTCCTGCTAGATGGACTTCTTCCTCTACTTGTTGGGCTGAAACTACCTCTTCTTTTGCCACAAATACCCTGCTGTCTGAGATACAAAAGCCTGAGTCTACACTTGCATGTGATCTATTCATCCTCTATTCATAATTGATTAGTGATGCTTGTAACTCATCAATAGAAAGATTGACTCAGATGCTTATTTTCTTCAATAACAACAACTAAAGGTTCAAATTTCATAGGCAAACTTCTAATCAAATTTTCAATAATCCTTCTATCTTCAAGAGTCTCACCATGGGATTTGATTTGATTGACTAAGGCAACTACATAAGTAAAAAAATGATTCTACAGAATCTAAATCTTTGATTTCTAAATTCTCAAAATCTCCACGAAGTAACTGTAGCTTGGCGGTTTTTACTTTCTCCTTACCTTGATATGTAACTTGTAAAGTCTCCTATGCATGGTCTTTGCTTGACTGGATGTTGCCACTCTTAGAAGAATGCTTTTTTGCATCTCCTGATGAATATAGAAAAGATATTTTCCATCCTTCTTTCGTAAGTCCTTTAAAGTATCTTTCTCTTCCTGAGAAAGTGCAGTATATGTTGTTGCATCAGGGGGCTCTGTGTACCCATCTTCAACGATCTCCCACATGTCTTGAGATCTGAATAGCATGCCTTCATGGTCAACAACCAGTATTCATAATTCTTTCCATTAAATTATGGTGTCTGCATGCTGGATGTAGAAGCCATAACTTGATACCAATTTAATAAGCTACTGGAATAACCTTGCTCTGATACCAATTTGTAGAAAATCTACATTCTTATACAACAAACAACATAAAAGAAATAAACAATAACAATTAAATAACTTACATAAACAGAAGAATATTCAAACCCAAAACTGTTGTGCGTAATGTCCATTAATTAAAGCTTCATCATACTCAGAGCTTTGGCTCAAATTACAATGAAGTCTGTGCTGTGCAACACTGTGCTTTCAATGCACATCCTTCCTTGCTTGTGCAGATTTCACACCTTTGTGTGTGCATACAAAGCAATTACAATTGTTGTTATTTAAATAGAATAACTCACCCACTAACAGCTCTTCAACTGAGCATTCTAAATCTAAACTCATGCTTTAAAACAGTTGCATGCTATGCATGATTTAAAACAGATTTATTTGAATTAAATCTAATGATAAAAATAAGATAAAGCTAACTTAACTAAAGCAAACTAAAACAAGAATAAAGCTAAAATTAGCTTTCCTAAAAAAGCTACGGTTGGAATTAAATATGCATCACATGCATATTTCCAACATCTTGTAAGTTTGCCAAGTTTTGTAAGGGATTCAAAAAAATAATTTTCCTTCAATACTAGGAGTACCACCAAAACCATTAGCGAGGATTAGACTTTCCAAATTTTCTAACATTCCCAATGATTCTGGAAGCTCTCGCCACAATCGTGACCAATTGCTAAGTTCCAAGTCTTTCAATATTACAGGGGCCTGAAATTTCCAATTTACTCATCGGAAATAGTTAGTACATCATGAGAATTAATATTCTCCACTTAAGGGAGTATTCATCTTCATGAACAAAGAAATAATAAATACATGGCATTCCCCTTGTTGATCTACCTGCTGGATTCTTTCAGGTTCCCATAATTTTGTGAGAGAGGCATAAACTATTAAACCCAGTAAGATTTGCATAGGAATCCAGCATGAAGGAATGCTTTCAATATGGGTGGGAATGTCAATTGGATTCTCAACTAGCTCAAGTCACAATAGAACTGTTGACGAGCCACCACAATCATTTAAATTTCCTAGGAAATATACAATTTTGGAAGAAATGGAGGAATCTCTCATCGAATACAAACACCTACTGTTTGTTTCAGCCAGGAATTTGGCGAATCCCTTAGATTCCTACATAAAAACAAAAACTAAGTTACAATTTTTGAATAAGACTAGAGAAAATGTTGCAAAAGCAAAGAAGCGCACCAAAGTTTTGAGATGATATGATCTCCACAAGTGAGGAGGGCCCAATTCATCTGTCGTGTCCCTTCCTAAATCACAGAGATGGTCATGCATTTTGAAAATATACTCGTCCCCCTGCCAATTTGTATCCCTATTCTTCAACAATTCAACAAGACCCTTATCTCTTAAGGTTCGAAGCACACTTTCAGCATGCCATCCCGAACCCCTCCATATTTGGGTAGCCATATATCTATCTTTACCAATGAAAAAACACATGATGTCTATGAATATTTGTTTTTTCTCACTGTCGAGTGTGTCAAAGCTTATTTTAAGCCTTTGCTTTATATCCTCAGGTAACATATTCTTAACCTTATCCAACTCTAATTGCCAATAGCTTTTGTCATTACTACTAGAAACATGCACGCCCAGAACTTTAAGAGACAAGGGTAAACCCCCACAAAAGTTTAGGAAACCTTCTACCAGATCCTCGTAGCCAGTGGCAGGATGTGATTGGAGGAAAGCATGCCAATATAATAGCTGTGAAGCATGATGCCTATCCATTACTTTCCCTTTATAGCGAACAATAATTCTGAAACTTTTTAAAACCCTCTTGTCACGTGTTGTAATGATGACCAGGCTACCAGAACTCAGTGCCTCATCAAAAAAAAGAGCATCTAACTAGTGCAGATGATCTATATCATCTAGAACGATCAGGAAATGCAAACCGTTTCCCTTTGCCAGACGATGTGTCAGCCAAGCTATTCCATCATCTACTTTCTCAAACTTACGATTTTGAGCACTATGATTCTTGTTCTTATTAAATTGTCAAATATTCAGCTTAGACATACCAAATTACTATTTGAAGCTCAACTTTTGGTGATTTCAAGAAAAATGTGGCCACTTTTGACCATCTTTTTGTTCACCATTTCCATGTACATACCCAAAGATGTTGGTAGCATCTCCCAAATCATATGAAACATTTATCAACCACCAAGGCCAAGATATGAAAGAAACTCTTGCTTTAGAAATGTTTAATTCCCTTTAGTGTAAGGAACCCAAGTCATTTATGGGTAGTGAAGAGATACAAGGTGGATATTTCATTATAACAAGATTACAGAGAAATATCCACTTATTAATAATGTAGCCAAACTGTAACACACACAATATATAGCAAAAATCTTGAACTGAAAGAAAATAAATATTCTTCTTTGTTATTGAATGATGAATTACAATGCTTCATAAATAAGAAAACAACTCTCAACTCGAGTTTATAAGAAAACTCTAACTAACTTTGACTAAATCTACTCTAGATGGCGAAATTTACTATATTTAGCAGTTTACTAGAACCTACTATTCTTAGTAAGTTCATATGCTTATTCGTACGGGCACAAAAATTGCCACACATCTTCTGCATGCTTAAATTAGAGGAATTTCCAACTTTCTAATCTACTATGCATTCAAGAGACTAAAATTAACTAATGCCCTAAATAGGAAAAACCAAATTACAACTTAAATCTTAATTTTCAGCCCCTAGATGGTGGAGTTCGAGCCTGAAAATGTGCCGGAAATGGTTCCAACCAACAAGGTGAAGTGACTAGTACATTTGTCTTGTCGAAACAAGTGGTTAAAAAAAACATACTCAAGCGGACACCTGGATCAAAAGATATGACCATTTCAAGTTTTTGCTAAAAATAGTGCATCAATTAAAATTAGTCAATTGTATTTCGAGATGAGAACTCTACATAATACCTTGACATTAATTATGAATTTATAATCATTTGCATAGACTTGACATTGCTCCATTTTAAATTTTGTCATTGATCAGTTCGATTATAACTATATAAACATTCCCAGATGACTACAACATGTTCATAAACATTTTGGAAGTACACCGAAGTGACCTTGTTTTTTCTCCAAAAACTAGTAATCCTTTATCTGTGTGTTATAATCAATTGTAAAATGAATTAAACATTATTTATTTTTCCATATGAAATGAATTAAATATTATTTACAATTTTTTGAATTATTGAGGGCAAAAAAAAGGCTTAATTCATGGTTTAGTGGAGTGATACGTAATACAACAACAAAGCCACTTGTTACCCTTTGAACGCTCTGATTTCGAAATATATAATTCCTCTCGGTCAGATGGATCGAACTTTTCTCTGACTAACTCCTCGGGTATGTTAGGATCACGGGACTCCTCTCGATCAAAGATGGTCACGGGAACCAAGAAAGTCACGGGAACCAAGAAATGATCAACAAGTGTGGTGAATATAGGTAGGGATCTCCATTCTTCTGCCAGGCCAACACTCAGCCTAAATCCCCTAGTTATTTCAGCACCGCTACTCAACTTCACAATGGATTCCACACTGTCCAATTCCACATCTTGCCTTTTATCCGTTTGGCGACTAATTACAATAGTGGCTACACAATCTCCATCTGGGATGTAACTTGGCCCAACTATTGGTACTGTGATGTCCTCATCACTCGAAGAGCAGTGAAGCAAAAAACAAATGATGATTGCGCTCAATGAGGGTGTCATATTTACTGGTATCTCTGTATCCCCATATTTGTTGGGTATAATTGGAATCTCCGTTACTGCCTCCGCATCGATCAGGTGAGAAAACAGATCTGCACTTAATACGGAAGCAGCTCCATCCACTGATCTTCCTACTATGGTAGTAACCTCTGACGGTAATTTCTGAAATATAAAAAACAATAATTTGTAAGTGCCTCAACACTACCTAATTAATAAGGTAGAGTATTCGTAAAAAATATCATACGGCTGTTAAAGCGGATGACAACATTTATTATCTATTTAATGTGGGTCAATGTAGCTTTCCAAACAGATTTTATATCTATGTTTCCTTCAAAATAGAATTAAAAATCAGTATATAAACGAGTTTCCTAGAGAGATCAGTAATTAAGTATTTGGCACCTGCAGTCTGGATATACAATTCCTTTGTGCTGAAAGAGTCAGATATTTCAATCCTTGCAACTTTTCAATACCCGACATTCTCAATAGATTTTCACATCCATAAATGTGAATGCTCTCCAGACAACTTAGACGTGCAACGCTTGGTAACTCTTCTAACTGCCCGCAGTTGCATATTTTTAACGTTACAAGCTGTGTCAAATCAGATAACCCTGATAATGTTCTCAAATTGGAACAACGTTGCACGTGGAGGCGACTCAGTGTTCTGACAAGCTTTAAATCCAGTTCAGTTAGATATGTCATGCCCTGAAGAGTGAGAGATTCAAGGCAGGGACATGTCTCTCCACTTATTGATAGCATTGATAAGCGTGCGCTGGTAATGACTATGGTTTCAAGTCTATTCATGGGCGCGTTTTTACTATTGCTCAAGATCATATTCCCCCTTAATGAATCACTGCCCAAATCCAATCTTCTAAGTTTGCCAAGTTTTATAAGGGATTCAGAAAATAATTTTCCTTCAATACTAGGAGTACCACCATAACCATCAGTGAGGATTAGACTTTCCAAATGTTCTAACATTCCCAATGAATCTGGAAGCTCTCGCCACAACCGTGACCAATTGTTCAGTTCCAGGTCTTTCAACATTACAGGGGCCTGAAATATCAAATTTATTTATCGGAAATAGTTAGTAACTCGTGACAATTAATATTCTCCACTTAGGGGAGGATTCATCTTCATGAACAAAGAAATAATAAATACCTGGCATTCCCCTTGCTGATTTACCTGCTGGATTCTTTCAGGTTCCCATAATTTTTTAAGAGAGCCATAAACTCTTAAACCCAGTAAGTTTTGCATAGGAATCCATGAAGGAATGCTTTCAAGATGGGTGACAAAGTCAATTGGATTCTCAACTAGCTCAAGCCACAGTAGAACCGTTGACGACCCACCATGATCATTTAAATTTCCTAGGAAATATACAATTCTGGAAGAAATGGAGGAATCTCTCATCGAATGCAAACACCTGCTCTTTGTTTCAGCCAGGATTTTGGCGAATCCCTTTGATTCCTACATATAAACATAAACTAAGTTACAAATTTTGAATGAGGAAAAAAATGTTGCAAAAGCAAAGAAGCGCACCAAAGATTTGAGATGATGTGATCGCCACAAGCGAGGAGGGCCTAGTTCATCTGCCATGTCCCTTCCCAGATCACGGAGATGGTCGTGCATTATGAAAACATACTCGTCCCCCTGCCACTTTGTATCCCTATTCTTCACCAGATCAACAAGACCCTTATCTCTTAAGGTTCGAAGCGCACTTTCAGCATGCCATCCCGAGCCCCTCCATATTTGTGTAGCCATATATCTATCTTTACCAATGAAAAAACACGCAATGTCCATGAAAATTTGTTTTTGCTCACTGTCGAGTGCCTCCAAGCTTATTTTAAGCCTTTGCTTTATATCCTCAGGTAACATTTTCTTAACCTTATCCAGCTCTAATTGCCAATAGCTTTTGTCACTGCTACCAGAAACATGCGCGCCGAGGACTTTAAGAGACAAGGGTAAACCCCCACAAAAGTTTAGGAAGCCTTCCACTAGATCCTCGTAGCCAGTGGCGGGATGTGATTGGAGGAAAGCATGCCAACAGAATAGCTGTGAAGCATGATGTCTATCCATTCCGTTCACTTTATAACGAACATCAATTCTGGCACGTGTTAACACCCTCTCGTCACGTGTTGTAACAATGACCAGGCTGCCAGAACTCAGCACATCATCAAATAACAGAGCATCTAACTGATCCAGATGATCTATATCATCTAGAACGATCAGGAAACGCAATCGGCTAACCGTTGCCAGACCATGTGTGAGACAGGTTATTCCTTCATCTACTTTCTCAAACTTGCGATTTTCACGGAGTAGATCTTTGAGGAGCTTACTTTGCAAGCAATGCAATTCATCTTTGACAGATGATTCTCTCACATCATAAAGAAAACATGATCGATCGTATGCTGAACGTTTCCTGTTGAACAATTCCTTGGCAAGGGTGGTCTTCCCAGAACCCCCTAATCCAAAGATCCCAACTATCTTCACATTCTCCTCCTCAAATTTTCGGCAATGAAATTCAAAATCTTCTAAGAGTTCAGTAAGTCCTACCGGATGTTTTGCAACATATAGGGGTTTCCTCTTTTCAATTTCTTTCACCACAGCAGACACAATTCTCTTACACAATTTTCTGAAAGGGGAAATAAAAATTGAATTATAAATCCATCTCCACCTAGATTAAAGTTAATAATATCTTGTGCACTAAGACGAACAATAATATCTTACTGTTGATGCTTGCTAAGCTCATAACCAGCGACGTCTGAAGCAGAGTTGAGGGCTTTCTTCCAATTGTCCAGCTTGTCAAGGTACCTTCCTTCGGTTTCATATTTAGAAAACGCCGCTGCATAGGATCCCTTTTCAATGTGGCGGAGATGCCAAGGCGGGACGTTATAAAAGACAGGTATAAACAAAGCATCCCTTTGTTGTAACATTAGAACAAGCTCGTCTAGGCACCATTTGGATTCAGCATATCCCGGTGAGAAGATGGCAATTTGAACTAGAGAAGAGCAGATGGCATTGTGAAGGGTGGTTGGAATGGAATCTCCACCTTGTATCTCTTCACTGTCCAGAAACGCCCGGTGTCCAATATCCTGAAGGGAATTGAACAGTTCAGATGCAAGAGTTTCTTTAACATCTGGCCCCCGGTGGCTGATAAATGCATCGTATAATCTGGGAGATCCCACGGCCCCAAATCTCTCTCTTTCCGGAAGAGATTCAAGTCTCGTTGGCTGATTGCTTTGTTGGCGAGATGAGGAGGATGAGGCCGCCATGAATGTACACGAGCAAACTAAAATGGTTTAATGCATAAATAAAAGTACAGACAAACTACTGTTTCTCCAGCGCATAACTTGGATAAGCTCGTTTGGAGCATTCCCTGGAGATTCCCACCCACATGGTGGGGTCGGTATAGCTAGTTCTAGACAATAGACTACATATGTTACTCAGTGTGTAAGGGGAGTAGCATAGAAAACTATGCAATATCATAGAAAGTGAGTTTATAAGCTGGACTTAACACTTTACAGACGTCCCTTGACTATTAAAAAACATATTTTCCATAAATTATTTTTATAAATAATGTAGCTCCGTGGTTGTTTCCTTTAACTGACAGCGATTGATCCCTCAAATGGCAGGGCATATTTGACTTCAATTTTGGTGCATGTATATTGCTGTCACCTCTCATATTAATTTATTTCTCCAAGACCAGTTATGTGTCACTATTTTTTTGTTCCCATGTTTACTCCATAATTTTATATAAAACTTAGAATTGACATCTATCGACTATTTCAATGGGTGACTGACTTGGTCCATTTATTATTATAATACTTATATAGTCTTCACTATGCTTATTAACTTTTTTTCAAAATCAAAAGCATTTTGCCATCTCTTATATTTTACTTAAATGCCATCTCTTATATTTTATTCATAGATTATAATTTGTGTAAAAGATATGTTTTTTGAAAAATTAAAATATATTTTCATTTGATTTGTGATTACATTGTTGACTTTTACTTTCATTTCTCACAAAATTTGAGGCAACAAATATTCTCTTCTAAATTAAAATTTTGAATAATAAACATTCATAATTTTGGGGTGCGGGGAGACTCTATCAGTGAGTGACGATGTTGTATGATTATGTTAGGTCATTTATTTTAACTGTTATCGGAAACCATTGTTTACCTTTGGCTTTGCGTTTTATAGTTTTTAATGTCTTTCGGTTTCATCATGTTGTGCAGAGGGGTATTTTCCTTTGGAGATTGTCTTACCATAGGATAACTACATTGGGTGAATTTAATTTATCCACTCTTTACAGCACTGTTCTGTGTCGCTAGTCATTAGATACATAAGATCTTTTGGAACCCAATCCAGATTAGCGCAAAGCATGACAAAAAATATGTTAACGGAGGTAAGCCAAGCTCATTTAGAGTTAATGAGATCAAACGTCAACTAAAAAGCTAGAAGTTTATAGGTCGATTGTTGACTTTTCCTTTTTGATAAATCTTTCAGGCATAGGATTTTGCAGGAGGATATTTTTCCTTCTACATTCTCCTAACACTGCAATTTTTTCATCTTTCTTGCTCTATTTCATTACAAAACTCTATTGAGGTGAATTTATTCTTTGAAACAATATTTTATTGTGAATCCGATTCACATATTTTATCACCTGATACAATTAAAGGATCTGGTCCACAGATTATACACACCTCAGCATATTAGATTTCCTCTTAAGGGACATCCTTACGGTTGTGTATACACCTTCCTCAAAGTTACAAAGCACCTTGCATATTCATATATACTAAGTTTATCCCGATCTACCTTAGTCCTTGCAAAATTTGCTAGTGGATCGTAATATATAGTATGCAAGTGAATAAACCAATCTAAGTTACTTAATGACACCACATAGTCTCTATAACTAAGCTAATCTATCAACATCACCATGATAAATCTATGTAACGAAAAACTATTTGATGCATCCAATTAAACATGAAACATTAAGTCATCCCTTTTTATTTTTGATGGCCTTTCTAAAATGTAGTTTCTTCTTTTGTTGAACCAGTTGTGACTACGAGCGATCAAGGGAAGGCTATCTCCATGAAGAGGAAGGGATCTCACCAATATGGTTTGATTTCCATGTACGGTTCTTCCCTTACTAGTACTCTTTACAGTAGAGGATAGAATGGATGCTAGATCAATAAAATTTTCAAAGTAGAAATGCTCTTATCATGTGCATATAATGCAAATATGTAACACTAGTGTAAGATTAGAAGGAAGGTACTAGGTTGTTTATAATATAGCTTTCAAATTTTGGAGAATCTTGCAACCTAATGAATGTCAGATAAAGGTAAAGTAGAATTAGAAAGTGATCAGCATGATTAGAAGAGATTAATAAGGGATTAGTAACTCATGGGAGTTGGAAATGATTTAATTAAACTACTAGGATTAATTAATAGACCAAGATAAGCTTAAGAAACCATTTGGAGATGATTTAGAAGGAAATTAGTAGAATTCGAATAGTTTGAAAAGTGAATTTAACCAATAAGAATGTTTATTGATTAAATAGAAGGTTAAAAGGCTTAATTAATTAATAATTGTTAATTAATTAGTTAAAATAGGATTATAACAAATAAAGTTTTGTTAATTAGCATCCATTATGAAGGGAAGACTAGTTAAATAACAAAGTGTCATGAATTGACTGAAATGAAGGGTATTGTTAGCTAATTAGCAGGAAATCACTAATTATAAAGAAATGATTGGAAAGAAGATAATTAGTGCAATTTTAGTATTAAAACTGCATAGTCAGATTTAGGTGTCTACATTTCCCCTCTTTGATGTGGTGTAGCGCAAGCGATGCCACTTCAAATATAGTAAACAATCATAGACAAGTACATAAATTTTGGAGTAAAAGATAAATTAGTAGGATGACAGATGCCCCATCAATTGGAAATGGGGTGATAGAATAGGTCAATGGACGCTCAAAAAGAAGAAGGAAACAATCATAGCATAAACATACTACAACAATGGAGAGTCAAACCTGACTCAGTTGGCCATGTTTCAATTGGGAGGAGTGGAAAAGAAATCCTATGTGTCAATAGATGGAAGAAACAAGGAGGGGTGATAAATATAATCCCTACTACCCTAGGTATTGTTGAAGAAAATGGTGATAGCGATGGAAGGGAATCAAACTGGGCCTAGTTAGCCATTGTTATAATCGAGAAAATTTGGAAAATTATTGGTAGAAAGTTAGGTATAATGGAAAGAAAAGTATACATGGGGAATCAAAAGATCGCAACATAGCCGACGAACCATTTGGATCAAGAGAAACGTTTTATTTGATATAAGCATAAAAAAGTGTAAAATAACATTTAAAACTATAATACTACTTATAGTGTAGACCAACTAGAGGTAGTCACAGTACTGGGCCATAGAGTAGGTTGATGTGAGATAACAACTACAACAGACCATTACAGAGCGGTATCAACTAGTAGCTGAGAGATATTAGCTTGTTTCCGATAGGACGTAGCTGAGATTATATGTGACATGTATTAAAGGAGAACGCGATGTGCTACAACGTGCAACATCGACGGTCAGGTCGGGAGACGCAGTCTATGATTTTGTAATAGTGTCTGGTGAGGCAAGACACTACAAAGGTTTATACTAGTCTGTGGTTCCAGACGGTTAGAGGGAACCTCCCTATAGCCAAGTTTTAGGTAAAGGATCGAGGTCATGTTGGTGACGAATCACAGCACCCCTGGGACTCCGCAACACGATGGGTTTGAGACTCTCAGTGCGATTGCACAACATGGAGCTTTTCCCAAGTGTGGGACCTTGCGAGATCGAAAAAGCTCTCCGGATGAAGGCCGACTCCTATTCCTCTGTTCAGATGCACTGAATTAAAACGCAGAGGGATTACCAAAAACCTAATCTGACTTGCCAAGGAGACAGGGTAGAGAATGCATAAAAATAAAACCTAAACTACGGAGGTGATGCACCAAGGAATGTTAGAACACTCGTTTTGCAAGATTAAACACAGACCACATAGATGTAATACGAACACCATGCACAGGCAACCAAACTGGAATAAGAGATCAAAAATGAAAGTAATGAATATATGTAAGAGGGTTTAGAATCAATCCACAGACACATATATATTGCTCAAGGGTTGATTCAGTATATTGCAGTGGCCCAGAGGCAAAAAATGGCAACGTTACAGTCCATATGGGAGGTTTTGAAAGCTCCACAAATCTCTCTTGTGAAGCAGGAGAGAAGGGAGGGTGCAAAATGAAGAAATGTCTAACGTTTGATAAGAACCTCTCCTTTACATTATATAGGAAGAAGAAAAGAGAAATGAGGAGTGAGAAAAATTCACCCCCCTTTTCCAACCACCTCCAAAACTACACTTAACTCTTCAACAACCATGGTGGTAGGTGAGATCACCCAACGCCTGTCATTATGGTTCGGAACGGACCTTGTGCATTTCGCATCGGGTATAGAGGACTGTCTCGACATGCCTCTGATCCATGTGTTTCCGACTTGATTAACTGTGTTATGAACCCGACTTTCCTTGTGCGTCGGGTTTTCTACCAGATTGCCGACATGTCTTCCTTTGGTGTCGGGCTTTGGCAAGGCTCCTTGCATGTGCTTCGGGTTCAGACGGTTGCTCGACATGTTTTTGCCCGACTTGCTTTTTGCGCCATGGAAACCCGAATTGCATTGTGTCGGGTTTTGACGACCTCCCGAAATGTTCCTTGGCGTCAGGTTTCGGAGGCCCGCATACATCGGGTTTCTTCGCTGCCCTTCCGACATGCTTTTTCTGACCGCTAAACCCGCGTTTGTCCTGACTGTCGGGTTTTGCGGCCCCTGCGTCATATTTTCTTTGCGACGGGTTGTGATTCAGCCAGAGGAGGGAAAAATACGCAACAATTTGGCGACTCAACGGGGTTACCTACCTGCTCAGGTAGAAGATCAGTGGCCTTTTAGCAATCCATTGGGCATGGAGTCATAAGCAATAACCTGAACTAATCTGATATCTGATCCTGAGCTCTGATACCGCAGCTTCCTTCTCCGAGAGCAAGCCGAACTGTAGAAAACCAACCTAGGAGCAACAAAACCTGTGCCAAAGCACTTAGGGAAACTGAAACCTAACTACAACAAAACAATGTGCATACGCACTTAGAGGAATTGAAAACTAGGCTAATATTTACAAGGGTAAACCTTTTCTTTTTCAGTAGCAATGTTTAAGATAGATTCCGTTAACCGGAATCGGGAGTTCTTCTCCAACCAATGTAGACAATTGGAAGGCATTGCTATTCTTACATCCTGTGACCATGTAGGGGCCACTCCAAATGGCATCAAACTTGGAATGCCTTCCTGGTTTTGCCCGATATGCATCCCATTTCAAAACTAGGTCTCCTTCCTGGAAGGTCCTTGCTCTTGCTTTCTTATCAAACCACCTTTTCACCAAGGCCTGATCTTTCTCAATTGTTTAAACTGCATGTTCTCTGATTTCTTCTAATTCCATCAACTATGCATACCTGGCCTCCATTGGTTCGAACTCAGATAACTCTAACTGCTTCATGAGCTCCAAGGCTGGCAATTCTAATGATATAGGAAATACTGCCTCCTTCCCATATACCAACTCGTAGGGAGAATTACCAGTAGACCTTTTTGGCGTTATCCTATCAGCCCACAACGCTGATTTTAGCTTGGTATGCCATGTTCTTTGATTTTCATCTAGAGTCCTCCTGATGATTCTTAGCAAGTTTTTGTTCGTGGACTCTACCTACCCATTACCCTAAGGATAATAATTGGAAGAGGTGCTCAAGTAGATTCCATTCTTGATAGCACATTCTGTAATTTTGGAACCTATAAATGCCAATGCATTGTCTGATATGATAGTGGTCAGCACACCAAACCTGGTCACTATTCCTTCATAAAATTCTAGTATGTTGGACTCATTTGCCTCTTTGAGCACTACCACTTTGGTCCACTTGGTGAAGTAGTCCGTCGCCGTGAGAATCCACTTATGGCCTTGGCTTGAGTTTGGATTTATGACCCCAATTAAGTCCAATCCCCATTGCGTAAATGGTTGGTTAACCAAAATCGGGTGCAATGGAAGTGCTGCTAGTCTTTCTTTGCCTGTGAAGAGTGTACACCTCTTACACTTTCTTATCCATGTATAACAGTCACTGAACACTGTGGGCTAATAATACCCTGCCTTCATTATCTTGAGAGCTGTTACTCATGGGGCAAAATGTCCTCCAGAATCTCCATCGTGAAAATCTCGTAACACCCTCTCAATTTGACCTGTCCCAATGCACCTCAATAAAACTCCATTGATGTCTTTCTTGAACAAAACACCATCAACAAGCACATATGGAATAGCTTGTAATCTGAAGTATCTCCTTTTTGCTTTGCTCATTCCTGGAGGGCATAGTCCTGTCTGTAGGAAGTGTATCATACTCTGAGTCCAACAAGGAGTGGGCACATCATCATTTTCATGTTCCTGACTATCCTGTAGTACCAAGACAGTCTCTTTTTCATCACCTGCTTCAACTTGTTGACTCAAGGCTAGCTGTTCACATAGTCCTTTTCCACGTACTAGCTTAGTGACCTTAATCTCGATGTCATATTCCATGACACGAGTGATCCATCCTGCATGCTTCTCATTCAGATCCTTGTTTAGAAGGAAGTCCTTGACTCCCGCATGAGAGACCAATAATTGGATCTTGTTGTTTGAGACTAGGTGCTTGAATTTCTTTAAGCTCCTGATCACTGCAAGGACATGCTTTTCAATGAAAGAGTACCTAGTTTCGAATTCCTCCAAGCCTTGACTGAAGAAAGCAACTGGTTGCTCTAATCCCTCTTTGTTTTGCTGTACCAAGATTGCAGAAATTGTGTCTCCGCCACCGAAGGCATATAACATGAAGTCCTTGGAGAAGTCTGGATTGACGAGAGTCGGAGCTTGAGATATAGCCTCTTTTATTGCCTCAAAACTTGCCTTGCCTTCAGATGTCCACTTAAATGCCATGCTCTTCTTTAACATCAGCGTTATTGGCTTTACGAGAGCTGCAAAGTTTGGAACAAACCTGCGGACAAAATTGATCCTTCCTAAGAAGCTTTGAAGAGCCTTCTTGTGACTTGGCAATGGCAATGCTTGAATTGCTTCAACTCTTTCTGGGTCAATCGTCAACCCTTCCTTCGAAACAATATGGCCTAGAAGTTTTCCCTCGTGAGCCAAGAATATGCATTTTTTGGGATTCAATGATACCCCAAATCTTCTACATCTCTGAAATACTTGCCTCAAATGACAGAGGTGATCCGCTGCATTTTTTGAGAATACAGTGATGTCATCAAGATATATCAGAACTATTTTATTGATCAACCCCCTAAATGCCATATCCATTGCCCTTTGGAAAGTGGCTCCAGCATTTGATAGCCCAAATGGCATTTTCTTGTAGGCATAGGTCCCCCATTTGGTGGTGAAAGCCGTCTTGAATTGGTCATCTTCTTTCACCATCACCTGATTATACCCTGAGTAGCCATCTAGGAGAGAGAATCTCTCTGAACCGGATACTACTTGCAATATTTGTTCCATTGAAGGAAGTGGGTAATGGTCTTTGAGAGATGCCCTATTGAGGTCTCGGAAGTCTACACACAACCTGATTTCTCCGCTCTTCTTCCTGACCGGAACCAAGTTTGCAACCCAGCTTGAGTGCTTGATCGGGAATATAATGCTTGCCTCTATTAGCTTGTTTAGCTCTTTCTTCATTAGAGGCTCAATGTGAGGGTTGACTGGTCTCTGCTTCTGCCTGATGGGCTTAGCATCTGGATCCAATTCTATGGTATGTTGTGCCAACTTCGGATCGAATCCTCTCAAGTCTTCATAGCTCCAAGCGAAGACATCTGGAAATTCTTGGCAAAGCTGTATGAAATCTGATTTCTCCTGCTCAGTGGCCACTTTACCAATTTGAAGTGTTTTGCCTTCCCCAACCAGAATTGGCCCTGAATCTTCTCTCTTGACCTGTATGTTAGCCTTTTCCTTACGAAACTGGTCGTTAGGGTTGAAGATAGACTCCAATGTTACTAAACCCTTAGGAAGCTTGTTTGTCCGCAGCTGCACTACTTGATCCCCATACTGCTGCTCTAGTCTGTCCTGATTCCTAGCTGAGAATTCAGCCTCTTCTTGTAAGAAATTGACGATCTGTTGATCGTTCTCAAACACCTGCCAGCTTGTGTTATTATCTGGAACTGCTTGGCCTCACAATCACGTGAATATGTGGTTGTGTTTTTTCCCTTCTGATGTTTTCAACCACATCAAACGTTGCTCCAACTGCTGCAAGCCTATCTGCGGCTTCATTTTTCTTCCTGGGTATGGACATAATGTTGAAAGCTTCGAAATCCTCGATGAGGTCCCATACCCTATTCTTGTAGCTCTTCAGCAAGTCGTTCTTTGTAGCATGTTGTCCTCTAACTTGGTTGACGATTAGCTCGCTATCTCCAAACACCTGCAAGTTCTTTATGCCCTTTTTCCTGGCCCAATGAAGTCCATGAATTAATGCCTCGTATTCAGCCGTGTTGTTTGAACAAGAAAACTGGAAACGAAAAGCTGAATAATATTTGATGTCTTGTGGTGAAATCAACATTGCACCACCTCCAGCACCTTGCCTGCTTCTCGAACCATCGAAGAATAGTTGCCAAACCTTGTTTTCATTCCTTTGTTCAGGCTGAATGATGTCGGGAATGGGTGAATTTTCTTCGTGTACACAATATACGCCCAATTCAGCTTCTTCAACTTCCTTGTATGGGTCAAATTCATGACTCTTGTTTGCCCATTCATCCAAAGTTAAATCAGGAATTCCCTCGACCTTAGTACCTGTCTCTAGATCATTTGGACACTCCTCCTGATCAAAAACTGAGCAATTTGCATTGATAGGATTTGGTACATGAGGCTCAATATGGAAGTTGGCAATTGGTTCTGACCTGATTGTTGCTTTGGCCCCATACCTTGTCCTAAAAATCATGTGTGACCAATCTGCAGATAAATATCCACCGATTTTTGCAGTGAAGTCTCTTGATAGACACAACGCAAAGAGTGGCGGGAGGTCAATCACAGACACATCTTGCAGAACTGTAACATTAGGACAGGAATGTAGTGTTAGGCTTAACCCCTTAATGACTCCAACAGTTCCTACTGTTGTTCCATCTAGCTGTACTACTCCTTTCAGCACTGGTTCATACCTCAAACCAAGTTGGTCCGCTACTTGCTTCGGCATCACTGAACTACTTGCCCCTGAATCTATCATGCAGTTGTGTACCAAGTGGTTTCCAACAACCAACGACACATAGAATGGTGGAGGCTTCAAATTCCTGCTTGTCTGGCCCCCATCATGTTGCACTGCATTAGTGAGCACTTTCTCATGTCCCCGATGTGATGCATTTGGAGCAGACCAATTAGCCATGACAGCTTGCAATAAATCTCGTTGCCCTGGGATCGCCAGTGATTCCCACATGGAAATGTTCACATGTGTCTTCTTCATTTGATCGATGATGTTGAAAGGGAATGAACTATCCCTTTGCTATCCCTTACTTGGTGCAACCTTTTCTGGAGCTTGAACAGGTGCGTGTGTTTCTACAACAGGTACCTTAAGCTGATTTTGCACATTTGGAGCTGCGTTTGGTCTACCGACCCTTGTTGTGTAGGAGTGGTTTGAGAAACAACTGGATTACACGGTTGTCCCTCTTCTATGATTCTCTTCATTGACCGTGTGTTGGTAGCCACGCCTTGAAAAGGTTGTTGGTTAACTCCACAGAAGTCTTCCGTTTGCCAATTTGCCAATGTGGTTTCTGTTGGAGGTCCCTCTTGTTGTGCTTCTTGCTGCTGATTCTCTTCCTGGCTTGGTTTCTGAGGGACACCAATGGTTTTCACCATCAAGGCCTGATTTAGTGCACCATTGAAACACGCTGATTGATTGTGAGGCAGATTGCAAGGGTAACACCATTCGTACTCCTGTGCCATGTTATTTTGTGTTGGAACCAAGGCTCTTGAGGATGTCGTTGCATTTGGATCATACGGTCGAAATGGCCTGAGCAGCTTGAGGTTGTCCTTGGTTTTGGTTTTGATTTGCAGCCTGAGGTGGTGGTCTATTTTGTTGGTACGGGGGCCTAGCCTGGTACTGCGCTTGAGGCTGATACGGTCTAGCACTTTGAGCTTGCTGTCTTTTGATAGTCACTAGCTCATTTCCAAGGTTCTGCAGCTGTTTCATAACCTCTTGCAATTCCTTTGAAGTATTCGAAGAAGTTGACGCCTCATTATTGCTTTGATTTCTAGGAGTTGGAATGGGATTCAACTCTGGTGCTTGACTAGTTGTAGGATTTCCCATATCTGGATAGAGAGGCATTGGCGGCCTTGGTGCAAGCTTACCAGCTTGGATCAAACAGTTCTCTGCTCTGATAGCTGTGTCATAGGCCCCTGGCAGCGTTGTTCCTCCCATTGATTGGATCATCATGGCTATGTCTGAATTTATAGCCTTTAAAAAATAAAGGAATGCTCCTTCGGCTGTTGGCCTAACAGCTATTGGAATTCTGTCCCATGTCCGTTGGAACCTGAAGTTGAAATCTGCCATTTTCTCGTTAGGAGCCCTTTTGATTGTTGTCAGCTGTTCCAATAAAGAAAAATTATCTGCCCTTTCCCCGAACTGGCTGTAAAGAGCTGAACAAAGTTGGTTCCAATTCGTAATAGACCCTACTGTTAGGCTCCTAAACCATTGTAAGGCCTTGCCTTTGAAAGATGAAGCCAATAACTTGACTGCAACATCCATTTCATTTATTTCGTGGATTGCACATGCATTAGCAATATCCTGGATGTGATCAATAGGAGTAGTATGATTTTCTCCCGTGAAATAGGGGATATTCTTTAGTGCTGCAACTGGAATTTGATTCTGAGCATTTAGGGCAAGTGGACTACTACTCGTGAAATTGACAAAGGGATTCGGTGGTAGCTACGCCATTATGATTGGCCTAAGAACCCTAGTGGATGTGAGAAAAGGTCTACCAGGTGGAGGCGTAGAAAAAGTCCTGTTAGGTGGAGATGGTGATCTTTGTGGTCTTCTTCCTCTCCTGACCTCTGCTTGGTGAAAGTTGCAAGTGGAAAAATAGCCCCTCTTCTTGAGTATTAGACCTGGTTCGAATTCTTCTCATGTGCCTGGGCAACTTGTGCTGCTATACCATTGAATTCTATCCCTTTGGAGTCGCCAGATGTGTTAGATAATGAGCCTCTAAAAAGGCTAGATTTTGCCAAGTTACACACCAAACTTGACAATATTTAAAAATATAATTTAAGACTTTGAAGGGCCCAGAGGAGACAATCTTCAATCCGGAATTCGGGCCTTGTTGTGCAGCTGCGGATTCTCGAAAGTACAGACGGAACTCATGACATGCGATGCAACTTACAAAACCTGAACTGCTATGTGTCGGAACTTGGAACATGTCTGACATCCCTTCAAAACCCGATTTCTTTGCTGTCGAGAATAGGACCATGGAATGTATCCTCTAAAACCCGAATTGCTGCTGTGTCTGCTTTGATGTTCTCGGATCCCGAAAACCTGAAATCACTAAAAACCATGAAATTTTGAAAATTAAAATCTCAAAAAACTAAAGATACCCTTTTAAAGATTACCCTCACATCTACCAACTGTTAAAATTTTGACCTGTTTTGAGCAATTTAGGCCCTTGAAAATTGATTTCGGAGTTCAGGCTAGGAGGTGCAAAATTTGAAATTTGTAAAAAACTACAATTTCTCAGTGCAAACTTCATGAAAACTCCTTCAAATTTTGATGGAATGACCTCTTGGTCCCAGCGGGTGTGCCAAAACTGTTGGTGATCGAATCACAGCACCCCTGGGACTCTGCAACACGATGGGTTTGATACTCCCAGTGCGATTGCACAACATGGAGCTTTTCCCAAGCTGTGGGCCCTTGCGAAATCGGAAAAGCTCTCCAGATGAAGGCCAGCTCCTATTCCTCTGTTCAAATGCACGAATAAAACACAGAGGCATTTACCAAAAAACCTAATCTAACTTGCCAAGGAGACAAGGTAGAGAATGCATAAAAATAAAACCTAAACTATGAAGGTGATGCACCGAGGAATGTTAAGGACATATCGTCTTTGCAAATTAAACATAGACCATATAGAATGCAATACGAGACACCATGCATAGGCAACCAAACTGTCACAATGAAGAGATCAAGAATGACAGCAATGAATACATGTAGAGGGTTTAGAATCACATCCACAGACATATATATATATATCACTCCAAGGGATCGATACAGTACATTGCAAAAACACCAAGAGGCAAAAGTGGGCATTGCAATTTCATATGGGAAGGTCTTGACAGCTCCACAAATTCTCTTGCAAGCAGGAGAAGAAGGGAGGATGCAAAAAACGAAAATTTCCAACCATTTCCAAGTGCCTCTCCCGGCCAATTTATATGAGGAAAAAATGAGGGAGAAGAGAATGATTCGAATTCTACCCCCAACCACCTCCAAGACTGCACCTAGCTCCTCATCATGGTGGTAGGTGAGATCCCCAACAACCTCAAAATATGGCGAACTGTATTTTTGCATTTTTAAGAACTTGTTCCCACCTAATTAAAGATATCCAGTCGTATTTGCGTAGAGGAAGCCCCCCCGAGAGATTTCCGAAAAGTCCAACCTTGCATGAATCCGAGCTCCCTGTCAAAAGTTATGGCGATCTGAACATTTCCCGCATCAGGGTCCGTTGCTTGTCGGGTTCGGGTTTCTCCTTTGCATTTGCATCAGGTTCGGAGGGCGCCGCGACATGTGTTTGATGCTTCATGTTTTCCCGAAACCTGCTTCTGCTGCTATCTCCAAGTTTTTCCTTTGTTTCGGGTTCAGAGATGTAACTTGCATATGCATCAGGTTTGGGAGGTGGCGCAACATGTTTTCACCCCATGCTTTCCCGACATGTTTTTCCGACTCCGAAACCCGCTTTTCCTCTGATGTCGGGTTTTCTAACCCTTGCGACATGTTCTTTGGCGTTGGGTTTTCCAACCCCTCCGACATGCTTCTGCGCCATGTTTCTCCGCCTCCGAAACCCGCTTTCCCTTTGCGTCGGGTTTTCCAACCCTTCCGACATACTTTTGCGCCATGTTTCTCCGCCTCCGAAACTCGCTTTCCCTTTGTGTCTGGTTTTCCAACCCCTCCGACACATTTCTTTCTATCGGGTTTTCCAGCCCTTCCGGCATGTATTTTCTTTGTGTCGGGTTTCCAACCCCTCCGAAACATTTCTCTTCATCGGCTATATTTACCCCGAGGGTAAATATATACAACAGGTCACATAGACCATTCAAATCTGTGAGATCAGTTCAGATCGAGGTGAAGTTCCCACCTCTTCTTGCATCAGTTTTCTTGTCGACTCTTTTCCTTTAACTAGATTTTGGACATATAGTTTTGCACTATTTAGATATTATTTGGTTTCATTATGGTTCTTGTGATAACACTTGTGATGATTAGGGCGCGTAGCACCAATTTAGCATTATGGATCATTATCTTAGTTTCTTACATTATATGGTTCCATATATTAGTATGTTGTGATACAGTTGGTTTTATTTCATATATGATGGATAGATGTATGATTTTGTCGTATAATTTGCTATCATTGGTTGATAATGATTAATTGAATGGCATCGTGTAAGTGATTAAATGGATATTATAGCTTGATTTAAAATGGATGTACGTTGTTAGTGCTTAGCCATTTTATACTGACATTGATTGTGGTATAGTTAGAATGATTATACATGATTGGTTTACTGATATTAATTAAATAATATATTTTATCGAGCAGGTACATTTAATGTTTGAATTGAGCGTGTAGATTACAGGGAACAAGGAAAACGTGTGTTTCAAGGTAGCAGCTAAAGTTGCACAAGCGGATGACTCGGTCGAGTCCTTTAACTATGCATGATTGTGTGTAGCCTTGTGTGTTTGTGACATATTCGTGTTTGGAAACCTTTGGTGATTCCTAATTGTAATTATGTTAATTGTAATTTGTTTAGTCTTATAATAAACTAGTTTAGGGACCTAATGGTCCCCACATGCATTATAGTTGTTTTATGTTAATTTATTTTGTTGTTAGTGGTTTGAGACCACCTAATTATCATTTGGGTGGGCCTGTAACGCCGCAAAAGACGACGACGCTATGCTCGACGAACATACAACCCGAAATGCGACAATTTTTTTTTCTTTGTATGGCGAATTATTTGCTTTCGAGTTGTTTCCACATGGCTCGATGAGTTTAGCTTATACGTATACCACCAATCAAGGTCAAAACGTCAACCCACTCCTAGCAAGCTGATCAATAAATTCGGTGAGCTTTATTGGAGATCAAGCTATTCCACACAACTCGACGAATTATTAATTACATCGGGCGAGTTCGAAAACAGGCTTGAAAACCACCATGATCACGATGATGCTTCAAGGTAAGAGATATTTGAATCTATCTCATTCGACGTTCTACAGAGATAAGTAGGGTCGACATACGAGTTAATTTGTCTAATGTCTGGAAAAATCGTGATAACAATATATTTGAAAGGTAACCCAAGAGGATGATATAATTTATTTTGAAGTGAATACATTAACCACTTCAATTTTTATTCTTTTACTTTATTATTCAGTTATATTACGTTATTTCAAAATTTAATACATTATAATATATATATATATATATATATACATATACATATATATGTTTACTTTATTATTCAGGTTATATTACGTTATTTCAAATTTTAATACATTATAATATATATATATATATATATATATATATATATATGTATAGATATATATGTATATAAATATAATCATGTATAATGGAAGGAGTCACACTTTACGACAAATCAGTACTATGGCACTGATCTATTTCATTGCATTTTGATGATTTTAAATGTAAATGCATACACAGGTACCCTATTTATATCGGGGGGAAAGTTTTTCAACCATGCTTAAATTTGTTGGTTAGGACGGTGGGTATTCATTCCATACCACTATGTCCACACTAGTATAGACCTGTCTCTCCTTGCGTGCAAGAAAGCAACCTGGCCGCCACTTCCAATTAATCCTTTAGATTTTGGATAATCTTCCCTGCTCAGGTCGACTAAACACTCTTCTAACTATTACTGGCCACGCGTGGTAGGGGTGGTAGAAGATAATAGATGGAGACTACAGGCTGAAATAACAGGATAAAACGTTGGTGCATTCGCCTCAGGCCTTGCGTGGAAAAAGGTGAGGAGGATCTCCTAAGCAAGGTACCGCATGTATATCAGGCTTGTATTTCCTTATTCATCCTCGATTCCATTAGATTTGCAAATGCTTATGTTTTACAAGGAGGCACTGTAAAAAAAGACTGTCCTGGGCAGCGTGGATACTGTCAAAGGGGGTAAAGGAGAAGCTAAGGCATCGTTCGGTAAAGTTCCTGCAGGGTACCATTCCACATCCACAATATCTATTAGAATGCCCTTTCTCAAGTCATGTCCATTTTCAGCCTGCAATGAAAATATAGATCTTTTATCCTTTGCAGCAATATAATGGGCATACTCTCGAGTCTGCAGAGTGCTACAAGATAGCCACACGCAACAATAGAACTACCAACTATGCAGGGTTAGAAAACCTCTTATAATACATATGCTCAAATAATCATCTTGCTTCTTTTATTTAGTCTATTGCGAATATTTTCTCTTAAATATTACGACCAAATCGATTGAAGTCGCCAAGATTTGGGAAGTGCCATTCAGTGTCTATATGGTTGATTTGAAATATAGAGAAGTGCTCAGTGCGAATGAGTGGCTGAATGTGTACATTTCGAAGTTGCTAAAGGCATTCTGTCTCAACTATGTTGACCTTGGCATCATTTAGTTGGCTTTTACCACTGAGAATGTATCCTCAAGCGAGCGGATTCTCTGTAAACACGATTTAAGGTGTGTGCCGTGACATGAGTCTGATGGTCTTGCATTCTTGCCGACTTAAAATTCTAAATTTGTCAGTGGAATCTAGCTAGCCATTCAAAGCTTGGAGTCATTTGCCAGAAGCTCACTCAGCATCTGTCAACTAATCCTCTTATAACAACAACTATCCCATTGTGTGATTGCAAGACTCCCCAAATAGATGAAGACAAACTAACAGTTTTAGTAAAGCATTGCAACAACTATTTGAAATATTCTTTGTGACAGTCAGTGCTTTGTGTATCAAGTTGGCTATCAGGCATATCTACTGAAAAAGTATCATCATTTTTTTTTATATTAGTAGTTATTGTCTTAGACACGATTTAAGGGTGATTGACTGGTCTTGATTTTGAGACTAACTTTACATTTGTTTGGGCAGTTGCGAGGCCTGCCATGCAGCTTGATATTTGTGAAGCTAAGACCACTCGCAGTGTCCTAATCTGTAAAAAAAAAAACGTTTAAAATATTTGTATATGGCATTACTAATCGCAATACTCTTGTTCACATATGTAAAAAGGCAATTAAAAGTACATTGATATTATTAAATATAATATTAATAAATTTCTTAGTTTTAACCATGTTACAGCTAAATGAGAATGATATTCAAAGGTATTAATACCTCTATTAGGCATCATGGGGTACTTGGGTATTGCTACTTAATGAATACTAAGTCCTTGCATTAAAATTTATTTCTACACCATTAAATAAACATTGGTTGAGATACATTGAATAGGTTTGGTTTCATTTCAGATTTTTAATTGTTTTCTTTAAATAAAGCAATAAGATTTACAATTTTCACTTCTCAATACCATTCTTTTAAATGAAGCAAAGCATAATAGATCTAGAGCATAGTATATTCTTTATGTACATTTCATTTAAAACTATTCCACAAAAGACTTCAAGTCAACATTATCAACAATACAATTTTAGAGTAAGAAATACTAGTCATTTTAATGCAACTTTGTCCTTCAAATCTCCTTTGAGTAACATAATGAGGTTCATGTGGAAATATATATATATCCCCTTTTCTTTTGAAATGAAAACAAGATGCATACATTACATTTCTTCCTCACACTACAAGGTGGGTACAACCACATGATGTTTATAAATTGTCAACAACAAGAAGTTCTTCACAAGCTCCAAGGTGTCCTTCATCCATGCTCCAAGTTCCAAGTATTTCAAATCACAACCAAGATAGGGGGAGAGGCAACACTCTCCTCCCAACCAAAACTCAATGGAGAAGAGAAGCAATCTCCTCCATTGACCCCCGAGCCCCAAACACAACACAATGAAGGGTGGTCTCCAACTCAAGGAAACAATACTTGCTTCCACAATACAATTTTCTTCACAACATTCAAGGTTAAAAAGAAGAAACAAAAAGGAAACACAAATAACACAATACTTTTCACAACAAGGCTTTCATCCAAGCCAACAAGAGAAGGAACTATGGGAAATTTTTCCTTATGCCTCCCAATTGAGATGAGATGCCCATCCAAACCCTCCACAATAAAACTCAAGCCCCTATGACTCTTATGCCTCCCTCAAGTACCCCTTTTTCCTCCCATACTCTTATGCCTCCCTCCTCTTATGGCTCCCTCAAGGACAAGGTAAGAATGTGAACATTCTTACCCAAGATGGGCATCCCTCTCAAACTCCCTCCACAATTTCCTATTCTACTCTTATGCCTCCCTCATGAGTTTTCCCATAGACCTCTCCTACACTACACATTAAGCATTCTATCCATTTTTCACAATACACAAAAGTAAACATACATTATCCACAAATTTAGCATAGAAGCAACAACAATATGAAAGCAAAAATGGGAGAAGGTTTCCTACCTCTCCATTGGAGAAGCCTAAACCAAGAAGCTTTGTCCAAGCTCCCTCCAAAACAATCCAAGCATGCAAGTCCAAGCTCCTTCTTTTCTCTTTCTCCCAATTCTTTTCTCTCCCAAAAGAAATAATAAGAAAAGAACTCTTCTCAACAAAAACCTCCAACCCCCTCAACAAGAGAGGAAGTTTCTATAAATAGACAAAAGGGAAGAGTGAGGGTGATGTGGCTCCTTGTAGGATGCCACATCACACATCCTCAAGACCACCTCCCTTTAGTCAACTCAAATCCCAAAACACCATAAATGGGTGGTTGGGTTGAATGACATCTCTTTTCCACATCCATCCCTTCCCATGTGTCTTAAGGCACAATTAAATGCAAAAGGAAGACAAGTGCACTCCAAAGTCACATTTCCCTTCCCAAAACAATAAATAATCCCCTTTTTGGATTCCCAACCCATAGATATGGTTGGTAAGGGGTTTTGGGAAGTGTGGGACAAGTTCAACTTGTCCCACAAGTCCCCCAAAATTGCCCTAAATCTCAAATTCGAGATTCAAAGGATTTGGAGTGGTCAACACTCAAAACAAGCATTCAATACAAGAGGAAACACAAGGCTCAAGGAGCCAACCATCAAAATTAATTACACCCACTAGACTTCCCTCCAAAACTTAAAAATTAAAACAAGATGTTAATTTAATCTAAACATACTTAGCAAAAGAAATTTTAAAAAAATATCACAAATAAAATCACCTACTAAAGTAAGTTAAAACAAGTAAATAAAATTCTTACCCCCTTGGTCACATTAGAAAATTTCCCCCTCATGGAAATTTTTTTTCTTAACACATAAAAGAACAAAGGTAACACAATACAATTCACTAGTTGCCTTGACGACCAAATGTTGTAACCACCCGACATCCTGTTGTGTTTGGTTCCCAATCCCCCTCATGGTTGTGATCATGTTGTGTTTCCTGCAAAATACAAAATACCTCCTTCGGCCTTGCGGCCATGTCAAAATATCCAAAATAACCATATGCATGAAATTTATTAACATCTATACGTAATTCAATCAATCATTATTTCTAGGTCTAAATCACAACTTAATTATGCATTTCATCATTATCCAAAATTATAGTAATGTAAATTCAACAACTACATTCTACTCATCATGGCGAAGAAATCCAATGTTAGAACACATGCAATATATCCATATAAAAATAATATCGGTATCCAATAGTCTGTCCATGAGTCAGTGTAGATCATACTGAAAACAAAATCCAATCATAATCCTAAATGCATCTAGTCACAAAACATCATGCTAATCAACGTAAGTATAAGTCATGTCCATATCCAAAAGTCTGCATAACTCAAAATGATAATCAAC
The DNA here is from genome assembly GCA_019776745.2 of Taxus chinensis. Lineage (NCBI taxonomy): Eukaryota > Viridiplantae > Streptophyta > Pinopsida > Cupressales > Taxaceae > Taxus > Taxus chinensis. The sequence continues at coordinate 644,209,003 of CM034154.1, read as the reverse complement.
TAAGTGTCATAGGGAAGTGGGCATTACATCCCCCTCCCCTTAGACTAGACTTCCTCCTGGAAGTCACTGAAATAAGTGTGGAAACTGAGCTCGCAATGATGTAGCATCCTCCCAAGTAGCAGCAGTCTCATCGTACCTGTCCCATTGGACCCGAACCTGATCAATCTCTCTGCCGCGAAGGCCCAGGGTCCTGCGATCTAAAATGCACACGGGCTCCACCATCACCTGCCCCTGATCCTGCACCTACAATGCAATCCAATCTAGCACATGAGAGGGATCAGAAACATATCTCCTAAGCACAAAAATGTGAAATACATCATGGACGCGTGATAAGCTAGGTGGCAATGCTAGACGATAGGCCAAGGGACCGAGGCGCTCCAAGATCTCAAAGGGACCCACAAATCTAGGAGCAAGCTTAGAACCTTTTCCATAATGGATAGGGCTCTTATGCGGTCTGACACAAAGAAACACCTTCGTGCCTACCTCAAAACTGCGATCTGTCCTATGCTGGTCTGCATACTTCTTCTGTCTATCCTGCGTCTCCTGCAATCTCTATCTGATCAAGGCAACCTACTGCTCCATGTCCTGTAATAATGCTGGTCCAAGAGAAACCCTGTCCTCAATCCTATCCCAACTAAGAGGTGTCCTACACTCTCTACCATATAAAGCCTGAAAAGGAGCCATGCCTATAGAACTCTGAAAACTATTATTGTAGGCAAACTCCACCAAATACAGATACTCCTCCCATCTCGACTGATGATCCATCACGTACATCCTGAGCATGTCCTCCAAAATCTAATTCACCCTCTCTGTCTGTCCATCGGTCTCTGGGTGATAAGCTATGCTGAAATTAATCCTCGTCCCGAGGGCATACTGCATGGTGGTCTAGAAATGGGAAGTGTACAAAGGGTCGCGGTCGCAAATGATCTTCCGCGGAATCCCATGTAATCTAACAATCTCATCAAGGTATACTCGTGCCACAGCACTTGCTGTATAGGTGGTCTTCACTGGGGAAAAATGAGCTACTTTCGTCAATTTATCCACCGTGACCATGATGGCGTCGTGATGGTATCTCGACGTAGGCAACCCAACGATGAAGTCCATAGAAATGGTGTCCCACTTCCACTCCGGTATGGCGTGAGGATAGAGAAGGCCAGCTGGATGCTGATGCTCAGCCTTCACCCTCTGGCACTCTAAACAGCGGGATACAAATGAAGCTATGTCTCTCCGAAGTCCTCTCCAAAAATACAACTGTCTCAAGGTGGCGTGCATCTTCTTCACCCTGGGATGGGCTGAATAAGGTGCACGATGAGCCTCTGTCAAAATGTCATGTCTCAAGCCTCCATCTCTAGGAACATATATTCAACCTCTGTGTCTGAGAAGACCATCTGCCTCTAATGAAAATCCATCAAATCTCCCCTCAAGGGGTCTCTGAGACTCAATCTCTGCTCTGGCTGCAAGGTAGAAACTATCCTGAGGAAGCTGCTGCAAGATCCTACTCCGCAAATCTGTGCCCACTGAGGTGGCCATAGCCACATGTCTCCGCCTACTCAAGGCATTTGTAACCACATTCTCCTTTCCCTTTCACATGCTCTATCTCCATGTCATACTCACAGAGTAACTCCATCCAACGCCGCTGACGAGCGTTGAGATTGGGCTGCGTGAAGAGGTGGCGAAGACTCAAGTGATCAGTCCTGAGTGTAAATCTCCGGCCAAGAAGAAAATGTCTCCACTTGCACTAAGGCATGTACCACTGCTGCAAGCTCAAGGTCATGGGTTGGATAATTGAGCTCATAATCTTTGAGTTTGCGGGACTCAAAGGCAACTACTCTACCCTCCTGCATTAACACACCTCCAAGTCCTGCCAAGGAAGCATCTATGCAAACGTAAAACTCTCCATGAGGATCTGGCACTGCAAGAATAGGTGCTCTCGTAAGGCATTCCTTCAGTGTACTGAAGGCCTGCTCACATCTATCTAACCATAAAAACTTCTTCCCTTTCCGCTGAAGAGAAGTGATAGGGTGCGCAATCCGAGAAAAGTCCTGAACAAACCTCCTGTAGTACCCTGCTAGACCCATGAAACTACGCACCTCGGTCACACTAGTGGGTGCTGGCCAATCCATGATGGCTTGAATCTTGGAAGGATCAACTGCGATACCTTCCCCAGAAATAACGTGGCCCAAATACTACACCTCAGTCTGAAGGAACGCACACTTCTCCAAGTTCCCGTGAAAGCGCTGAAAATCGCGAAGACGCTGAAGAACCTATCAAAGGTGCTCTTCGTGCTCCTCATGTGTGTGTGAGTAAATCAGAATTTCATCAAGGAAGATGAGAACGAAGCAATCGAGGAAGTTCTTGAATACCCCAGTCATAAAACACATAAAAACTGCGGGCGCATTCGTCAAACCGAAAGGTACCACTGTGAACTCGTAGTGGCCATATCTTGTGCGGAAAGCTGTCTTATGAATATCTGTCTCCGTAATCCTAAGTTGATGGTGCCCTGACTTAAGATCTATCTTAGAGAAAACTATAGCCCCCCTTCATCTTGATCAAACAAATCATCAATGCGTGGAAGGGGGTAACGATTCTTGATCGTTACTTTATTTAGCTGTCGATAGTCAATACACAAACAAAGAGATCCATCCTTCTTCTTCATGAAGATCACTGGTGCACCCCATGGGGATATGCTAGGACGGATTAGGCCTTTCTCCAGAAGGTCCCTCAAGCTGCAACTTGAGCTCACATAACTCCGAAGTAGTCATCCAATAAGGTGCTCGTGAGATAGGCTCTGTGCCTGGAACTAGATCTATATGAAAGTCGATATCACGTGGGGGAGGTAATCCCGGTAACTCCCCTGGGAACACATCGGAAAACTCTGATAAGATGGGATGGTCATCGAGGGAAGGTCCTCTGGACTCGTCCTCTGATCTGTCACTAACCGTAATAGCAAATAACTTACAACCCTGTCGCGCACCATCGCTTAAGCTGCATAGCGGAGATGGTGCGAATGGATACGGCCCTCCTAATTCCTGATATCACTGACTCTACTCTAAGATCATCTATGCAAGAAATAGTCTTATGGTAATAATCCACTCTAGCTCTGTGAGCGGACAACCAATCCATGCCTAAAATGATGCCATAAGATCCTAAAGGAAGGATCCGAAGATCAGAAGTAGTGGTGAAGGGTCCCAAATTCTCTACACACTCCTTAACTAAGGAGTCTATAGAAATTTTGGCTCCTGAAGCCATCTCAACATCCTAACTACGTCCCTACCTAATTACCACCAGCCTATAACGCTCTACTAAAGATGGTGTAATGAATGAATCAAAAGAACAAGAATCAAATAATATGGAGGCAGAAATACCACCAATACTACCTGTTGTCTCAATCACTGTACTCTGATGCTCAGCCTGGCGGTTCTTGACCACTGCGTAGAATCCGATGACTCCGTGCCATATCTCCGATAGTAGGCTTTGAGCTCTGTGTCTTACCCTTGGTAGGGTTATGTGGGCAATCTCTCCAAATATGTCCAATAACACCGCAACCATATCAGCTACCTAGTCCTCTCCAGTGGGAAGTAGCTCCAGCTGGTATTCTAGATTACTGAGATATAGATCCTGATGATCCGGCTATGGACTGCTGAGGTCTCTGCTTATGAGCTCTTACTGACTAAGATCTTGGTGCACTCCTGTGTCCTGATGGGATCCCCTAGGAGGAGGCCCCATACTACGTCCTCTCTGTGCATCAAATATTTGAGGAGGTCAGTAAGGTGGGTGGGTTTGCTGCTACTTGTTGCTACTGCGGTGGTGGCCTAAATGAAACTTGCCCTAAACATCTATCCACCCCATGGAGGAGGAACTGACCCCTTCGACCTACTATCTTACATCTGTTGGATACAGCTTCGAACTCTGTCTCTAGCCTGCTGTGTCTTCCCCCGTGTCTCCTCTGCAATATAGGCCTTCTCCACGGCCTCTGCTAATGTCTGTGGGAAGTGAATGCACACTGCGCCACCTAGATCCAAGTTCAAACCCCGGATGACCCTGTGAATCCGTACCTATCTCATCCTGCATATATTCGACGTACTGGAGTAGGTCTAGAAATCGACTCTCATACTCAGCTACTATCATCGATGCCTGACGGAGGTCATGAAACTCATCTATCCACTGCTGTATAAATCTCCTAGGTAAATACCTGCTCTTGAAACGTTCCTCAAATAGCTCCCAGGTAATCATCTCTGAGTTGACATGGAGCTTCTGCTCCTCGGTCCTCCACTAGACTCCTGCTCCATCCTTCAGAAGATGGATCGCAACACGAGCTTTCGTGTTGCGACTACAAGGACAAAGCTTGAAGCATCCACTCAAGCTCACTAACCAGGCCTCTACCTGAAAAACTACCTGTATCACCTCGAATACTGAGATGGTCATAGCTTCAGGATCTCCCTGATATGGTTTGCAGCTGATGTATGAAGAATCCTAGATTTCTTTGTATGCTCCTCCCTTTGTCTAGGGCTCTGAGACCTGTCCCTATGTCCTGAGATTTTGTCCCCATGTCCTCTCTGTGGTGACTCTGCCCTAGCTGACTCTGCACAGAAATTATCTGCTTTGTGCTCCTCACTGTGTCGAGGGGATGCATGGGAATCTACTGATGGCTCCAAACTATGTCTAGCAAGTCGTCCTCCCAAGGGCTCTCTGCGTATAGCGGCATTGACATCCTGGAGTGTCTGCAAGATCTGAGGCAGAAGGGCTGCTACGGCCTGCTCTGGCGGTGGTATGTCTAGGTCTATGTGAAGAGACCCCTCGCCCAATCCGCGCCTCCTGCACAGATCAAGGCGAGAGTTAGTTCATCGTTCTAGGTCTTGTGCTAGTTTTCAAAATTTGCTGTTTACTATAATTATCAACATTATGGCTTTATATTTTAAAAGTATTAGCTCTGTACTAAGTTGAATGTTCCTGTTTGCGTTTTCTGCGTGTGCCCAAGGGTCCCAGCTTCGAACCCCTGGCTCTGATACCAAAATGTAACGCCGCAAAAAGAGCGACGCCACGCTCACGACGACGATGACGTGCCACGACACCACAACCAAGTCGACCCGAAAAAAGCGACAATTTTTTTTTTTTTAAGAAGGTAGTGGATTGTGTTATGATTTATTCAAACTACAAGTCACGATAACCTGCTTCATATTGGTAACTGATAAGTGTTGAATCTATCTCACTTTGTATTCGTTGCAAATCTAGAACTAAGTAGGTTATCGTCATACGAGTTCAATTCGAGCTAATTACTATCAAAAATCGTCGTATAACGATTCTATCCTGAACGGATAATTTCCCAAGTTTCAGCATGGTGATATAAGACTTATTTTGAAGTGCCAATACATATGACCACTTCCAATTTTTATTCTTCACTTTATTATTCATTTTATATTACGGTTATAAGAACGTAACATGGCTATAATATAGTATTTATATATGATATATATATATGATTTCATAAATTGATAGGTATTATTTAGTTGTATTATATTACGGATTTATTTTGTGAATTTTAATAAAGGGATTATAATACTTTTAATTTATAGATGGTATATATAGATATATTAACAAATTTATACACAAATCCGTCTATATGAGCTTATACATACATTTTGAAATTTGAAATTAAATGATACAAGAGTCAAATCGGGGGGAAAGTTTTTCCAACTCATGGCTTAAATTTGTTTGGTTAGGACGGTGGTTATTCAAACCAATCACTTGTCCACCATTTGAGTCCTTCCCTCCTTGCATGTCAAGAAAGTCAACCTGGCCGCCACTTCTAATTAATCCTTTAGATTTCAAATCTTCCCTCCTCAGTCTTTAATACTACTTCTACTGATCATGGCCACGCGGGTAGGGGTCGGTCAACTAGATGAGACACAGGCTGAAATTTATAGGAGAAAACGCTGGTGCATTGCCTGTCCATGAATAAAAAGCTGCGGAGGATTCTAAGCAAGGTACAATCAGGCGTATTTTGTACTAGATTCTCCTCAAGTGCTATTTACAAGGAGGCAAAAAAAAGTCGACCTGCTCCTGTGCGCGTGGTCTGTCTTGAGGCAAAGGAATGAAATCGTTCAGTAAAGTTCCTGCATCCATTCTAAGGATGTACAGATACAGCTATATAGAAGGCCACATTTCTCAAGCCCTCTTTGCAAATCTCCCTGCGTCCGCAAATATCAATCTTTTATCCATTGCAGACATTTTACTGGGCATATTCTCCTCGCAGTCATACAGAGAACTACAAGAAAGCCACAGGCACAAGCGGAACTACCAGTATTCGCAAGGCTGAACTATGTTGTTATCTTTCAGGGGTAGCAGAAACTGCATCCTCAAATAATCAGGTTTCACCTTCAAGATATTATTTAGTACAAAGCTATTTTGGGACAGAGTACATTCGACCCCCTAGCCGCGTGGACAATCAAATCGATAGTCAGGGGACCAAGATTTGGGAAGTGCTTCAAGGCTAGGATGACCTGAAGAGATTTGACTATAGAGAAGTGCTCTCTCTGGAATAAAACTGGAATGTGACACATGCCATCTAATAAGGATTACTCGTACGTCTCAAACATCTTGACTAGTGGTGCATCAATGTAGCATAGCACTGAGAATGTAACCAAGCGAGCCAACTTTGCCTAGTTCAAAAATGAATGCAATTATTCAACATGGTCTAATGGGTTGCATTCTTGCCGATTTAAAATTCTCAAATTTGTTCGACTGAAACTACAGCCATTCAAAGTTTCATCTGTCAACTATGGACCTCTTATACCAACAACTATTGCTTGTCTATTGCAACACTCTTAAATAGACGACCACAAAACTCGCTTTTGCAAGCATTGCAACAATTTAAATATTCTCTGTGACAGTCAGTGCTTTGTGTATCAAGTTGTCTATCAGGCATATCTACTGAAACGTATCATCATTTTTTTTTATATTAGTAGTTATTCTCTTAGACACGATTTAAGGGTGATTGACTGGTCTTGATTTTGAGACTAACTTTACATTTGTTTGGGCAGTTGCGAGGCCTGCCATGCAGCTTGATATTTGTGAAGCTAAGACCACTCGCAGTGTCCTAATCTGTAAAAAAAAAATGTTTAAAATATTTGTATATATTACTAATCGCATACTCTTGTTCACATATGTAAAAAGGCAATTAAAAGTACATTGATATTATTAAATATAATATTAATAAATTTCTTAGTTTTAATGTTACTTAAATGAGAATAATATTCAAACTATTAATACCTCTATTAGGCATCATGGGGTACTTGGGTATTGCTCTTAATGAATTTAAAGTCTTTGCATTAAAATTTATTTCTACACCATTAAATAAACATTGCTTGAGATTTTGAATAGGTTTGGTTTCATTTTTTTTTTTTTTTTTCTTTATTTTGCAATAAGATTTACAATAAATTCTGAAATGAAGCAAAGCATAGTAGAACTAGAGCATAGCTTTCTTTATTGACACATTTAAAACTATTAAAAGACTTAAGTCTTTTATCAACAAAACAAGAATGGTAATGTTCTAGTATTCCAACTTTGTAATTCATCTCCTTTGAGTAACAAAATGAGGTTCAATACATATATATACATACATACATACATACATACATACATACATACATACATACATACATACATACATACATACATACATACATACATACATACATACATATATATATATCCCTTTTTTTTTTGAAATGAAAACAAGATGATACAACTTTCTTTCACATACAAATTTTACAACCAAATAATACATATAAAGGAAAAAGGAAGAAGTCTTCACAAGCTCCAAGGTGTCCTTCATCCATGCTCCAAGTTCCAAGTAACTCAAATCACAACCAAGATAGGGGGAGAGGAAACACTCTCCTCCCAACCAAAACTCAATGGAGAAGAGAAGCAATCTCCTCCATTGACCCCCGAGCCCCAAACACAACACAATGAAGGGTGGTCTCCAACTCAAGGCAACAATACTTGCTTCCACAATACAATTTTCTTCACAACATTCAAGGTTAAAATAGAAGAAACAAAAAGGAAACACAAATAACACAATATTTTTCACAACAAGGCTTTCATCCAAGCCAACAAGAGAAGGAACTATGGGAAAGTTTTCCTTATGCCTCCCAATTGAGATGAGATGCCCATCCAAACCCTCCACAATAAAACTCAAGCCCCTATGACTCTTATGCCTCCCTCAAGTACCCCTTTTTCCTCCCATACTCTTATGCCTCCCTCCTCTTATGGCTCCCTCAAGGACAAGGTAAGAATGTGAACATTCTTACCCAAGATGGGCATCCCTCTCAAACTCCCTCCACAATTTCCTATTCTACTCTTATGCCTCCCTCATGAGTTTTCCCATAGACCTCTCCTACACTACACATTAAGCATTCTATCCATTTTTCACAATACACAAGTAAACATACATTATCCACAAATTTAGCATAGAAGCAACAACAATATGAAAGTAAAAAGGGAGAAGGTTTCCTACCTCTCCATTGGAGAAGCCTAAACCAAGAAGCTTTGTCCAAGCTCCCTCCAAAACAATCCAAGCATGCAAGTCCAAGCTCCTTCTTTTTCTTTCTCCCCCCAATTCTTTTCTCTCCCCCAAAAGAAAATAACAAAAAGAACTCTTCAACAAAACAAAAAACCTCCAACCCCCTCAACAAGAGAGGAAGTTTCAATAAATAGACAAAAGGGAAGAGTGAGGGTGATGTGGCTCCTTGTAGGATGCCACATCACACATCCTCAAGACCACCTCCCCTTAGTCAACTCAAATCCCAAAACACCATAAATGGGTGGTTGGGTTGAATGACATCTCTTTTCCACATCCATCCCTTCCCATGTGTCTTAAGGCACAATTAAATGCAAAAGGAAGACAAGTGCACTCCAAAGTCACATTTCCCTTCCCAAAACAATAAATAATCCCCTTTTTGGATTCCCAACCCATAGATATGGTTGGTAAGGGGTTTTGGGAAGTGTGGGACAAGTTCAACTTGTCCCACAAGTCCCCCAAAATTGTCCTAAATCTCAAATTCGAGATTCAAAGGATTTGGAGTGGTCAACACTCAAAACTAAGCATTCAATACAAGAGGCAAGCACAAGGCTCAAGGAGCCAACCATAAAAATTAATTACACCCACTAGACTTCCCTCCAAAACTTAAAAATTAAAACAAGATGTTAATTTAATTCTAAACACACTTAGCAAAAGAAATTTAAAAAAAAGATATCACAAATAAAATCACCTACTAAAGTAAGTTAAAACAAGTAAATAAAATTCTTACCCCCCCCCCCCCCCCTTGGTCACATTAGAAAATTTCCCCCTCATGGAAATTTTTCTTAACACATAAAAGAAACAAAGGTAACACAATACAATTCACTAGTTGCCTTGACGACCAAATGTTGTAACCACCCGACATCCTGTTGTGTTTGGTTCCCAATCCCCCTCATGGTTGTGATCATGTTGTGTTTCCTGCAAAATACAAAATACCTCCTTCGGCCTTGCGGCCATGTCAAAATATCCAAAATAACCATATGCATGAAATTTATTAACATCTATACGTAATTCAATCAATCATTACTTCTAGGTCTAAATCACAACTTAATTATGCATTTCATCATTATCCAAAATTATAGTAATGTAAATTCAACAACTACATTCTACTCATCATGGCGAAGAAATCCAATGTTAGAACACATGCAATATATCCATATAAAAATAATATCGGTATCCAATAGTCTGTCCATGAGTCAGTGTAGATCATACTGAAAACAAAATCCAATCATAATCCAAATGCATCTAGTCACAAAACATCATGCTAATCAACATAAGTATAAGTCATGTCCATATCCAAAGTCTGCATAACTCAAAATGATAATCAACTAAGTGTCGTAGGGAAGTGGGCATTACAGGGCCCCACCACCTCTTCTTTTGAGCCACTTTACGCAAACTCGAATTTGGGCTAAATGCGGTATTTGTTAAGGGCCTCTTTTCACATTGAGGGGTCTCCCTTACATGGAAATGAGACCACCTTGGACCCTATCTATGGGTATGTGATTCTCTTTTCAAGGTCAAATGAGATTTTACCCTCCGATCTGACCCCTGTCATGTCACCATCTTGTAAGTAGTGGTTGAATTCTTATGATTTCTTAAAAGATGAAGTGTGTTGGATTTATTGGAATTTTAGAGAATTTGAGAGATTACCTCCTGAATGTGTTTTTTCTTTATACTATTTATGATTTTAGGGAATATTTAGTTGGAAGATGAGATGGGTGACACATGCCACACTCTCATTTGTGGGGATTGGTAATTTTTTTATTCTTTTTATACCTCCTCATGGAAAGGGGTTTGGAGACTTTTACTTCTCATTTTCACTATTATATTTGGAGTTAGATAGATCTCGGAGCTTGGAGCTTCGAGCTTCGAGCTGTGGGGGAACTTCGATTGTGCTTTGATTTTGGGATTTGCTAATGTTGAGGTAGACTCTCTTGCCCCTACAGGCCCCTATCTATAGGGGTTCTTACTCTCTTGTTTTTGGTTGTATATAGTATAATGGTGTAAGAATGTAATATTGGTTGTTTTGATTATTGTATCTTGCATGATTTGTTATGGGTGTGTTGTGTGATCTTTGTTCCTTCCATTTTCTCCATTCATCATACTGTTAGTGGTGGATTTTTGAATTTTTAGGCGAAAATGGAGGAATGTTCTCCTCTTACACCATATGTATTGATGGGAAAACCATGACGGTATTCATGTTTTAATTCCTCCCCTCATACGGTTTGATTTGGTATAACTATTGTTTATATGGTCTCAACCTCATTTTCCATCCTTGGCTGAGGAAACAACATGTATGGTTTGAAAATGCTTCCAAGGAGAAGGCTTGGTTTTTGGGATGGAGTGATAAGGAGGGTATTTTTGAATTAAGAGATAAGGAGGTTATGTTGGAGAATTATTATAGTGTTCCTATGGTTGGTTCACATTTATGGATTCTTATGGGATCCTTACCTCTCTTACCCTTTGGATGAAAACATGGATTTTTCCTCTTGTGGTAGTCTATTGTTAATTTCGTTGTGGTGTGTTGAAAATGTGTGTGTATGTGATGGTCACAATTAGTACTACTTACACTTGTGCATTCTTGAGGCTTGCTACTCTCTCCCCCATGGCCTTAGAGGGAGGCTATCATGTCCTCCATTTAGTTGGAGATGGAATGTGATGATGCCATTTGGTTGGGAGGAAACCGGGACCCCTTTTTTCTTGTGCTTTGAACACTATTTTGGAGTCAAAACTTACATATTTGTCTTGGAGTTTGGAGAAGAAAAGTTGAAAATTTTTGACATGTTGTTCCCCATTTTGGGGAGGCTTATCCTCTTGCATTTTAGTATTATTTTGCAATGATGTTGTAATTATTTTTAAGTATTCTCCTATCTTGGGATGAAGCTTGTATCTTGCACTTAATTATGTTGAGTCATGTTATCCTCTCTTTGAGAAGGAATATTGACATATTGTAATCTTGATTCCTTCACATGTTGTAATAAACTCCTATCCTTGATTTTGTTAGCATGTTTGTAAATCCTTGTTTTAAGGAAGTTTGTGGGTATGCTTGTATTTATTGAAAGGAATATTGTAAGGCTTTGGCTTATGGGATTGGGACGATTGTTGAATTATCATTTGTGTTGAATTGAAGATTTGAAGAAATGAATGCATATTTAGTCCCAATATCAATTGGTTACCTTTGTTCTATTTGTTTTTCCTATTGGATTAAGAGAATAAGAGTTTCATTTCTTAGTAGTCATTTGTGTTTATCAAATGATGATTTTAATCTTGTATGATTTATGGAAATGAACAAAGTAGATTTTATGTTGCATTCTCTTATCATATGATAGTAAAGGAATGTAAAGTGATAGTGTAGTTTTAGTCTTGATTCAAATCCTAAATGAATCATTGTTATTGCATTCTTTGCTCACGTTTTTATGTTAAACTTTGAGTAATAGGAATATAGATAAACATGGTTATAGAACTAGTTAAATATTCCATTGTAGTTATCGAAGAAATTTAGTGATCATAAAAGGAAATATAATACTTCTACTTGAAAATATTCTCATAGGGCTAAACCTCTTGTATCTTTGTGCTCAAATGTTGAATGATTTTCAAATCCATCTCTTGCTCTTAAAAATTATTTCATCATTGTTCTATTTTAAGAGTTTCTTTCTTAAAAGAAGCAAACAAAAAAGTTTTAATAAGATTAGTTTTCATGATGCTTTCTTCTTCATTATATCTCTATTAAATCTTTCAAAACATATATATTATAGGATGTATATATATATATTACATATATATACATATACACACACACATATATATATATATATATATATATGCACACATCTATGTCTGCTACATATATACATACATGCATATACACACAAACACACACACATATATATACATATGCACATACATGTTAGGGCACATGCATATATATATATATACACATATATATATATATATATATGTATATACATCTCGCACACGCACATTTTCATCTCATATATGCTCAGATATGTGCCACATATCTGTGAGAAAGTGTTTGAAATAATTTGTTAAACTAGTATTGTTCACAAAAATATGGAGATCTATGAAATCTTTCAATACATCCCTTCATATATAAATATATAACCCCCGTTTCACAACCCTCATTTATACAAAATAAACTTATTTAAATAGATGAAAGAAAAGACCATGTTAATTTGAAATCGGTGTAAACCAATTTGATTTTAAGGAAATATTTTTAAATTAAAAAAAGAGGGTTTGGGAGGGGGGAGATATATGCCACAACCTACCCCGAACCCTACCCTTGCACCATGTGAGTGGTGTGGCCCCCACCACACCACACACTCCCCTTGCTTCCTCTAAACGTACCATGTCACCCCTCACTGTGTTCACAGCCTCGCACATGCGACAACTGTGCCACCTCTCCTCCATATAACTTTCCACATGGACTTTTGCCCACACTCCCACTACTATACCCGACTACCATATATTATACACGGGCTAACCATTTTGCTCACATGCCATGACCATTTGTACGTATGTCACGACCATATATGTATGTATGTATGTATACATAACATAGGGGTATCATGTACATGTACACATGTATGTCTACCTGCAAGGATATGTGTTTGTATATGTGTATAAATGTAGACATGTATGTGTGTGTGCGCATGCACGTGTGTGTATAACCACTAAGAATCTTTGGTTATTTACCAAGAAAAAAAATAGATATAATGAAACCCTAGATGGGGAAAATAACCCCGAAATTATCAATAAAAAGGGAAATCCCTTCCTCCATGAGAAGAAACACAAAAATTACTCCATAATCTCCCCCTTCCTCCTATCCATCCTTCTCCCAAACCATACATGTGCAAATGAAAAGAATAATGAACAAATAGAAAGTGCATAACTTATAAAGCTTCATTAATTGAAATTTAGGACTTTTTAGAATGACCTAGGATCTAGGGCTTAGATTCATTTAATCCAAGGGCTGGATATTTAAGTTTTCGATACCTTTTAAGTTATGGGATTTAATGAATTAATGGGGTTGTGAGAGTGAATTACATTTAAGGGGTGCGTTAGATTAGTTTAGTGGCCATGTTAGGTTTTGACTATAATGTGACCTTTTAGATATTGGTTAAATAAATAAATGTTTAAACATGGGTGCAATCCTATCAAAATACTTGGGGGAAATTAAAATATTAAATTAGGAAATAAATTAAACGTGGATTAAGGGTATCGCTTAACCGGTAGCCTTAGCGAAATTTAACTAGCCATAATATAACACCTTTTTAAAAAAATTATCAATTTGTTTTTGGTGTTTAGGTTTTGTTTTGGTCATGCCAATATGGGGCACCTCATCTAGTATCAAAGCTTATGTTTACAACACCAGAGGCTTTTATTAGTTTCAAAATTAAATTAATAATGGATAAATCAATAAATGTAAACCATTTAAATTGTTTCCACTACCTTATACAGACTCATTCATTTCCCTTTCCTTTCGTACAAAGGATACTTGCACGAGGTATGAGACTTCAGTAAATTGGGGTTTTGAGAAGTAGGTTACCTAGGCCCAAGCTGTGTACACCTGATTTAGGACCATAAATATAGGAGGAATTATAGAAGATGATGAGATTTTTGTAGCAGTGTCTCCCTCCACAATAGGAGCCGGGAGGGGAGACTAATCTCCGATGAGATGATACATCGCTAGATGAGGTCACACACTTGGAGCCACATCAGCATGACACTTAGAGATGGGAGAGGTCTCGTAGTTCCTCTGTTCACCTAGAGAGTGCTCTCTCTTCATCTGAGCTACTCTCACATCTATGAGGGACCACTACATGAGGGATGACCACATTTCCCCAATGTAGGGGATGGTTGGACAACAGTGTCAGGATACCGACACAGGTAGTGTGATTAGGGATCTTCTCCGTCTACAGTTACCCACTTATAGTGGCACCTTGGATGAATTTATGGCCAAGTCATGGCTTCTACCATTGATCTTGTAGTCACTTTAGGCATAGAACATGCTACAAAACTGGTCTGAAATTAGCCTTATGAAGTCACCAAATAATTTTGTTTTGATTTTCAATGGATGTCCATAGCTTTTTCTATCCAAAATTTTTGTTTCTTTTCTATAAATCTGATTCGTGGTCCCGCCGTGCATGCCAATAACTGTTATTTGACAAAAGTTCACCCTGTTGAGTTTTGGTAAAAATTTTAAGTCTGAATCTTACTCACTTTTGTAAATATACATTGAGACACCTCATGGGCTATGGGTTTCCCTATTATGGGTTGAATCTATGAGATTGAAAGGCCATATTGTTTTCTAGATGTATCCTAATCTAAATTTGTGGAGTTTAAGGGTAAGAAACATGGTTGTAACTGAAAATTAAATGGGGTGATACACCAAAAGTTTTGGGAAACTTTATAGATATACATGCACAATGAGTTGTGAATAAGCTACACAATCACAAACCAATGGGTTTTAGATAATTTCAAGGTAGACAATTTTCTGTTGAGGGATTACTCATAGTAACAGTGTACACCATTATACATTAAAACTAGCAGAAAGCACCAATTTGTAGAAAGGTAAAATAGTTTAATAACGATTAATGAAATTTCAGGGAATAAGATTTCACAAGAATAAACTAAATACACATACACTACTACAAAAATTGGAAAGGAAACAATTGGTTTTCATATAAGGGACATTTTGGCACAAATGGCTTCATCTCTCCCAAAAACGTTATCCATGCCAAATTTGGTAGTGCACACAATAAATAGCAAACAATGTTCATCCCACACCCCTTAAAAATAGACTAAAGCCTAAACTCATACTTTCCTGATATTATTAGCCTCTATCATGAATAAATAAAAGGCTAAAATAAGCATGTTGTTAGATTATTACAATTCGAAAATAGCCTGTCCCTTTCAAAACTTAAAATCTTAGTAAAACTGGCTTGACTCCTCCATTATGTTCGCATGACAGTGTACAGTCACATTAGAAATAATAAGGTATTTCGGTGAATAATTTTCTTCTATTTTATCATCTCTTGAAACTATTAATTACATGCAAGTCAGTCTTTATTAATTGCAACTTGCTATCTTTGTCTTCTCTGTCATTGATGTGCACATTTACATTTTATCTTCATTTGAATGATAATCAATCTTGCTTTTGCATTCTGATGTGATACATGTGTGCATGGCTAGATGATTTGCCTTCTGGTAGTCATATGCACTGACAATGATATTTCTGTCTCTTTCTGGGAGTGACCACCTGTACAAATGCAATAGAAGCAAATAAATACTCCCTCCATCTTGGAAAAATGTGATGATAATCAAAGGTCAAAATATCCCATATCTTCACGTAGAAGGGGGCCTTGATACATGCAAATATTTGATAATTTTATTCACTACCAGTTTAATCATTGGCATATATAACTTGGTTTGAAATGTATGAGGTGTACCAAATGCGTGGCTCAAAAACTTTGATCTTAATCATGCACAATTTATAGTTTTGGACCATAGTGAAAGCATAATCAACTTAATTGAAAAGGGGTCCCCTCCCCCATGAGGGCTCGACCCACTGACCATTTTAAGTGATATGCTTAACTCAGGGGTTAAGTATAGGTTTTTTCTATGGTATTGCCTCGTGTATATTTTTACCTGTGAGGGTTGAGTTAAACTAACTTGCTGGTCGAGTTAAGTAAGCAAAAAAGTGACCCAACCCTAATCATTATTTTTCATTTTTCATTTCAAGTTCTGTGAGTGGGCGAAGTGAACTGGACTAATTTTTGTCTTAGACAGGGCCATTAAAGTTTTTTTCAGAGCTCTCTAAGTGCTCTGATGTGTAGATATTCTCTGTGATTCATTGATTTTCTTTCTGTGACTTTGATTGTGGTGGCCACCAGGGTTCTAAGTTCTTTTTTCGGAGCTTTGTACTGTAGAGATCATGTGGCCATTGTTAAGCTTTTCAAGCTCTGGTTCATTAGCCATGACCACTCAGCTATTTGACTTTAAGCTCATTCTTGGAGATTTGGTGACATTTGGGTCATTCATTTGATTCCTATCTTGGTTGATCAACCATTGAAGAAGGGTTTGTGTGTTCTCACCTCTTTTCTTCAACAACCTCCTATCAAGAGGTAAAGATTTGTCCACTTATAAAAAAGGGTATCAATCTAGTTTTATTCTTGTTGAGGGTTTATAGCTCCATTTTTGCATTCATACTCACCCTAGGACTGAAGGTTTACATTAAAAATGTTTTGTATCTACTTTTGTAGAATTTTTTGGTCTGTAGAAAGATCAAAACTATTGCATTGGAAATTGTTTCTGGTTGTTCTACTTCATTTTCGAGCCCCTTAAGAGTTTGTATAGATCTCGACCAAGATAACCTGTAATAGCTTGATTCTTTGCACATTTGGCCTATGGATTTGAGAAATAATCTACGGCCATTGTGTTTTAAGGCCATTGCTTGTTTTATGGGTTCATGATAACATGAAGAGATATGAGGGTTTCATATGGTTCATAAACTCTGATATTCTGATTATTACTCATAAAAAAGTATCTAGAACCTTTTTCTCATTTAGGTCTCCCTATACGTTGCCATAAAATTCTTTGACTGATTTCATTACTCATT
This sequence comes from Taxus chinensis, assembly GCA_019776745.2. NCBI lineage: Eukaryota > Viridiplantae > Streptophyta > Pinopsida > Cupressales > Taxaceae > Taxus > Taxus chinensis. Next base: position 644,191,787 of record CM034154.1, on the reverse strand, counting down.
TCGTTGATCTCCATTAACATTTGAAATTCTTTGGATTCTGTTCTGTATGAGACTCATAGGTTACATCATGTACTTTAAATTTGCAATAAAATGCTACATTTTCCTAGAAAATTGATTCTGCTACATTTAATGGCTTTGTCTGAACTCGTATTGTGTCTGTTATTACTTATGTGCGAGAGTTTTTTCTATAACTCAATCATGTCACTTCCATCCTGAAGGATCTCGAGTTTTAGTTGGTACATAGCATCTTAATGTTGGGTCTGTTCACCACTTGTATGACTCGATTCCTCTTCTTGTTATGATAACAGATAGTTTCTTGCATGAAAGTGGTGGGTATGATTAAATTATCTCCTAATAATGCTAACCACTCTTCTGTTCTTTCAATAATAAAAAACTTGCCTTGGCTGTTATTATTGTTCCTATCTATGACTCTGTTTGGCATGATTTGCTAAATGCAAGGAGTTCTATGTTATATCTTGTTATTTTCTCTTCTTGCAAAGATATCGAAATATTGAGTCTCAAACTCTGTACTTGATGGAATGAAATATTCAATTTGAAAATTATTTACATCAGATTCCTTTATTGACCATGTGTAAAATACTCCAATATAAGGTAGTATCTTCATGCAACTCTTGAGTGGAAAATTGTTCTTTCACTTATCCTTAATTTTTTTACTCAAGGATTCATAACTGTTTTTTGTTGCCAAATTGAACTTATAATTTTTTTTTCATAGAAAACATTATTAGCATTGTCCTATTTATTAATGTTCCTATACATATATGTAGCTTTTGATAGCATAGATTCAGTGTTCATGGAATACAATGTTGAAATCAACCCATCTCTTCTTATTCTCCACTAACATAACTTGTATCTTCACTTACTTGCAATGAGAAATAAAGATGAGAAATGTCTATCTAATTTCATTTCGTACTTGTTGAAGCTTAATTATTTAAAGCTCAAAAATATTTATATGCTATGAAGGTTCATTCATTCTATTATGTTATCTTCATCCTCTGAAAATGACATATTATCTTCATCAAGTACATCTCTGAAGATCATTTTGTAATCCTTTTAATTGAGGTCCTTGAAAGTTCCCTTTGAATCAGCTTTCAAAGATTGCAAGTTAAAATGGTGAATGTCACTTCCCTTGATCATTATGAAGAATTCTAGTTACTTTGTTTAACACTTGAATGTTTATTCAACTAAGTAGTTTCTTTGTAACTTTGGACTCATCCATTTATCCTCTTGTTTATAGATCCCCTAAAATTCATGTATCACTAGCTATGGAACTTATGCAAGCATGTTTCATTGAATATGGATGCATTCCATTATCTAAAGCTACAATGTATTTTTCCTTAGCAGATGTTATCTTGCAAACATGTTTAGACATTATGAACTCTTTCATGTAAAATATCTACATTGTTGTTCTCTTAGAAAAATGCAAGTTCCTGAAGGAGAAAATAAACTGATTTGTTGAATTATGTTGATTGTAAATCTTATGTACATTCTTAGATATTCTCTTTATTGCTGAGACCTGCATCACGTAAAGTTTGATGATGAAATTGTCACTGTTTCGTCTTGTATGATTGCTTCACTCTTTGCTGAAAATTTGCATTCAAATGCTATGAGGCTTACCAGTCCATTGTAACATTATTGTACTCTAACTGAAGTGATAAGTAAGATATCTGATCTTCAATCTGAAACCCGTGCCATTGTCCTTTCTATAAATGAAGATCTTCTGTCAAATATGTGGTTATATGTGCATGGAATACTTCATGGTACTTGCTCATCTGTCGAATGAACTATTACACTTGTCTAGTTCGTTACAAATGTTACATTTATGTACTGATAGAAATTTGTATCTATTGGTATAGTAGTTAATTCATGTAAAATATACCTTTGCTTTCTTCATGTGCTACATGTAACTACACACTTAAGAAAAATAGTTAGAAAAATAAAAGGCTTGCAGCCTCTCTTGTATACTATAGTGATTTTCCTTCTTCTTGTGGGTCCAGATTATGAGAATATCCCATTTGCTTCTATATGATATGATTCTACATCTAGTTCTTCTGATGTATCTTGTGCATACTTAATTTTAGGAGATTCATCCGCCTGAAGTTGGTAGCACATTATTAAAGGTTAAAACCTGAAGCTCTAACAAAACTTTGTTTCTTTCCAAATCCGCTTGTACACACCAAATCTCATGAAGGGTTATTGTTTTTCACAAGTTCCCCAACTAAGGGTTTTTTGTCCTTGAATGAGATCCTCAACCTAAGGGGTTTCGTCCTTGAGAGAGAGAGAGAGAGAGAGAGAGAGAGAGAGAGAGAGAGAGAGGAGAGAGACGGCTTGAGAGAGAGAGAGGGCTACACTAGCCAATTTTCACTAGGATAAGAATAATCTCCAAAACATAATAAAAAAATGCCCAAACGACCTCCTTAAATAGCTACAAGGGGTGCTTAAGAACATAACAAATAATGGTTGACACCGTAAAGTAAGTGCTTTTAAATATTTAAATGGTATTTAGAGCCTACATGCTCATAATGCCTTTCTTACTTAACTACTTAAGTTCCTCTATTGGAGTGCTATGCTTCCACTATGATAAATAATAATAAATGAAAATAATTATCTAAGCAACACTAAAAACATATTTCAGATCTCCCCCTTGCTTTTCTCCTTAGACCCATGGGGAGAGAATGGGTTAAGGTCTTGTCCCATTTTATTTGGTATCAGAGCGGATTCTCTAATGGAAGAATAAAAGAAGAATAGGTGTAGTTGATTCATTCTTCACCCCTGTAGATGAATAAGGAATGACTATTGAAGAGTTTGTAGAAAATTAGAAAAGTGTGCATTTCTTTTTATACAAATAGTTTTTATTTTGTAGAAAATGAGGTTTCTTCTGAGCTATTCATATTTGTAATTACGGTCTGTAGATTACATTTCCTCCATTATGCATTGAAGGTGTGTTACACCTGTGAATTTTTCCCACATGCTCAAACAAAATTGGCTTCCTATATGTTGTTGTAAATCATTTTAGTTTGGTAGGGCAACACATGGTTGTGTAGGGCAATGCCTTCCCATCAGGAACACAGCTGGAAGAGTTTCTCTTTCACTTGGCCCCCGTCCTTTGAGACTGGGGAGATTATTCGCGAGGCCTCCTTAAGGCTGGGTGGAAGCAATACGGTGTTCACCAAGAGCATTCCCTGGAGACTCCCACCGGCATGGTGGGGTCGGTAACTGCTAATCTGGTACAACATACTTCTGTATATATACTCAGTAGGGAGGTAACTGTAGATCAGGTTTCACTACAACAGATGATGTATGTTACTCAGTGGGAGGTGAGATCAGGTTTCACTATTGTGTGCAAGATTAGAGTCATAATCTGAAGTCAAGGGGTGATTCCCAAAGACTGTGCTTGCCCCTGACCATCCTGAGCAAGGAACTCTTCCAGTTCAAGAAAATCAAGAATTTGGTCTGATCTGTGCCACGTCATCTTCTGGTTATTGTTACGCCACTCTAGATTGCTTAGAGTTTTCTTTGAATCCTTTCTGGTATTAACACCATCCTTTAAAGAAAATTTGCACGTGGTTTCCATCTGGCCATCCACCATAGAGCAGGTTGCATTTATACACATATTTATAGCAGTGAAACATTGCATGTCAGCCATTTAACATGGACTCCCAGTCTGAATTCTACATTGCATGATAAGATTTTGAGTTCCTCTCCATTTGTTTCCACGTGTGCATCCACCTCATTACTAATGACTTTCTTACCGACACAACAATTTTCTGTGCCACTTTTCCCCACACACATTTCAAATCAGTGGCTGATTACTTGCCTTCCCCACACACATTTCTGATTGGCTGATTATTTTAAATAATTCCATTTTGAGGGCAATTAATGATTTTTTGGCCAAATTAATAATTTTGGCGTCATTTCTTCGAGCTATTGACATTTTTTGAATCTTCAATTCTTCCTAGTTCCAACGAGTGGTCACATAATAAATTTTCTCTCCATATTGAACAAGTTTTTAATTGTTGAACCAATTTTAATTAAATTGAGCCTTTTTACGGGAAATTGAAACCTTGATAACTTTTTCACGGTAACTTAAAATTGAATGTTGTTTTTTAAAAAAGTGTCTATTTTTTCATCCCCGTCGCATTAGTTCTAATTTCGTTGAAAAATACCAAGTTTGAAAAATACTCTCATTTTTGGCCATCCCGTGGGCATCTCCTTGTTCTAGGATCGGTTTGGATATTTTTGCAGCCCCTTTGAGCCTCATTGAGTCATTAGTCATATTATCAAAATGTAAAATAAGTTGAGAGTTATTTTTTGTTAATTCCTACATCATATATAGAGTCAAAATAAATATTAAAAAATTACCTTACGAATGCATTATCGGTGGAATTTGACATTCGATTAAGTTATGTAATACATGTTGTTTAACATTGTGGGAGGAAAAATATGCCAATAAATTCAACATGGAAACTGTTGAGCTTCACTGCCATATTTTTTGAATAAGTAGCATGTTATTGGAGGACGGAGGCACATGAGGTTGAAGGTCGAGCAACAACCTCTCGTCAGTTGCCAACGACCTCTCATCAGTCGCCAACGACAAGGCCACACTTCTGGTATGGTGACTTGTTTTTTCAGTTGTGTGGTGTGGATTTTAGTGTTTCATCTTGTCAGTGTGGTGTGAAAAATAAAAACAAATGTTCATTCTTGTTCACTTTTATTTGTGGTTATTCCTTACATAATCCCCTAATATAAACATATAATGGAAAGATAAAAGCAGAATGAAATGCAACATCATGATACTTGAAGAGGTTGAACAAACAAATGTGTTCCTGTTCATACCTATCAATTGTGGTAAACCTTTGTAAAACCATTGAAGATTGTATAAATAGTTCCTGCTTGAGTTCCCACACTGAGGAGGTCATATGTGTTCCCTACAATGAGTGGTTGATAAGAAGATGGTTCATGTACATTTTACCACACTAGTTTGGTCATATGTGTTCTTGATAGTGTATGGTTGATAAGAAGTTGATGTGTTCCTTCTTCTACTTTCAGTTCAAGTTGTGTGATAAGATTGTGAGCGTGAAGAGGCAACAAGCTGCAGAAGAACTGTGATTATGTTTTTCCCATGTAAACAGTAAGGGGGGAATGTAGGAAAATAGTGTTCACATGTGATTTACTGTATGTTAAATATATCATTACTACTGTAATTAGTAAATTAGTTAGTAATTTAGTTAATATATTCTTATAACAAATGTATAACAATATATTAATACGGGTTTGATATTGTTTGATATTGTTTATACTTGTTATAAATTAAGAAGTTGGTTTTCCTATTTAGATGGCTATATAATAGCCTTCCATACATTTTAATTTCATATAGCAAAAATATAATCGTGTTATTGTGTGTTTTATTTACTACAAACTGATCAAAATATTACATCTTTAGAGTCCAATATGAGGAGGCGCTAAAGGTTTTCTAGGAGGTTATATGCACACACTATTTAGAGTTAGAGATGTGAAGTCGATTAACTTAGACATGACTTTAATGTTTGTGTCAAATTTACTCTTATCTAATCCCAAACAAGAAAGAAGTGGTATCCATTACAATGACATTTTTCTGGGTTGAGCATAAGGTTGGTTTAGACACGATTTTGGGGGGAGTCAACATCATTATTTATAGGGACGTGTGTTTCAAGAAAGAAGGTGATAAAATTGGTGACAATGGCTTCATTTCATGAATTGGAGACATGTTTCCTTGTATTGGTTGATGAGATGGAGAAAATTCATTGGCTTGTTTCTTGGTGGACGTAGCCCACACTGGGTGAACCACGTTAAATCTGGTGTTGATTTATGTATCTTGTTTTGTATATTTCTTCTGGTATAATATCCGCTTTTGTTTGCATGTATGCTTAGATTTGATATATTGTCTATACAACTGGTGTGCTAACCCCAACAATTGGTATCAAAGTTTTGTTTAAGGGTTTTATATGTTGACAGATTTACTTACAGAGGGTTTTCTCATTGAGTGGGAGCTACAACAATGGTAGAAGATAATAAATACAAGATAGAGAATTTTGACAGCCGAAATTATAAATTATGGAAGATGCAGATTGATGATTATTTGTATAAAAGAGATTTGTACTTACCGTTGGATGAGAAGTCTAGACCTACGAAGATGACTGATGAATAATGGAAGATTCTTGACAGAAAGGCTTTGGGATCTATAAGATTAAGCCTGACAGCATTTGCAGCTTCCAATATTACAGAAGCGGCTTCTACGGTAGACTTAATGAAATCTCTTGCTAATTTATATGAAAATCCTAGTGCTTCAAATAAAGTTTATTTGATGAAGAAACTATTTAGTTCTAAGATGCATGAAGGTGAATCTGCCTCTAGTCATTTGAATAATTTCCGATCTATTGTAAATTAGTTAAAATTGGTTGTTATACCGTTTGATGATGAAGTAAAAACACTTTTATTCTTATGTTCTTTTCCTGATAGTTGTGATAACTTGGTAATGGCTATTAGTAATACAACATCTGCTAATAATATTTTGAAGTTTGATGATGTGGTTAGTATAATCTTGAATGAAGAAATTTGTAGGAAGAGTACAGAGGAAACATCATCTGGAAATGCTTTGACTGCAGAAAGCAGGGGAAGGCAGAAGGAGAGATCCAAGAGTAAGAGCCATGGGAAATCAAAGTCAAGGGAAAGAAGATCCAAATCCAGAAGTAAGGGAATTACTTGTTGGAAATGTGGAAAGAAAGGACATGCAAAGAAAGATTGTTGGTCAAAGGATAAAGAGAATCAACAACCAAATAAAGGTAAAGAGGTGAATCTTGCTTCATCAGAGGTAATGCAAGATACTCTTATTCTTTCTTTGGATAGTAGAATTGAATCATGGGTTTTAGATTCATGAGCTTCTTTCCATGCAACCCCTAATAAGGGTTATTTCAGAAATTGTCCATGGCAATTTTAGACATGTTTATTTGGGTGATGATGAACCTTGCAGTATTACTGGTAAAGAGGAAGTTCATCTAAAATTGTAGAATGGAAATACATGGGTATTAAAAGATGTGAGGCATGTGCCAAGCCTCAGGAGGAATCTTATTTCTGTAGGGCAACTAGGTGAATCTGGTTGCATGGTTACTTTTACAAGAGACTCTTGGAAAGTCACCAAGGGTGCTTTTGTTATGGCAAGAGGTAAGAAGGTAGAAACGTTATATTTATCTACCTGTATTATTGATTCCTTTTCTGTATTATGTACTTCAAATTCAGATGCATGCATGTGGCATAATTGGCTGGGCCATATGAGTCAAAAGGAATGCATATGTTAAAGGCTAAGGGTAAGTTATCAGATTTGAAAGATTTAGATCTTGATTTCTATGAGCATTGTATCTTTGGAAAGTAAAAGAGAGTGAGATTTCTCAAAGTTGGGGCAACTAAGGAGCAGAAATTGGAGCTTTTACACTCAGATGTGTGGGGACTAGCTCAGGTAGCTTCTCATGGAGGATCCCATTATTATGTTACTTTCATTGATGATGCTACAAGAAAGGTATGAGTTTATTGTATTAAACGTAAATTTGATATTTTTGATACTTTTAAAATATGGAAAGCCCTTGTTAAGAATGAATCAAATTCTAAGTTAAAGTTCCTTAGATCTGACAATGGTGGTGAATACTGTAGCAAGACTTTCAATGATTATTGTTCAGTGAATGAGATATGTAGAGAAAGAACAGTTCCAAGAACACCACAAGAGAATGGTGTTGCAGAAAGAATGGACAAGACAATCATGGAACGTGCTAGACGTATGAGGATACATTCTGGGTTGCCCTTTCAATTTTGGGCAGAAGTAGTTGATACAATGGTTTATTTGATTAACCGTGGCCCTTCAAGTTCACTAGATGAAGGAATACCAGAGGAAGCTTGGATCGGAAAAGAGGTAGATCTTTCTTTTCTTAAAGTTTTTGGTTTAGAAGTTTTTGTGCATGTTGATAAGGAAAATAGGAAAAAGTTGGATGCAAAATCTAAGAGGTGCACTTTCATTGGTTATGGATCTGGTGATTTCAATTTCCATTTTTGGGATTTAGAACATTCTAAAATTATTAAGAGTTGTGATGTTGAATGGAATGAAAAGAGAATGTACATGGATCAAATTTTGGTACCCAAGGATGAGAAAATTGAGAAGTTTATTGATGAAAATGAACTCTTGGGTTTTAAAGAAATACCTGCAGAAATACACAGTAACCATGGTCAGTTAGTCCCTGAACGACGATTAGTCAAATGAACTGCTAACGGTTACAGATGATCAGAACCGGTATTGGTTAGCAGAACTGACATTAGTTAGAGGTGACTGGTGTCGGTCAATGCCAAAAGTTGATACTAATGTCCAGGAGGCCTAGATTGAGCCTCCGGTACCCCAAACTCATGTGAGAAGGTCACAAAGGGTAAGTAAACTTCTAGAAATATTTACACCTTCTTTATTTTATTTATTGTTGACTGATAGTGGTGAACCATAGAGATTTGAAGAAGCAATGCAAGATAAGACTCACATTTAGTGGGAGCATGGCATGGATGAGGAGATGGACTCTTTGGAACAAAACCAAACTTGGGATTTGGTTAAGTTTCTAGCAGGTAAGAGGACATTGTAGAACAAGTGGGTTTATAGGATTAAGGAAGAAGAGGGTGGATAGAAGGTACAAGAAAAGATTTGTAGTAAAGGGATTTGCACAGAAAGTAGGTATTGAATTTGGTGAAATATTTTCTCCTTTTGTTAAGATGACTTCTATTTGTACTGTATTGAGTTTAGTTGTAGTAGAAGATTTGTATTTGGAGTAACTAGATGTGAAGATGGCTTTCCTTCATGGTGATTTGGATGAAGAGATTTATATATAGCAGCCGCTTGGGTATGAAGTCAAGGGTAAGGAGAAATTAGTGTGTAGGTTGAAAAAGAGCCTATGTGGGCTCAAGCAAGATCCAAGGAAATGGTACATGAGGTTTGATAGTTTTATGCATGAGCATGGTTACTTGAGATGTGAATCTGACCATTGTGTTTATTTCAAGAAGCTTGAAAATGGGAGCTATATTATTTTGTTACTGTATGTGGATGATATCCTTATTGCATGATATAGTATGCAAGACATTGGTGAGCTTAAGATAAAGTTAGCTCACACATTTGTAATGGACTTAGGAGCTGCAAAAAGAATCCTTGGCATGCAAATACATAGAAACAGGAAAAAAAAGAAGTTGTATTTGTCTCAGGAAGATTATATCTACAAGGTGTTAGAAAGGTTCAACATGCAGAATGCAAAACCTTTTAGCACACCTATGGCTGGAAACTTCAAATTGAGTAAAGATCAGTGTCCTTCATCACATGAGGAGGTCAAATACATGGCACGAGTGCCATATGCTTCAACAGTTGGAAGTCTCATATATGCTATGGTTTATACTAGACCAGACATTACACAGGCAGTGGGAGTTGTGAGTAGATATATGGCTAATCCAGGTAAAGAGCATTGGAAAATAGTCCAATGGATACTCAGGTATTTGAAAGGGACATCTAGCATGTAGTTATGCTATGGAGGTATGGATATTTCATTACGTGGCTATGTTGATTTGGATATGGCTAGAGATTTGGATGGTAGGAGGAGTACTACTAGATATATTTTCATAGTAGGTGGAATGACAGTTAGCTGAATTTCAAGATTACAGAAGGTTGTGTCTTTGTATCCTATAGAGGCAGAGTATGTTGTAGTTATAAAGGCTAGCAAGGAGATGATATGGATGAGTAGGTTAATGGAAGAGTTGGGAAAGAAGCAAGGTGATTGTAAACTATTTAGTGACAGTAAGAGTGTAATTCATCTGGAAAAGAACTCAGCGTTTCATTTGAGAATGAAACACATACAGTTGAGGTATAACTTCATATGGCATGTATTGGAGGATGGACAGTTGAATCTAGAAAAGATTCATACGAGCAAGAACCCTGCAGATATGCTAACAAAGCCATTAGCAAAAGAGAAGTTGGAGCCACACTCCACTTCTATTGGTTTTTCGAGTTTGAGACTTGAAGAGGAAGAAATAGAGCCAAGAAAGAATCCAAGAATGATGTTGTATAGATATGGTGCAATAATTAAACTCCAAGTGGGAGATTGTTGAGTTGTGAAGCTTAATTACTTCATTTTAGCATGTAATTGGAACTTGCTGGAAAATACAGTAACCGGCATCGGTTAGGGGGGAACCGGCATTGGTCACCCAGAACCAACATTGGTCACCCAGAACCGGCATTAGTTAGGTCAGACTGGCATCGGTCAAAGGCAAGTAGGAATGACGATGGTTAGGCGACGACAGTTACCTGTGTGACGAAGTTTTAATTAACTCTCAATAATTATATTTATTTTTAGCATTAAAATAGATTTATTGATTGTAATTACATGGCTAAGTGCCCTAAGTCTATAAATGACTTTATAAGCATAAAAGCTAGGGTTTAGAAGTAAGAGGATGGATCATAATTATAAGATAATTATGTGAGAGAGAATTCTTGGTGAAGAAGCAAAAGCTTGATGGAAAGAAAGTAATGAACATTTGAGAGGTGTGGAAGATTGTAAATCTTTATTGTATATCTTGTCAAAGCTTTAGATAATAGATTGGCTTATTTATTGGTGGACGTATCTCACACTGGGTGAACCACGTTAAATCTGGTGTTGATTTATGTCTCTTGTTTGTATAATTCTTCTGGTAGAATATCCACTTTTATTTGCATGTATGCTTAGATCTGATATATTGTCTGGACAACCGGTGTGCTAATCCTAACATAAAAATGTCCTAAATACCCCATTCATCAAAATCATAAACACTGCATGGGTATTCATAAGACCAAATGACACAACTGTGAATTTTTGGTGGCAATATCTGGTGCAAAAGGATTTCTTATGAATATATACCTCTATAATTCGTATATGATGACACCCTCACTTAAGATCTATCTTGGAAAACATAATATACCCCTTCATTTGATCAAAAAAATCATCAATGCATGGAAGGGGGTAACGATTCTTAATCGTTACTTTGTTCAGTTGTCTATAATCAATACAAAATCCCAAGGATCCATCCTTCTTCATCACAAAAATCATCGGTGTACCCCAAGTAGATACATTAGGATGGATCAGGACCTTCTCAAGAAGGCCCTCAAGCTGAAGCTTGAGCTCATAAAGCTCAGGGGTACTCATCCTATATGGCGCACGTGAGATAGGCTCTTCTCTAGGAACCAAATCTATATGAAAATCTATCTCACATGGGGAGGTAGGCCAGGTAATGCGTTGGGAAAAAAATCTAAAAACTCTCTCAAAATGTGATGAGCATTGAGTGAAGGCCCACTAGTTTCATCCTCTTACCTGTCACTGATTGTAATAGCATACAACTTACATCTGTGACTCGTACACAACTTAATCTGCTTAGTGGATATAACACAAATTGAGATGGCCCTCCTAACCTCAACTATCATTGACTCTATCCACAAAACATATATACAAGAGATCACCTTATTGTAACAGTCCACTCTAGCCCTGTGTGCAGATAGCCAATACATACCCAAGATAACTCCATAAAAACCCAAGGGGAAGATATTAATATCCAAGGTCATTGTGAAGGCTCCTAGGTTTACTACACACTCCTTGACCAAGGAGTCCACTGTGAGATTTCCTCTAGAAGCCATCTCAACGTCCCAACTATGACCCTACCTAATTTCCACCAGTCTTCATCGCTCTACTAAAGATGGGGAAATAAAATAATTAGAAGAACCTGAATCAAACAATATAGAGGTAGGAATACCACCGATGCTACGTAAAGTATCGATCACTTTGCTATGGTGCTCTGCCTAGTGGTTCTTGACCATTGCATTAATTATATGCATCTGTGCCATATCACCAATTGTCAGCTCTAAAATGGGGCCCTTGCCCTTATTACCAAGGTTCTACGAAAAATATCTCAATTGATTCCCATGTGTACCACATCCAAAATAATTGTCTGGTCCCCTCCAATGCGAATAAACCCCTCCTCGTGCCCTAATGGTGCATGATTCAGAAACCAATAATCCCACTATAAAAATTTGATACTGCCACAGATGAGCTCTGGCTGACTGGGCTATGGGTGAAGCTTGTGTCCTGACCGTTCCCCTATCTGGAGGCCCTACACTACACCCTTTTTGTGCATCATGTCTCTATGGATGTCTGAATGGTGGGTGAGTTTGTTACTAATGTGGTTGTGGGGGCCTGAAATAGGATTGTGTGGATCCATGCTTGCCACAAGGAGGAGAGGTTTCCACCTTCGCCCGACTATCATGCATTTGTTATAATCCACTCATCACCCTGTTCCTGGCCTACTGGGTCTTCCCCCTATTCTTCTGTGCAATATGGGCCTTCTCAATATCCTCAACTAAAGTCTTTTGATAATGCATGCGCACTACCCCTCCAAAATCAAAGTTTAGGCCCCTAATGAACTTGTGAATCTTGACCTACTCATCCTACATGTAATCTACGTACTGAAGCAAATCCAAGAGTTTTCTCTCATACTCTACCACTATCATGCTCACCTATCACAGATCATGGAACTCATCGATCCACTCCTGAATGAACCTCCTATAAATGTACATGCTCACGAATCGCTCCTCAAGGAGCTTCCATGTCAAATAATCTAAATCTAGTTGGAATTTCTACTCCTCTGTCCTCCACCAAACTCCTGCCCCGTCTTTCAGTAGATGGATAGCAACACGAGCCTTTGTATTGCTAGTGCGCGGATATAGCTTGAAGCATCCGCTCAAGTTATCTAGTCATGCCTCATCTTGAAATCCTCCTATATCTTTGACAAAGTGAGGTGGGTGAAGCTTCAAAATCTCTCAAATATGATCAGCCACTGGTGAGTGTCTTACCCCAAGTCTCTCCTCATGGCCATCTCTATATCTAGGGCTCATAAATCTCTCCCTCTATCTCGCGACCCTATCTCTTTTTGCTGAGTTTTATCTATCTAGATCCAGATGAAAATTATCTTCCATATGCTCCTCATTGTGTCATGTAGCATCCTAAACCTCTTGTGATGACTCTCCCTCATGTTCACTAGGGCATCCACTATGTGAACATCTACGTATAATGACATTGCCCTCCTGATAGGTCTGTAAAATTTCTGGTAACATGGCGGTAACTACCTGATCTAGAGGTAGTCCCTCTAGCTCAATGTGTAAAAATCCCTCTTCTGATCTACACCTCCTGCATAGACCAAAACGGGAGTTAGTCCATTATTCTAGGTGTGTTTTAGTTTACCAATTTTACTATGTTTTAAATTTTCAAACATTTTCAAGTGTTCTAGGTTTAGGTTGCACTAGGTTTTCAGTTGTGTTCCCATGTTTTCCAAGGGTTCAAGTGTTGAACCTATGGCTTTGATGCACTTTTTTCCAACCAAGGTTACCTATAATGCACTCGCCATTGCCAAAGTGTTTATGGAGGATATTATCAAATTACACGGGATTCCGAAGACCATTATCAATGAAAGGGACACGATCTACACTTCAAATGTATGGACATCCTTTTAGACTACTCTAGGAACACATATTGATTTCATTTCAACATATCACCCAGATATAGATGGGAAAACAAAGAGGGTTAATCAGCTACTTGAGGATATGTTACGCATGTATGTGATGGATCAAGAGAAGAAGTTGGAGGATTACTTACACCTTGTCGAGTTTTCCTAGAACAATAGTTATCACAATTATATTGGTATGGATCCCTATTGGGTTTTGTATGGGTGACCTTATAGAACACCTTTGAGTTGGGATAGGCTAGACGAAAGACTTGTACTTTGGAAATCTTACCTTTAGGACTTAGAGCAGTAGGTTATTTTGATTAGACAGTGTCTTGAGGAAGCTACAACACACCAGAAGGTCTATACAGATACCAAGAGGACCGATCATCCCTTTGAAGTGGGTGACAAAGTCTTCTTAATATTTTGGCCACATAAGATCCCAATCATTTATGGAAAGGGTTATAAGCTTTCGCCTTACTTTGTGGGGAAATTTGATATCTTGGAGTTTATAGGTCCAGTTTCCTACCGCTTAGCTTTGCCATCACGCCTGGCCTAGGTCCACGATGTTTTTCATGTATCAGTTTTAGGTAGATATGTACCTGATAGTTCTCATGTATTGGATTGGTCGGCATTATAGGCGAACGATGAAGGAAAGTGGATACTAGAACCCATGGGCATACTGGAGCCTATAAGATTATCCCTTCGGGGGTGAAACTTATACCAGGTTAGAGTGCAGTGGGATAGATTTCATGAGAAAATAGCTATGTGGTAGGATTCTACACCATTGAGGGCTCAATATCCTTATCTCTTCCAGTGACTTCCACGAGGAATTATTAGTTTTGGAGAGGGGGATGTAGTGCCCACCTCTTATTGCATTAGTTTACTTGGTGACTCTTTTTCTTTTACTAGATTATGGACATGGATTTTAGCACTATTTGGATACTATGTTGTTTCATAATGGTTCTTTTGGTAATGCTTGTGATGATTAGGGCGCATAGTGCAAAGTTAGCATTATGGATACTTATCTTAGTTTCTTTAATTATATGGTTCTGGATATCAATACATTATGATACAGTTGGTTTTATTTCATATATGATGGATTGATGTATGATATTATCGTATACTTTTATATCATTGGTTGGTAATGATTAATTTAATGTTTTCCTATAAGTACTTAGATGGATATCATAGCTTGAGTTAAAATCGATGTACGTTTTTAGTCCTTTGTTATTTTATACTAACATTGATTGTGGTATAACTAGAATGATTACACATGATTGATTTATCGTTATTAATTAATTAATATATTTTATTAAACAGGTGTGTTTATTGTTTGAATTGATTGCGCAGATTACAAGGCACAAAGGAGAATGTGGGTTTCATGGTAGCACCTCAATTTAACAAGTGACTTTGCTGAGTGCTTTAGCCATGCATGATTGTGTGTAGCCTTGTGTGTTTATGGCATATTCATGTTTGGACACCTTTGGCGATTCTTAATTGTAATTTGTTAAGTTATTTTAGGGACGTAATAGTCTCCACATGCACTAGATTTTTTTATGTTTATTTTTTTTGTTGTTAGTGGTTTGGGACCACCTAATTATCCTTTGGATGTGCCCCACTGCCTCTTCTTTTGAGTCACTTTACTCAAACGTGAATTTGGTCTAAATGTGGTAATTGGTAAGGGCCTCTTTTCACTCTTTTCGGTCTTCTTTACATGGAAATGAGCCCCGTGGACCCTACCTATGGGTAGGGGAGTCTATTTTCATGGTTAAATGGGATTTTCCCTCCCATATGACCTCTCTTATGTCACCATCTTGTAAGTATTGTTGGATTTCTTGTGATTTCTCACAAGATTGATGTGTGTTTGATTTATTTTCAATTTTAGGGAATTTGAGAGATTTCCTCCTAAATGTGTTTTCTTTTATACTCTTTATGATTTTGGGAATATTTTGTTAGGAGAATGAGATGGTTGACACATTTCACCGTATCTTTTTTGAGGATTGGTGACTTTTTCTTTTTTATACACTTCCTCATGAAGAGGGGTCAGGAATTTTGTCATCTCATGTTTTCACTATTAGGAGTTGGAGAGCTTGGAGCTTGGATTTTGGACCTTGGGAGTGCTTATTGTGCTTTAAGTTGGATTTTCTAGTTTGAGATAGGCTTCATACCTCTTGTTTTTTATTTTCTATAGTATAATGTGGAAAAAAAAGAATGGTTGTTTGAATCTTGTTTGTTGCATGTTTAATTGAAGGAGTGTATTGTGTGACTGTTGTTCCTTTCATTTTTCTCCATCCATGCCCTAATTTTGTGGTGGATTTTGGAATTGTATGGGGAAGACGGGAGGAAAAACCCTCTTACACCACATGGCTTGATGGGAAAGCCATGATAGGTCCTGTAATTTTATTTTTCCCGTCATATGGTTCGGTGTGGTATGAAGGACTATTCATATGATTTAAACCTCCTTCCCCATCATTGGCTAGGAAATAATATTTTGTTTGAAAATCCTCCAAAGGAGGAGGCTTTGTTGTTTAGGATGGACTGATAAGGAGGTTATTTTTCAATGGAGAGATGGGGAGGGCATTTTGGATATTTTTATAGTGTTCCTACATGGTTTGTTCACATTATGGCTTCTAATGGGATCCTTTGCCACTCTTTCCCTTTGAGGAAAACATGTGGATTTTTTCCTCTTGTGTTAAGCGTTGTTCATTTGGTTGTGTTGTTTGAAAAAATGTTTTGTGTGTGTGTGTGTGTGTAATTTTCACCCTTTTTCAGGTACTTTACTTGTGTATTCTTAAGGCATACATCCTCTCTCTCCTATGGGCTTGATAGGGATACTACAATGTCCTCCATTTTGGTGGAGAGGGCATGTGATAATGCCATTTCATTTGGTAGGAAACCATGATCCCCTTCTCATTGTGCATTGAAGAATCTATTGTCCTAGTACTGGAAGCTTGGAAAAATCACTGGCTTGGAAATATGGAAGAAGAAACGTTAGAAATTTTGGCATGTTGTTCCCCATTTTAGGGAAGGCTTATCCTCTTGCAGTTTTAGTACTGATTTTGTAATATGGTGTTGGTAATTATTGTTAAGTATTATCCTATATTGGCATGAAGCTTGTAATCTTTGCATTTGATTATATTGATTGATTTTATCCTCTCTTTGAGAAGGCCTCTCTTTGAGAAGGAATGATTGGCTTATTGATAATCTTGATTCCTACTTGTTGTAATAGGCTCATACCATTTCTTTTTAATATTTGTAAATGCATGTTTTAAGGTATTTCATGGGTATGCTTGTATTCATTGAAAATCATATTGTAAGGCTTTGGTTATGGGATGGGAAGGTTGCATAATCATTTGTGTTGGATTACATATTTGAAGAAATGAATTCATGTTTAAGTACTTGGAGCATGGGTTACCTGAGAGATATTTGCCTTTCCTATTTGCATTGAGAATAAACATTTCTTTCATAGAAATCCGAATGTGTGTATGAAATGATGAGTCCTACTTACATGAGTTATGGAAATTAAGGAATGTACGTTTTGTATGTTGCATATCTCTTACTATATGTTAGTAAATAAATGTTATAGTGATAGTGGAAATTTTAATCTTGATTAAACTCCTACAAGAATCATTTTATTGTAATATTTTACTCATTTTATGTTAAACTTGGTACATAGGTAGTATACTGAACTTGTTTTAAAACTTAGTTAAATCTTCCATCTAGATCTTCAAGAAACTTAGGGTCATAAAAGTAACTATAATACTTCTAGTTGAAAATCTTCTTTTAAAGTAAACCTCTTTGCATCTTAGTGTTCAAAAGTTGAATCCATCAATGCATCTCTTAGTCTTGAAATGATATTCTTCATTAAGGATTATTGTATCTAGTTGCATCTTCTTGAAGCTCAAATAAGATAGGAGTTTTCAACGAATTGATCTTTCCATGGTGCTATCTTCCTCATGATTTCAATAATATTTCCCAAATTAGAATTAATTCAGGTTATTTCAATATGAACATGTATTTAAAAACACCTACATTTATATGTATGTAAACACACAGACATACACACAGACACATACATACACACACACACACACACACACACTCTCACTCACACACCACATTTATGTACACACACACACACACACACACAGACACACACATACACACACACACACACACACACACACACACACACACACACACACAAATACCTCATATACTTTAATGCATAGCCTCACTGTGTGAAAATGTGAGCAACCCAAAACTTCAAATCACTGTTTGTTCTTAAAAAGCCCTTGATGTTTGAATGCCATTTGATATATATATAGAAATATATGATATATACATATATAACATATAATGTTAAGATATATTAGAACAAACATAAATCTTATAGCAATGGATTGGATGTGCCGATTTTGGCTTCCAACAGTGTGATATGTAAAAAGAAGAAGTAGGGGCACGGATTAGGGGGGACACTGACTATGTCGCCCTTCCCCCCCCCCCCCCCCCTTGCCATATTTTGGGAACCTAGAGAGTGGTGTGGACGAAGCCACACAATTTCGCCCTCACATCATAGTTTGGTTCGCGGCCTTATACCACCACCTTCGTACACATTCGATCGTCCCTTTACAGGCCATTCTGTGGTCCACATGCCACCACTCCTCTAACGTAAATCCATTAACTCACTGTAAAAAACACAATCGCCCCCATGGCCAAACTAATAACCTGTGAACCATACAATATGATTACACAGGGGTATGACATATTTTCACCTGCACAATATATATATATAGACACAAAAAAATACCTCCATAGTGTATGTGTGTGTGTGTGTGTGTGTGTGTGTGTGTGTAAATATATATGAGAAAATGTATAAAATCGAGAATCCTTGGATAATTTTCAGATAGAACGAAAGAAATAGGAATATCCTAAACGAAGAGCTTAAACTCAAAATTATCACGAAAAAGGGGAAATCCATCCATTCCATGAGAATTGTAAGCACCAAATTGGCCTCCATGGCCTTCCTTTCCTCCTCCTTGGTTCCCCCAAACCTTGCATGTGCAAATGGGGAGCAAATATTCCAAACAAAAGTGAAAAGTTAGAAAACATCCTTGATAGGAATTTAGGGATTGTTAGGAATGAGCTAAAGATCTAGGACTTAGAAATAATTTAGGATCTAAGAGCTTAGATTAAAGTTTTGACATACTTTAGCTGGGTGCAGTTATGGTATTTAATGAATTAAGGGAAGTGTGGGGTCAAATAAATTAAAAGGGAGCCTAGGGAGATAAACTGAGTGTTTATGTTAGGAAAAATCAAAATAATGTGACCTTTTAGATTATTGTGCTAAATAAAAAACATGTTATAGCCTGGGTGGCAATTGAATTAATTATTTAAGGGGATGATAAAATATTATATTGGACTTTACTAAAATTATTTAAATAATTTTTTTTTGGACTAAGGGTGTACCTTATCCCAATAGCCTAAGGGAAATTAAATTAACCGTAATATAACACCTTTAAAAAAAATCATGAATTTTTGGGTGTTTAGGTTTTGTTTTGGTCATGCCAATATGGGGTACGACATCTGGTATCAAAGCTCGTGTTTACAACACCAGAAACTCTGGATAGTTTTAAAATTAAATTAATAATGGATAAATCAATAAATGTAAACCATTTAATTTCATTTCCACTACCTTATACAAACTCATCACTTTCCCTTTCCTTTCTTACACAGGATGTATACACGAGGTATAAGACTTTGGTCACTCAAGGATTTGGGATGTACAACACCTATGCCCGAGACATGTGCACCTTGATTTAGAACCATAAGTGTTGGACGCGTTACATTAGATGATGGGAGTTCTAGAGGAGCTAGGAGAGGAGACTGAGTCATCCAGGAGAGGATACACCACCAAAAGAGGGCACACACTCGAAGCCACATCAACATGATACTCAAATATGGGAGAGGTCCTATATCCCCTTTGTTCATCTTGAGAGAGTGGCCTCTCTTCATTAGAGCCTCACTCATAAAATTTAGGGACCATTTCATGAGGGACGACCACATCCGCTAGTTGTGGGGATGGTTTTGGACATTAGCGTCAGGATCATGACATAGGCAGTGTGATTAGGGATCTTCTTCGTCTACAGCCGCCCACTTACAGTGGCACCTCAAATGGATTTAGGGTCTATTCATAGCTCCTGAGCCTCAACTATTTCTTTGGAATTCACTCATATGAGAGCAATGTCAAGGCTAGGTTCGTTATACACCTTTTGCATGACGCCACAGGCGTATGGTGGAGGAATGATGAGTGAAAACTCCATTTGACTAGAGATATGGTGACTTGGGCATTGTTTGAGGAGCACTTTAGAGGTCGATACATGTCAAAGAACCTTTTTCAGAAGAGGATCAATGAGTACCACGCTCTTTGACAAGATTTAGGCATGGTTAAACATGTATGAGAACCGATTTATGGATTTTTTGTAGTATGGAGATTATCTACAAGATGAGAAATTGCAAGTCAAAAAGTTTTTTCAGGGACTGAATTTAGATATAGCAATGGCCATCAAAATGATATCTCCTTCAACCCTTGAGAAGGTCGTAGAGAAGGCCTACCTAGCTGAAGAGAATAAGAACAATGACTAGGAACACAAAGACAACAATAAGGGTAAGTTTTAGGAGAGAATGTAGTCATTTTAGGATCAGAGGTCTTGGCGTGTGGCACCACAACCTAGAGGAGGATTCAGGCCCCCACAGTAAGCCTTGAGGCCTCTACCTCACACCTAGCAGTAGTTGCAACACCATGCTCAAAAATAGTATAGCACTAAGCAGACACAAAGTATGCACTGGGGCAGAGTTTGAGGATGTTTTTGTGTGGGTTGAGATAAGAGACATGGCACCCAACAGGTATAGCCAGCATACACTTAGCAGTCTGCCACATTCAGGCCAAGCAGGTTTGGTACACTAGAGTACATGAGGGACCCCTACTCAGAGAGGATTAGCAAGATGTTTTATTTGTGGGTTCCTTGATCACTACATGCATATGTGTCTGAAAAAAAAATACCACCTTTGATAGGAGGATATTCCCAGTCTCATAGAAGATAGTGTCATATGTAGGATGCACTCATTGCATCTACGTAGTAGTAGATAACCACCAGGCTAAGCATTAGGTGACAATTATCAGGATAACAAGTACAATCAAGGGTATTTTTGTCTTAGTTATTTTTTATTCAAGAGCATCATATTCTTTTATATCACCATCTATAGTGGACTATTATGGGCTAGTGGTGGTTAGGCAGCTAGATAGCTGGTAGGTCAAGTTAGCTTTTGGGTCCAAACTCACAGTGGATACCTACATGGAGACTTGTATACTCGATTTGGGAGTATTCTCCACTACCTTGGACCTTCTATTGTTTCCTTTAGGATCCTACGAGCTTGTTCTGGGAATGGATTGGCTTCAATATCATCAGGCCAAGGTAGACTATAGAAGTAATATCATTGATTTTCAGGATGACCTTGGGAATTTAGTTGTTATCTCTGGGATGCAGAGGCCTATATCCTTGTGTATGATCTCATCTAAGTAACTCAAGCAGAGCATGTGCAAGGGTTTTCAGTTGTTTGCAATTAATATTAGTGATCGATCAGAGAGTACTTCAAACCATTAACCTCTTGATGAGCATGTAGTATTGAGGGAGTTTACAGATGTGTTTCCGAGTGAGAAAGTGCAAAAGAACAATTAGAAAATATAATAAATACGCATGCTAAACAATATATCAATATGGAAACACAAGGCTTATATAAATTAAGGACGAATCTAAAATCATACAAGGAAACACACTATACATATAAACAAGCAAATAAAATTATGTGTAAACAAACAATCAAGAATGTAAACCAGTACTTTTTTGGGAACATTTTCAAAGTGTTTTTACTATTTTTGTATTTTCATGAGATAATGTTATATTTTTTTTGGTTTGTTTTGGTAAGATCTATTTTGAATTTTTTTTGTGTTTCTTGAAAGTTTTCAGAAGCTATGTTTAAGAAAGTGTAGATGAAAATATGCCCCCAATGATAGATGGGAATGTACAATGCCAAATTCGTTGCAGATATACAAGATTACGATTAGTCAGATCAAGGCCACAAAGGATAGGCTCAAAAGGATTTTCATACACAAGTGAAATACTAGCTTATGAAGAAGCGATCATGCCCCCAGGCGTGAGATTATTGTGAAAAATGGACACTTCTATGGTGTTGGAAACTGGTGGTCACCAAATGACTTGTCCCAAGTGACACAATTACATGATTTTCACATTTAAAAAAAAATATTTCTCTTTACTTTTTTGTTGATTTTTTAATTTTTTTTCAACTTTTTTATTTTTTTATAGGTCTCAATGATTAGGCGTAGAATCACTTTAGAAGTATGGAATTCATGTGTTCTTAAATTTCATCACCATCAAGATAGTCAAGATTATAAGCACATGAACCAAATTTAGCCACCAAAATGTATGGCCCTAACCAATTAGGTTTAAAATTACCTTTCTTTTCATGCTCTATTATACTGTTAAAACCGGTTCTCTTTAAGAAGAAGGTCTCCTAGCTAAAATTAACAAGGTATAATTAGTTTTTTGTAGCTCTTACCCACATGTTTTTTATACAATTTTAGGTGATTGAGTGCATAGAGGTTCCTTTCATCTAGTAATTCTATCTCAGCTATCCTAGCCAATCTATAGTCCTCATCTTTTTCCTGATAATCTCTCAAGGATATCCGAAAAGAAGGAACCTCAATCTCAAGCGGTATATTGGCTTTAGTGCTAAATACAAGGCAATATTGAGTTGCACCTATAGGTGTGCGGATAGATGTTCTATAAGCCCAGAGGGAAAAATAGATCTGAAGATTCCAACTACAGTTAGTTTTATTAACCATTTTCTCCATGATATGAATAAGAGTCTTGTTTGAGACTTCTTCCTATCCATTACCTTGAGGGTATTAAAGGGTAGACCATTTATGGTGGATTTGAAAGCATTGACATGGTGCCTTCACTTGTCTGTTCTTGAAATATTTTCCATTGTCATATTTAATGGCAGAAGGGATGTCATAAAGGAAGATGATGTGGTTCATGATAAATTTGGCAATCTACACACTGGCAACATAAGTAAGAAGAACAACCTCTACCTATTTTGTTAAGTAATCGGTGGCAGTGATAATGTGATTTTGACCATCAAAGGAAGTTAGCATGATCTTCCTATGAGATTGAATTCCCATTTTGAAAATGACCATGGTGTCATGTCATGATAGGTTACAAAGATTGTGATGTGGCTAGTATTAGGTTTCCATGTTTTTCACATAACATATATTTCTTCACAAACTGACAACAATATGTTTCCATAGTAGGCTAGTAGTAGCCTACTCTCAATTATTTCTTGGAAAGAACCATTCCACTAGTATGAGCCCAACATATGTAATTTAGGAGCATAGATGAAAGCTTGAACAATATTATTGATATTTAGGAAAATAAAGTATACTAGGATTGACTACAATATTAATAGGAATTAGAAAATCAAGTACAAACAAATAATTAAGTTACATAAGTGCAACTGGGAAATAATATATACAAATATATTGTTGTAATTATACAAACTATACATACATGAATACAATAATCCAAATAATATGGTTTCAACCATATAATGCATATCACATAACAAGATATAACAATTTACAAACAATACATGTAACAAATTACTACCTATGGTAAACATGAAATATAATGCATACAAGGTTTTACCTAACATCATATGCCTTCGTGCACCTCTTTGATTGCTAGGAGACAAACTCTTCTAAATTTTGACAGCGTAATAGGTTACCAGCATAGCCTCAATGATAAAGAGTGCCTCTAAGTATGGTATAGTAGGATATGTTTTGGATGAGGTTTCACTTTTTAGAAAGGGTAATATTAGGAGGGAAGGTACGATTCTCTAAGTAATTAAATATACCAAGGTATCAAAGAGAAAAGGAACCAACAAATTCACATACTAAACCTGATTATGGCATGCCATATGTAAGTACCCTGAAATGTTCGACAAATAATGACATGTTGATGTTACCTGGTGGAATACATAGCAACGATCTAATTGTAGCCATGACATCTACCAACTAGTTCTGTGCTTTTCATACCTGTTGAAAGGTGATTTACACAAAGTATTCTTATAAAGTATCTACCATTTATTTGTATGGCATGAGCATCTCATCCTTGACCCTTATGCTCATCATTCAGCTATTTAGTGTTCAATTTAAATTCACCTATAGAGTTGACTTGTATGATATTCCATTGTATAGTGACTTTCAATCCTGTAATGAGTACTTCATACTCAGCTATATTATTGGTACATGGGAAACCAAGTCTGAAATCCTAAGGAATCATATCACCTATAGGGGTGATAAGAATAACACCTTCTCCTAAGACATTAAAGGTAAATGATCCATCAAAATATATTTACCCTATTGTAGATTCCTCAATATACAACATAAAAGTGTCTAGAAGATCCAAACTCAATGGTTTAGTTTTAGGTAAAGGGGCTTCAGCTAGTTGATCTGCGAGCACTTGTCCTTTGACTACTTTTTGGATGACATACTCAATATCAAATTCACTAATAAATATGATCAAATTGGCCATCCTCCCAATAAGCACAGGTTTAGATAAAAGTTACTTGAGTGGCTAAACTATAGATATTTGTTGGTTTTCTTATTCAGAAGATAGTGACAGTGTTTTTGAAAGGTAAAAAATGGCCAAGAAATATTTTTCAATTTAGGATTAATTGAGCTCATAAGAGAACAATGTACGGATAAGATAATAGATGGATTTATCTTTTTGATTTAAATAATATTGAGATAAAATCACAACAATAAAAAATAGAATAGTTGATATATATAGAAAAAGGAGTTCACTTGCGGTAGGTGGTATAAGAACAGGTAAGTTAGCTAAATACTTTTTGAGTAATACAAATGATTATTGGCATACATGACCCCAGTGAAAATCAACATCTTTCTTGAGAAGATGCTTGAAGGAATGACATTTATCTACAAGTTGGGAGATGAATATATGAATGGGTTGGATTTTACCTTGCAATATACGCATCTATTTGTGGTTCTTGGGAGGAGGTATATAATTAATAGTTGTGATATTTTTTAGGTCCACTTCAATTCCTCTTCTAGAAACATTAAATCCTAGTAGGTTTCCTTAAATCACACCAAAGACACACTTTTTTAGGTTGAGTCTGACCATATAATCTCTCAGTCATTTAAATATACGACGTAGGATGTTTGGATGTTCTACTCTAGTCTTGGACTTTCCAAAGATATCATCAACATAGTATTTCATAATATCATGCAACATGTCATGGAAGATGACAGTCATGACTCTTTGATAAGTTGCTTTTGCATTCTTGAGGCCAAAATGCATGACTTGGTAACAGAATGTACCCCAAGGGGTAGTAAATTAAGTTTTGTGCTGGTTATCTTTCAAAATATTTATCTGATTATAGCCTTAAAATCCATCCATGAGGGTTAGAATTTCATAGGCTGAAGTGGAATCAAAAATCATGTCAATGTTTGGAAGAGGAAAGTCATCTTTAAGACATGATTTGTTGATGTCCCTGAAATTTGTACAAATTCTGATACCAATAGGTTTTTTCTGAAACAAGAAATATGTTAGAGATCCATTCTGAGTAGTCAATATGCCTAATGAATCCTACTTCTAATCATTTTTCAAGATCTTCTTTGACCATAAGATCTACACGAGGATGTTTCTTACAAAGTTTTTTCTTAATCGAATTTTTTGATTCTTGCACAACTAATTTATGCACTACCAAATAAGGATCCAATCATGACATGTCTGCATAAGACCAAGAAAATACATCAAAAAAATATCAAAGGAGCATAACAAAAAATTTCTATTCTTTTGCTAAGAGAGAAGCTCCCGGTTTAACCATTTTAGGTTCATCTTTTCTTCCAATGTCAATAGTCTCGTCCACCAGCAATTTGGATCCATCCTCCATAAACGTAGGATTAGGGGGGAGATTAAGATCTTTCTCTAAGAGAGTCTCAAGAATATTTTCACCCATACACTTGTCACTTTTTATATCCTTTGATTTTGTAATTTGTTTGTTTGATAGTGCCTCAAAGAGGTGGTCACTATGGGAATTATATTTCTTCTTTTGATGAGGCTTTTTAGAATTTATTTTGCCCTCATTTTATTTTGTCTTTTTCTAACCACAGAACTCGCCCTTCTCCTCAAAATATGTGTATGCATCAAGGTTGATAAAGAAAATTTTTGGTGGTTATCGATAGGAATGTCATCACATAGACCTATGAATTCACCTATTGCTTCATCATAATAAAATAAATTAATTGGTATGTGTTGTTGTTGGTCCCGGTTCACAAGGGATGGGTGAACAATATTTAATTAAGTGTTAGAAGGGGACAAGGTTAAAATTTTTGTGTTAAGAAATAGGTTTATGGAGGCAAGGTCTTTATAAAGACTACATAGGGACTCTATTTTTCTATCGTAACCGGAAGAGCTATCCTCAAGTTCATAAGAGGTGGCCATGAATTTCAGAGGATGAGACCCATATAGTAAAATACCAAGACCATATCTTTCCATCTTTTCATGTAGTGTCAGAAGAGGTTCTCACACACCATGTTTATCTATGCCACATCGATATTCTTGGCAACCCATGGAAGACATCATCTTGTTAGGGATGGTATATTTAGGAGCTTGATAACATGAGACAATCTTGTCATCCAAAGACTAGGATGTAGAATTGTCAAGCATTTTTTCGTCCACTAAAATGCCACCATGAAGGAAGGTGTCAATATTGCAATGTTCCTAGGACCATTTTCGTTTATAACTGAGTCTAATACATGTTTAGGTGATTTAGAGGAAGTTTCAAAAGTAGGAGGGAATGTTGGAGGTTGTATTCTCCATAACTAGTAGTAAGCAATATCATATCCCATGTAGAAAATGGAGATACTGACATAGAAACACCTTTTTCATGTGGGCACAGTGTGTCATGATCAATGTGGGAGGCAAGGGCCTTTGATTGAATCTGAATAACTAGTTCAGCAGATGAACATTCATATGAAGTGGGGAAATAACTAGATAAATCTCTACAATGTGTAAAGGGTTATGAGTCGCCAAAAATTGTGAGTTTTTGTCCTTCATGGTAGATTTTGATACAAAGACAGAAAGTTAAGGGCACGACCTGCATGGCATGAATCCATGGGCAATGAAAGAGCATATTATAGGGTAGTTCCAAGTCTAGGACATGGAACCGAGTATCATGAATAGTGGGCCCAACTTCCATAGGAAAATTTATTATTCTTGTAGACTATTACTACACATTATCATAAGCCTTAATGGTGATTACATTAGGTTCCAGTTCTATGTTAGTGCATCCCAACTATTTGATGAGCTTCAAGGTACAAATGTTCAAGCATGATCTATTGTCCACAAGAACTCTTTTAATCTTTTTGTGAGTGACAAAAAATTTAATTTACAAACAGATATTGTGTGTATGATCATCCATTGGAATATCATATTGGCTAAAGGTAATATGTTTAGATGGAACATTTTTCACAACCAAGGATTTGAAGCTTGATGGATCAATATATGTTAAAAATCCTGACCCTTGAAGATTATTATAAAGGATTTCCTTATGAACATTAGATATCTTAAGAAGATCCAAGATGGAAATCTTGGTAGTAGTCTTCTCAATCTGCTCAAGGATATCATAATGACTATCTGGAGGGGTAGGAAAAGGAGGTTATAGGATGATAAGATGAGTGCATCATGTTTCCACAACTAACTCTTGTGTCTTTATCTTATCGTTATTCACATGCTCAGTAGTAGGATGAACACATCCAATGAGGGAATAAAAAGGATGAGTTGCTTTAGCAATAACATGATTGGAATTTTTATTATGGGACAATTGTCCTTGATCCAAATTTTTCTCCACCTGTTTATTCTTAGGGAATAGATATTTAAATATTTCCAACTGTTTGTTATATTTTTTATTGGGTTCAAACGAATCCATTTCAACATCTCCATTGTCTATGAGGTCATGAATGAATTGTTTCAACTTCAAAAAATTATAAGTGGTATGGTG
This sequence comes from Taxus chinensis, assembly GCA_019776745.2. Lineage (NCBI taxonomy): Eukaryota > Viridiplantae > Streptophyta > Pinopsida > Cupressales > Taxaceae > Taxus > Taxus chinensis. Next base: position 644,164,037 of record CM034154.1, on the reverse strand, counting down.
ACACGATGATATTCGCAATGTTCATGGTCTTTGTACCATGATGGTATTGTTGCATTATCTGCAAATGGTTTAGTATAATGGATTTCAACCATTCTCACTGTATCAAATTGTTTCAAGATTGATGATAAAGAATCCGTAAGTGGAGTGAACACTCAACATTTAATCTCAAGTGCAAGTGGTCCTTTGGAGATATTTAAAGGAGAGATATGCTAGACCGTTTGGACATGTTTTGAATTTATGATTCTATCACCTATGCCATTCTTATTTTTGTTGAATAATTTAGGTTTGTTCATAGATTTGGATTCATGATTATATCTTTGAAATATTTTTAAGTCCCTTTAGCAACTAAAGCCTTATCAATATGGTTTCCTTTCTTGATAACTTCCTCAAAAGTACTTACACAATGAATTTTAAAGTGAAAGGTTATTTCAAGATACAAGTTAGGCACAAAGATATTGACAAGTTGTTTATTTAGAATAAAACAAGGGTAGCGACTAGCTAACCCTTGTCATGGTTATAGGAAACCAGTGAAGTTATCATTAATACATTGTTTGGCATTACAAAGGTCTAACATATTATTGTCACTTTCCATATTGAATGAAAAGTGATGAACTTTAACTTTTCAGCTAATTTGGTAAACATGAAAATAGACCCTTTGGGAATATGGATAAACCATTTAAGCACCTGGCCTCCAAGACTACGTGGGAACAAGCAAATAAGATAATTATTGTTATAAGAAACTTCTTGGAAAGCCATGAACAAATCTTTAACATGATCGTGAAGATCACCTTTACCCCTATATTTTTAAAATTTAGGGCAATCAAAACTAGGAGGAAAGGGCATACTAAACATTTCCCGATCAAATGGATATGGATATAGTTATTCAAATTTATATTTCTTACTATGTCCAAAAAAAATTCTTGAAGACTCGTAAGGTCACTTTTCATGGATTTCCCCTCTTAGTCGAAGATTTGGCCACATAAAGGTGTGGTAGGTATGTACACATGGTTTGAATTTGATGTTTCACCACCATGGTTTTTAGTGTAAATTTATTATATGTGACCTTAGGTTTCTCATTACATGCAACTCTACATGTGTCTTTGTGGACATGGGAAGCTAAGTTTTCCAATTAGCGACTAATGGTTTGTAATTTTTGTTGAATAGTGACCTCTTTATTTTGGGGTTCTTCTTGAGTTTCACGTGGAGGGGGTTGTTCATGATCTTCACTCTCAACTCTAGCTTCACGATTGATTTGAATGGGTGGTATGCGATAACCACTTGTTTTTTAGGAGCTTCTTCTTATTCATTGTGATTTTCTTGACCAGTAGTAGATGTATGTCCAGGGTTTAATATGCCATCAACAGATCAAAGGGGAAGTTTTATTTCTTCTTCTCTATGAACCATGTTTATAAGAATATTATGGTCAAACTTAGGTGGCATTATAGGTCCCAATTCTACAAATTGTTTGATCTCTATTTTGGAAAAAGAATTTCTTGATACGTGTTGGATCAAACTCAAATTTATCCCAAGGAGTTTTCACCCTGTCTCCACTATGGAAAATCAAGTTTTCATCTTCAACTAATGGTTTAAAATTTTTACCAATGAAAGTATTTGATCCTAATCTTCTATATCCCATTCTCTTAATTGGAGGCATGATAGGAAATTTTTTCTAAGGTTTGAAAAATGTGTAGAGGTATTATAATGAACCTAAATAAAATCAAGCAACGTGAAAGCTGCTAATGTCACAAAGAACCAAGGCCAAATAAAATAGTGTAACAATTGTAAATGTTACAATGATTTTTTAAGGGGATGAAAATGTATGATGAGAGGTCACCAAGGAAAATCTAGCAAGCTCCGAACAAGGGATCAACTGTAAATGAACATATTCCCTATGTCTGAATTTTGTCTCAAAGATTTTTTTTGATAATATGACAACCAAATTTCATTATTTAAATTCATTTTTTAGAAAAACAAGATTTAAGTGTTAAAATGGGTTGAAATTATTTTAATAGCGTGATAATACAAGGTATACACTTAAAACAAGTTTAATACAAACAAGGTCCAAGTTTTGAAAATGGAGGCTACAAATGGGAGCAATGTAACAATACAATTTGAACACTTAAATCAAGTTTTAAGAAAAACAACATGTAAGTATCAAAAAGGGATTGATATAATGCAAGCAGTGTAACTACAACACCTTCCGAAACTTAAGTCAATGTTTGAACAAAAACAAGGCATATGTATAACAATGAGTCGACAAAATGTGAGTAGCGTAACAATACAATTTAGACACTTAAATCAAGTTTAAGAAAACAAGATGTAAGTATCAAAAATATACTGATATAATGTGAACAATGTTTAATGACACAAAGGAAAATCAAGATAGGTTAACCTTTTCTAATGAGATGTCTCAATATGGATATCGAGACAAGGATTAACAAAATCAATAGATGTACCAACACATTTTCAACACTTACATCAATGTGGAAAGAAGGAGTGATGTAAGTGGGTGAAAAAGTGATGGAAACTATTTTCAAAGCACTCTAGTTTGCTTTCTTTTGACCAAAAATGTCAACAAGAGAACAAGGGAGATTGTACAAGTGGTGAAGAAAAATACGAGACACAACTTTGGCAGAGTATTACCTTGTTTGATAATAAGGTAGAAACTAGGAAAAAGTTTTGCGTTTGTAAATTCCCTGATGAAAAACATGTGGCACAAACTATAATGGAATCTCTCCTTATTCGAATAGCAATGTTTTGACTTTAAGGAATTTTTTTATTTGTGAAGGCTCTTTGAAATATGATTGGATAAAGTCAAGTTGGCCCTAATTCCAAATGGATACCTAGGATTTTTTTCTCAACACTAGCCAATACTTGTCTAAGAGAGGTATGCTTCACTAGATAACTCCTAGACAAAGGACCATTACCCACATTCAAATTAATGAAAGAGGCCTCATACAAACAATTTGAAGTATTCATCATGGGTATTTCTAGTCAATTAGGTAGTGGGACACTTCTCATTTTGTCAACTAGTTCCCTCAATGTCTTGACTACTTTGGGGTTCATGTGATAATCCTCAGAATGAGTTTCATGGATTATTTCAAGATACTTCCAACAGTTTAATGTGGATGGGTTCAAACCATTACACAAACCTGCAAATATAACGTTTTGAATTAAATGGTGTGTTTTTTATCTTTTAATTATTAATGTGGTTTAGCACACCATTTACAACCTACATACAATGTCGTTATTCTTTGTTTCGATTTTATTCTTTGACAAATGAAACTTCATACACACAAATATTTATTAGTTTTCCATATAAACCCCAATTTTAAAAGATGATTAAGGTTGTTATTGATTCTCAGTATCCCCAAAAGATGCAAGAGAAGAGCATACACAACGTTTGATCCAACTAAATAGAAACAGAAAATTTTAAATCAATGATTATTAAATGATTAATTCCCTTAAAAAATTAAATGATGAAATTTCCAAGTGAACCACAATGTTTAGAAAATGAAGATCAAAGTTATTTTTTATCCTCAAGATCGCCCAACAACACACGAGTAGAGCATACACAAGCATTGATCTAACTTAAGCTAAATGGAAAAAAAGCATTCATCAATGTATTTAAACATGTTAGAAAACGATTTCAATAGTAACACCTGCAAAACAAAAGTTAAACAACTTGTAAAATCGCAGAAAACACCGAAAATCAGATTTTATAATTTTTGAAATTCAAGCCCAAAAATCCATACAAAATGCTAGCACACGAAGGCTAACACTAGCCCGCAAAGGGATGATGGTAGCAAACTTAAGGATGACATTAGTTTAGACAAGAACAACACAGATGCATAGAGGACAACATAGATGCACTTATGACAACAAAAATGCATTTTCACAGGATGAAAAACACAAACAAATGGAAGTGCACTTCCAGAGAACAGTAGCACAAAGAACAACTACGCTAGCTCACAGACAACCACACAAATACATATCTGCAAAGGTGAAAAACATAAGAAAACGGTAGTAACTCAATGTTTGGGAGAAGCTTACAACCTAGTGAATGTGGGATAAAGGTAAAGTAGAATTAAAAATGAATAAACATGATTAGAAGATATTAATCAATTAGTAACTCATGGAAATTAGAGAATATTTAATTAATCAACTAGGATTAATTAATAGAGCAAGATAAAATTAAGAATCCATTTGGATATCATTTAGAAGGAAATTATTAGAATTTGAAAGGTTTGAAAGGGGGATTTAACCAATAAAAAGGTTTATTGAATAAATACAAGGTTAAAAGGTTTAATTAACTAATAATAGTTAATTAATTAATTAAAAGAGGATTATAACTAACGAAGTATTATTAATTGGTATCCATGAAGGGAAGGCTAGTTAATTAACATAGCGTCATTAATTGACCGAAATGAAGGGGAATGTTAGCTAATTAGCAGGAAATCACCAATTATAATAAAATGTTGGGAAAGAGAATAAATAGTGAAATTTTAGTATTAAAACTGTGTAGTCAGATTTCGGTTTCTACATATATAAACATTTTTTTGAGCTATGGAAGGAATATAATGTTAGGGGCTTCCGTAAAAAACTACCATTATTTTGCAATTACATCTACAACTATTAACTATTGAAAAGTGCTTAATATATTTTGAATCTTGAACTTAAAATTTGTTGCATATCAATTCCACAAACCAAATAGAATTAATAACTTTGAATCCTGTACCGCCTCTTCCAGGAGCACTTTCTCAAGTGGTGGGAATATCTTTAAAGCATCGACAAATTCTTCTTCTAAAATTTCCTTTGATTCGGTTATAGGCTACATAGACGATGTTTTATGGGATATTATAAATAAGGCAAAGCATTTCTATTCATAATCATTTGTATTTCAATTTCTTTCTTACTAGTATTCATTTGGATTAAATTGGGTTATTTTGATCCTCAGTCTAATTTTGCAATCAATCTTATAGTATAATATTCAATTCACAAATAATAATTTGACCTATAAATCTTAGTAGTGGTAAGCAATAAGTAGTACACGAACACCATCGGGTGAATATGTTTGGTTACATGGAAAAGTGAATTTATGATGTGCTGAAACCTCCATCTCCATAAATGCTCAAAACAAGAATATTAACAATTTATTGATTTGCTCTAGCGTACAATCCACTATTTATTTACAGAGAAGCGGTTTTGAAAGAACTCAACATTGTTTATTTCAATGATTTTGTGAGAGTATCTGGTCTTGGTTTGACAACTAAACCACACTAGAAGAAAAGCTTTGAAAATGGCATGGATTACGGCCAGCCAAATATCAACAACAATAAAAAATGGGAGCTGTGTGTTTGTTATTTTTGGTTAGTATTAAAAGTTTTTATCTCTTCAACACTACATTGCATAGTAATTTGTTAGGGTTTCGTCTTTGGATTAAAGAGGGTAAATATTTGTTACCGTATGATTTTATTACTTTTTGAGGTCTTATAGTATAAAATGATGCAAGGGTAGCACATATGATTTTGTTTGAATTGGGCCAACAAAATTGGGGACTATAAATGGAAGCTAAAATTTTGGACTTGTACACAATATATGGATATGGTTGAATATATTTTAAGCTCCTATTAAAATCAAATTTGTCAAAAATTTAGTTTTTTTAATGTAACTGTAAATTTAAAATTTTCATATACAAATTTTTATGATTTTTTCAAATAAATATAAATAAGGTTTGACAAATTACATATTTAAAATTATCAATTTTCTACGGCCTAAATTTTTTATTGATCATAGACAATCAAAATTGTAAAAAAACAACCTAAATACCATCAAACTATAATTTTATTCATTAAGTTCAAGAAATAAAAAATTCTCCGTGAACTATAATTTTGAAAATATAAAAATCCTATCGAAGGGCCCCTGGTTCAATGGTGAAGTTGTTTGGCTTTGATATAGCCCACCAAGGGATCAAGTCTTGCTGAGTGCAAAGCCTGGAGATACTGACCTGGAGAGTCAAACGGTTAAGGCCAGGATCATGCCCTGGGTGACTTTGACGGTGTGGATGCCCCTTACTCGTAGTTACTTAGGCTGAAGGTGATCACTAATTTAGTTGTACGCTTACTCGTAATTTTAACCCGCTATATACTTCCTCCGAAGTATGTGCAGAGATATCGATAATCTATGTAATATAGTGCCCACACAAACACACACACACACACACACACACACACACACACACACACACACACACACACACACACACACACATATATATATTGTACATTATGCACAAGCAATAAGCATTTAAAGATGTAAAACCCTAAGAAAATTAGTGGAGAAAGATGACTTAGTTGGATCTGTGTAATATGGGAGTGATCAGGACTACGTGAATGCTAGAATCAACCAGAAACAATGTAAAAGAAGCTCACGGAGGGTTTGGGAATTTAGGACGGTTCCAGACGAAAATGCTCGTAGGAGGACAGGAGCGCCCCAAGTATTATTGTCTGATATGGGAACCTATGTCTACTTAGATGCTTAGAATCCGATCTTTTCTAGGTCGGAAGATCTTTGTTGTTACTTGATCTTTATCATTCTTGTTTTTTTTTATATAGTTGGTCATACTTATAGCTTGCAAAATAGATGACTACCTGCACATGCACAAAAACCACATCAAGTCTAAAAAAAATATGCAAAATAGGGATTCATATTGACCCCAGAGGTCATCCAAAGAGTGAACATATGACTGAGCATTCTACTACATCTAAGACTCCGTGTAGTTTTGTGTGTGCGTGTGTATGTGTGTGTGCACGTGCACGCGCATGTAGGATGATTTTGTCAAAGTTGCACAATGATAGTAAGCTAGATTTAGAGTTGTCTCGTGTATGTAAAATGTGTGTGATGGAATAGAATGAACTCTCATCCTATGCAGTGTATGCAGACCAATGCATCCCTTATCCCTTCTATGAATGTGTTAGATGTATTCTTTGTAGTGCTTTTGAGCCTTCCTGCAAGCTTAGATGGTGATAGATAATGTTCATAATGTTTGGCCCCTTATTTGAGAGAAATAACTATATATATATATATATATATATATATATATATATATATATATATATATATATATATGATTCCCTTATTTGAATTTTGCAATTGACAACTGAAAGGTTGACCCAAAGTGTTAAAAGGTGACCAAGAATCGAAAAGGACCCAAAACAGTAAGAAGAAGATAAAGAAGGGCAAGAGCACCCAGAAGTGACAAGAGTGCGTGGGCACTTCTGTCCTAGTTGGATGCTTGTGTCTGAGGCCCTCAAAAGATAAATCATTCAATTGTCAGCAGCGTTGTAAGATGTATAAATCTAATAAAGTGTAAAACGTAAAGTAAACAAAAGGCAAAAGGAAGTTTCTAATCACTATTTTTCTTTCGTAGGAACCATGTATACATTAATAAGCTTTAGTACCTAGATATGTACCTAAATGCGTCCATTTTATGTCTAAGAATCTGGAAAAAGTGATAGAATTTACTACTTAACTTTATTGGCATTTAATACCCAGCTCATGTCATTGGGTTCGATGCACTAGAAAAAAAAAAAAAATTTCATGAAAAAACAAGTTCTAGAACAACAAACAACCCTATATTTTTTAAATTTCTCCCCATACTATTTTTCCCTAGATTTCATAGTAATTCATATTCTAGATTTTTTAACACGTTTAAGCAAATAGTTGCAGTAATTTTAACTTCATAAATTTTTGGCATCTGAATTTTGAGTATTAGGTATAATCAATTTTTTTGAACTTTCAATTTTTTGGTAGCTGACATGATATTTTATTTTTCCAGGCGGGATCTTACCTTCCTCCCTACAGAGCTTTGAAGGTTTAAAAATTAATGTATTTTTCCTCACAGACCCATTTATTTCATATTCAGTATTGATGCAAGTTGTGAAAAATTGTATACCTAAATGCTAGTTATGGAGATCATAGCAATGCAGATGGATCTCATAAACTTCGAATATCTAGGCTGAATATTCTTATGTAAGTTTCTAACTAAATAGTTTTTCCATTATTCTCAACCTGTCCAACAGATACAAGATGTAATGCACCTGCCATATCCAAGTTGTCAGCAATAAACGATGTGTAATCACATCACTGCATTCCAGTTGATAGTTGGGCATCATTGTGTGTGTATGAGTGGTTAGAGCCTTGATCATGTTTGATTAGCTATTACAGAATATGATATTAATCATGTTGGCCACATCATTATCATTTTTTTTCTTATTAACAAACATATGTCGCAATAGTAAGAATAACAATTTAAACGATTAGAATTGCAGATTGAAAATTTAAAAAAAATCATCTGTGACATGACCGAACATAGGTTATTTATTGTCTAGGCTCAATCCAACGATCTTAAGTGACCTTGATTGACATTATATATATATAACTAAAAAAAAAAAAAAAATTTGCTATACAATTCTATTCTTTTCTTAACACTCTGTATTAACCACTAGAACTGCCTAACAATGTAATAATAACCTTTCTATAATTCCACTGAAAGTCTCCATATGAAAGTCTCCTTCTCAACTTAAACAATAAAAACCAATGTTACGCGGGGATGCGTCCCCATAGAAACTAGAAGTCTCGGACGTCCTACACATTTTGGGGATGGATGGACAAGGGGAAACGTAACCCACCCATTTCCTAAAGCGTGGAAAAAAATGTGTCTCTCTGGGACATCTCTTAATATCAAAGGATGTTTTCGGGGATGTCTTTTTTTTTAGGGACGGGATGTCCTTTTTTTAAGGGACGTTTTGGGACCACCTCTTCTTTTAATATTTGATCTAACTTTTTTAAATAAAATTTTAAATCTATTTCTTTGTTGTTTTCTTTTTAAAAATGTTAACCCGTTAACCATAACCCAATTGTATTGTATTACAAAGACATATTAAGAATCGAGAGTAATTTATGAATACAAAAAAATTTGAGCACAAATGCACATGGTGGACTATCAGAACATGCTATGAAAACCAGCAACATACATATTAATATTAAAAGTTATATGGACATATAACATTAGTATAGCTATATGTATGCTACTAAGTTTTTAGTATGGAAGTTTCGACATGGACTGTATACACTTGGCGGAATGATATATAAATATGAACTGGTATTGATACTTTTTAAAAACATGTGTATATTTTTAATATCTATAATTTTATATATTATTTTTATAGTCGTCCCCTCGCCATCCCAAAATTTTGGAATTTTTATGTTGTCACGGACACTCCATCCCCTCATCTCACCGTCCCATCATCCCGGAGTTTTAGGTAACACAAATAAAAACCAATAAACTATGAAATTGTCACATTGTTGCAATAATAAAAATAAACACACATTGAAAAAAATGATCTCAGAGCGCAAAAATATCTTTTTTCGCCCATTTACACTAAAAACTCATTTAAGCTCAATTTCATAATAAAAACAAAAAAAATCAATAACTAAACCCACTCAAAGGTAACTATATCTAATAAAGCATAAAATTTTATTTATTATTTGTTAATTAATTATTTAACTAAAATAGAATTCCATAATCTGTGTATTATTCCGATTAATGTCCAAATAAATAAACAAAAAATAAAACTACTTATCACCTTATAACTAGAATAATTGAGTCAGACTAATTGAAAACATACCAAAATAAAAGCCACCACATGATAAACTAAAATAGAGTATTAAGTTTAATTTTTGTATTTGATTTATTGGATGTCAATTATCTATAACTAAAATAGAATTTTATTCTAGCAATTACAAGGGTGGAATACACTGAAAACATTAACCAATGAAAAATAAATACCAACATCCAATAATCCTATAACAATAGTGTGTATATTTTTTATTAAAGATAAAAGGCTTTTTTACTTGGACCATATTGGACCCTACCCAGGAACAAAAGCCAATAGCCAAGATAAGACAATGAAGACTGAAGGAAACACAACATAAACACACTCTAAGACAAACACAAAAGCATCAACACAACACCAAATCCAAATGAACTGCAGTCAACCCAAAATGGAATATTGAGATATGAGTGTCATGTGAAAAGGTGTTGATTCCCTCTTAGAAGAGTCCCTTTTCTTGATTTGGACAAACGTCCACTACTCCGTGTTAATCTCATCAACATTGGCAGGATCTCACGAGAGGTGAATGTCAAAAGAAGAAATAGGACGAAAGGGAGTCTTGTCAAGAGAAGAGGGGGTTTTCCTCTTCCTGTGTAACCCAGAAGAGCTCTAGGTGTTATAATTCACTGAAACTATTTCCTTGATGGAAACCTAATATGGACTCACAACAGAATCCAACCTTGAGGGGCATTAATCAGAAGTAGAACCAACAACTGGATTAGATGAGGCATTCATAATAAAGTCGGAATGGAGGGAATCCTTCCACCAAGCTAGAGAAGCCCCATTTTTCTCTTGGAAAACCCCCAATCAACTATCAAATGTCTAGTTTCACAACATTTATGACAACGAAAGACCCACCTTTCATAGTCAAGACGTTGAGTCCAAGTCTTGTCCCCAATCCGCAGATTGATTTTTTCAAGTAAGTTCAAGGATAAGTATAAATCCACTATAATCCAGGCATATATTTTATGCAACTGCTAGGTGGTTGCATCAACAGATTTTTAGAATATCCCAACTTGTTCCCAATGGCTTCAAGACAAAATTAATCTCATAGTTGTGGGGGTAGACCTGAGAATCTTTCCCAGAGAGACATTGTGTCAAATGAATCTTTTAGTGGATAAAAGTCAGGATACCAGGGTTTATTCATGAGGCCATGTTGATCTCTCCAAACTAAATACACATTATTGATGGCCTCTCGATCCTCAAAATATTTAAAAATAGTTATGAAATAAGCTTTGGAGAAAGGATAAAGTTCAATCTTACCATTGAATATAGGGTTCCATTTCTCTGTGATCCATTCATGCAGCTGAGTGAGCTTTGGCCAAAAAATTTGAACTTGTAGATGATCCCAAGCCTGCAATAATCTTCCGCTAACTCCCAAACTTTTTGGAGAACATCATCCTCAAGTTTCAGCTCTAGGATGTCACTAGAAGGTTACAGGGGTAGCACTGTCCTTGGGTGCCTTTCACATTGTCTGAGACAACTAGAGAAAATGTTTTCCCCTTCCTAATGGCCACAACTTTTTCATCCTCACCATGAATCTCCTGACTCCCTCTGTCCTTGGAGACCCCATAACCACCAACAACCAAGTTGTGCCCAGCTATTCCATCTTCTGTTACATTCCCATGTTGACCCTAAATGTTGTGTGAAATCCTAAGAGGATGAGCGGCCAAGGGATTAGAACCACTGCCATCATCACTTGCACCAATTTTGACCACATTTACCAAATACGACCATTTTTTTATTATAAATTTATTGTATTTTTAGGTACCCCTCAGTCCACCATATGGAACTCCAAAAATTCCAGGATTTGATTGTTGAAACTTCATAAAAAGATAAAAACACAGCTGTGAATAATTAAAAATTTATCAAATCTACTTACCAAAAAGTAAAAGTGAAAAACTGCGGAACTACCTAGAATCTAGGGAATATGTTTGGAAGTTGTTATTTTTATAATATCCTGTACTATATTAATTAAAGGTAGTTAGTGAGTGAAATTTACTTGTTAATTAAAGGTTAGAATGTGGGTTACTTGTTCATTTTGCTTCTTGTGTACTTTTGGATTTGGACCTTATTGGAGTGCTTTTGGAATTGTTTGGCTTGGAATTGAAGAGACTTGTGGAATTTTTCTTAGAGCTTGATGGAGAGGTAGGCTCTCCACCTTAGTTATTTTATATTATGCTTGTTTTTATATTAAATGTTGTTCTTGTTAAAATTGTTTAGGTTTTTGTGAATGTGTTTGTGTGTTGGATGGGTAGTAGACCTTAAGTTGGGTGTGGGAGAAGGGCTTATGGGACCATTGGGGAGGGAAAATGGAGTTTTGTGAGGCATGCATTTTGAAATGCCCACTTCCCTATGACACTTAGTTGATTATCATTTTGAGTTATGCAGACTTTTGGATATGGACATGACTTATACTTACGTTGATTAGCATGATGTTTTGTGACTAGATGCATTTAGGTTATGATTGGATTTTGTTTTCAGTATGATCTACACTGACTCATGGACAGACTATTGGATACTGATATTATTTTTATATGGATATATTGCATGTGTTCTAACATTGGATTTCTTCGCCATGATAAATAGAATGTAGTTGTTGAATTTACATTACTATAACTTTGGATAATGATGGAATGCATAATTAAGTTGTGATTTAAACCTTGGAATAATGGATAATTGAATTACGTATAGATGTTAATAAATTTCATGCATATGGTTATTTTGGATATTTTGACATGGCCGCAAGGCCGAAGGAGGTATTTTGTTTTTTTGCAGGAAACACAACATGATCACAACCATGAGGGGGATTGGGAACCAAACACAACAGGATGTCGGGTGGTTACAACTTTTGGTCGTCAAGGCAACTAGTGAATTGTATTGTGTTACCTTTGTTCTTTTATGTGTTAAGAAAAATTTCCATGAGGGGGAAATTTTCTAATGTGACCAAGGGGGTAAGAATTTTAATTACTTATTTTAACTTACTTTTAGTAGGTGATTTTATTTGTGATATCTTTCTTTTAAAATTTCTTTTGCTAAGTATGTTTAGATTAAATTAACATCTTGTTTTAATTTTTAATTTTTGAAGGGAAGTCTAGTGGGTGTAATTAATTTTGATGGTTGGCTCCTTGAGCCTTGTGTTTCCTCATGTATTGAATGTTTGGTTTTGAGAGTTGACCACTCCAAATCCTTTGAATCTCGAATTTTAGATTTAGGGCAATTTTGGGGGACTTGTGGGACAAGTTGAACTTTTCCCACACTTCCCAAAACCCCTTACCAACCATATCTATGGGTTGGGAATCCAAAAAGGGGACTATTTATTGTTTTGGGAAGGGAAATGTGACTTTGGAGTGCTCTTGTCTTCTTTTGCATTTAATTGTGCCTTAAGACACATGGGAAGGGATGGATGTGGAAGAGAGATGTCATTCAACCCAACCACCCATTTATGGTGTTTTGGGATTTGAGTTGACTAAAGGGAGGTGGTCTTGAGGATGTGTGATGTGGCATCCTACAAGGAGCCACATCACCCTCACTCTTTCCTTTTGTCTATTTCTGGAAATTTCCTCTCTTGTTGAGGGGGTTGGAGGTTTTTGTTGAGGAGTTCTTTTCTTTTATTTCTTTTGGGAGAGGGAAGAATTGGGAGAAAGAGAAAAGAAGGAGCTTGGACTTGCATGCTTGGATTGTTTTGGAGGGAGCTTGGAAAAAGTTCTTGGTTTAGGCTTCTCTAATGGAGAGGTAGGAAACCTTCTCCCTTTTTGCTCTCTTATTGTTGTTTTTTCTATGTTTAAATTTGTGGAAAATGTATGTTTACTTTTGTGTATTGTGGAAAAATGGATAGAATGCTTAATGTGTAGTGTAGGAGAGGTCTATGGGAAAACTCATGAGGGAGGCATAAGAGTAGAATAGGATATTGTGGAGGGAGTTTGAGAGGGATGCCCATCTTGGGTAAGAATGTTCACATTCTTACCTTGTTCTTGTGGGAGCCATAAGAGGAGGGAGGCATAAGAGTATGGGAGGAAAAAGGGGTACATGAGGGAGGCATAAGAGTCATAGGGGCTTGAGTTTTATTGTGGAGGGTTTGGATGGGCATCTCATCTCAATTGGGAGGCATAAGGAAAAACTTTCCCATAGTTCCTTCTCTTGTTGGCTTGGATGAAAGCCTTGTTGTGAAATGTTTGGTGTTATTTGCGTGTCTCTTTGTTTCTTCTATTTTAGCCTTGAATGTTGTGAAGAAATTGTATTGTGGAAGCAAGTATTGTTGCCTTGAGTTGGAGACCACCCTTCATTGTGTTGTGTTTGGGGCTCGGGGTTCAATGGAGGAGATTGCTTCTTTTCTCCATTGAGTTTTGGTTGGGAGGAGAGTGTTGCCTCTCCCCCTATCTTGGTTGTGATTTGAAATACTTGGAACTTGGATCATGGATGAAGAACACCTTGGAGCACAAGAACCTTGTTGTTGACAATATTAAAACATCATGTATTTACCCACCTTGAGTGGAGGAAAAATGTAATATTGCCTTGTTTTCTTTAGCTTCCATTATTGCAAATTTGTTTCCACATGAAGTAGGGTATGTTGTAAAAAGATTTGAAGGAAAAGTTGCATTGAAATGATAGTATTTCTTACTCTAAAATTTATTGGAAATATTTTTGAATTCTTTTGTGGAATGTTGGAAAGAAATTACAAAAGAATATACATGTTAGATCTCATTTTGTTATTTACGAGGAGATGTATTAAAAAAAAATGGAATGTTAGGGTATCTCTAGTTTTGTACTGTTAATGGAATGAATTTAAACTCACTAAGTGCACTATCCAATACCCCATGATGCCCAATGGAGGTATTAAAAGTTGGATTAGTATTCGTATTTAAGTAACATAAAAACTAAGGAACTTATTAATACTAAACTTAATAATATCATTATACTTTGAAGATGTAATAAGAGGTTCAAATGGAAGAGCCCTGTTGGTATTCTATGAGGATCTAAAATCAACCCATAATAATATGGCCCAGGCCCAAGGCCTTTATAGAGAATATTTAAATTTTTTCCATGCCTACAAATATTTTAAACGTTTTTTTTTTTTACAGATTAGGACACTGCGAGTGGTCTTAGCTTCACAAATATCAAGTTGCATGGCAGGCCTTGCAACTGCCCAAACAAATGTAAAGTTAGTCTCAAAATCAAGACCAGTCAATCACCCTTAAATCGTGTCTAAGAGAATACCTGCTAATATAAAAAAAAATTGATGATACGTTTCAGTAGATATGCCTGATAGACAACTTGATACACAAAGCATTGACTGCCACGGAGAATATTTAAATTTTTGCAATGCCTACAAATATTTTAAACTTTTTTTTTATAGATTAGGACACTGCGAGTGGTCTTAGCTTCACAAATATCAAGCTGCATGGCAGGCCTCGCAACTGCCCAAACAAATGTAAAGTTAGTCTCAAAATCAAGACCAGTCAATCACCCTTAAATCGTGTCTAAGAGAATAACTGCTAATATAAAAAAAAATGATGATACGTTTCAGTAGATATGCCTGATAGACAACTTGATACACAAAGCACTGACTTTCATAGAGAATATTTAAATTGTTGCAATGCTTGCAAAAGTGAGTTTTTTGGTCGTCTATTTAAGAGTGTTGCAATAGACAAGCAATAGTTGTTGGTATAAGAGGTCCATAGTTGACAGATGGCATATCCAGAAATTATAGCAATTGTGTCCCATGATTAATCCAATTTTGAAACAGACCCACCTTCACTGTCTTCCCCACCGAGTTTGATAAAAATATCTTGAAGGTGAAACCCATTTTTGAGGATGCATTCAGTACTGAACAGATAACAACATAGTTGGACAGCCTGTTCTTTTTTATGTTCCCACAGCCTATTCCCCCACTCTCACCTTGCGGCACCCAATGAAAGTGGGAGAAACTCTTCTCCTCGTGCGTCGAGCTCCATGCTGCACACCCCTTCCTGTCACATGCACCGGTAACTGTATTTTTTCTATCTCCTTGTAGCATGCGCGGCCAGGGGCGGTTGAAAATGGGTAAAACACCTACCAGTTGGACTGTGAATCCCCTTCTGCAGCACACCTCGTAGCATTCAATGAAAGTGGAGGTAACACACTACCTTCCACGCGCCTATAGACACTCCTCTAGCAGAGGGCACAGCAGGCCGATACAATGAATTGTAGGATTGCAAATCATTTAAAATATTTGAAACCTGCTGCCACTTGGGAGTCATTTGCACGCCAAGGAGGGGGAATTATATTGCATGACAAGTTGGTTGAGCCACCCACCCTCCCCAACCATGACTTCCAACTAATTCCTTTTAATGTGTCTCTGCATATCATCAAAGCAGTTGTTGAATCAGAATGAACCACGTAAAGAGGACAGTCCAAGTTTCAAAGCTACTAAATCAATAAGTATGAGTTGTTTGATAGTGTTTGACTTTTGTCATACCACTGGAAATTTTTTGGCTCGACTGCGTGTGGAGTTATAGACTAGGCTTTGCACGAGTTGGATGGTAGGCATTCGACAATGTGTATTTAATTTGCGAGCTGTGTGGTTTGAAACGGAATAGCTATTTTGGCCAGGGTTTTGAAAAGCTAATGCATGGCCAAGACTCGTATCCCTTGCCATCCTTCGATATGCTATTCCCGCGTGGACAGTTACTAGGATGTGTAATTATCATATACTACATAGTATAATAGTAGTAGGATACAAAACTTAACTGCCACATAACAATTATACTAACCATAAACATGGTGTTATGTATATTTAAGTACATACAGTCATGCTATGTAATAAGTAAACTAGGGCCGAGTATACATCCTTATGTTTAGTCCTTTATATATTATAATGTATTATTTTTATATGCGATAACGTAATATAAATGGATACTAAACCAATATATATATATATATATATATATATATCGAGTAGAGAGTGTTTTCATTTCATAACAAATTATACCTTACCTTAAGGATTAACATCCGGAGATGCCGTTATTCGATATTTCAGCCCTCAGACTTTCAACTCGAAGGACGACCCATTTCCAACTTTAGTGAAATGTCGAATGAGATGAATTTAAATATCCTTAACCTTGAAGCATCATCTTGACTTTGGTGGTTTTCAAGCCTGTATGCGAACTCTCCCAATGTAATTAATAACTCGCCGAGTTGTGTGGAATAGCTTGGTCTCCATTAAAGCTCACCGAATTTAATTGACCAGCTCGCTAGGAGTGGTATGACTGTTATGACCTTGATTGGTGGCACTCGTATAAGCTAAACTCATCGAGCCGTGTGGAAACAACTCGAAGTAAAATAATTTGCAAATAAATAAAAAAATTGTCGCATTTTCGGGTCGAATTTTTGTGGCGCGGTGTCATCGTCGTCGTAGCGTCGTCGTCATTTAGCAGCGTTACACATTTGGTGGGAGTATGGATGCAAGTTTCACCTATGGGGAGTGAAAAGGAAATCATGATTATTTTTGTTGCATACTTGCAAGGGAGAGATAAGGAATTTTTGTTGATTGTTGTGTGAACTTGGAGGCTTAGGGTGAGACTCCCACTCCATTTGGGAGGAATAAAGAGGTTGTTTCCCATAGCCATTTCTCTATTTGGATTGATCCTCAAACCTTTGTATTGTTGTGAATTTGCAAACTTGTTGGATATGTTATCCTGGTTGAGTTGAATGTCTTGTATGTTTGTTTGTTGTGAAGCCACTTTGTTGAAAGTTGTCATTGTTGCTAAAAACCCCTCATGGTTCTTTGGTTGGGGTTCGGGGTCTATTAAGGGGATGGATTCTCCTCTTAATGGATTTAAGGTTGGGCGGAGAGCATTGGCTACCCCCCCTTCCTTTTTTTGTGATCCCATTATGAAGTTTGAAGAAAGCAAGTTTTGGAGCTACCATTGTGAAGAGGACATGCATATTGAAGACTTGAAATTTGGCTTGTCGATAGCCTTGTTGTAATTTGCTCTTTTTTTTTACTATTCCCACTTGTGTGGATGATTGTCAAATTTTAAGATTGGAAGAAAATTGTATCTTCCTTTGGAAATCTTCATAATTTGTAAACTCTCCTAAGAGTGTGTAGGAGAGATGTGTGTTTTAAAAATTAGATAGTTTGGGTGAAGAGAAATTACTAAGTTTTTCATTGTTGTGGTGAAGTGGAAAATTTGAAATAAGTGGATGATAATATGCATCTCTCCTAATTGAAGATAATTTACTATTTCAAATTTTGATAGGCTTCTTTTTAAAAGGAATAAGAATCTTGATACATTGCATTTGTTTGTGAAATGGTTGCCTTTTTATTTGTTGAAAGTTGAAAAGAAATATCACCCTAGTTGCTTTGAATGAAATGTTATTCAAGCCATAGTTGTATTTTAGTTAAATTGAAAGAAGAGAGTAATATGTTATTTCATGCTTAAAATGAGTAGGAATCTTTTTCTACTAAATGTAGAGTTGTATAATAAAACAAATTCATCCTCCCAAGCCTATCCTTAGATGAAATAAACACAAGAAAAATGATCCATATAATTTTATAAGTAGCTAAAATTATTATACTTTCCTATTTATATACATAACTATGTTTGAATAAATTACATATGAAGTTTCCTTTTATATTTCCCTTATAAATAATGAGTCAATTGTAGTTTCCCTTCAAAACAAAAGGGGGGGATTTTAAATAGATTTGGTTACTTTAATATTATCAATTTACTAGGAATTTTAACATAGTAACATATTTACTTTTTAAACAATAATGATGAAATTCGAAATATATTATTATTATTATTATTATTATTAAGAATTAATATTATTGTTAATAATAATAAATTTATTATTAATAAAAACCTTATATAAAAAAGGCATTGGCTTAGGTTAAGTGTGGGCGCCATGTATTAGTGAGGCTGACAAACCTATTTTATTGATTTGGGAAGTGGGTTGGGGCACGAGGCACCGCCCCCACCCCAACCCACCAAACTTTTAAACAAAATATGGTGGGGGCCGAGCCCCCCATCAAACCCTGCATTTTGTTTCTTTTATTACCAATGCGACCGAGACTTATACACAATCTACGGTTTGCTTGAAAACCTGCGGTTGGGCCTTACCAAGTTTTATGTATGTATGTATGTATGTATGTATGTATGTATGTATGTATGTATTCATAGATTTTGAAAAATACACAAGTTTATATACTCATAGAAAGGGTGTATATACTACAAAAAAATAAGATTTAATAATAAAAAGGGAAATACCAAATTGCCTAAGAAGGGAAAATACATTTAAATGTGTTTTCATCTAATGAAAAAAAATATTTATAGATCCTTTGGGAAAAAGTCACATACCCAAATGGGTATTTTCTGTAATGCCCCGTTCATCGTTGCTCCTTTGCTTCTGCGACGACTGTGTTACTTAGCATTTAACGATGTTATGCTTCTGTTGATCTTTGTTGGTTTTGCCACTTTCTGATCACCCTGTTAAGGTAGATTGTGTTCTCACAGCCTAGTAGGCAGCTGGATTGGCGTTTGGGTTTTGTTAGGGCGTGTCCAGTCAAAAAGAAAATGCCCATAATAATAATAATAATATTCCTTTTAAATTTGTCGACCTCGACTGCTGACCATTATGACTATAATTGATAATTATCTTACAAGCCGTAAAATGATAATAATGATAATAATAATAATGATAATGACATTATGATTGTATTATCGATCAACAATTGTATTTTGTTATTATTTTCTTTATATCGATTGTTATCGATATCATCCTTTGTTATCTTTAAACTATCCTTTTAATTAGTTTGTCGCTCCTGTTGATCGAGCCTCGCTACGCAAATGAGGAAGAGTATGTTTTGTGGTGGCACCACGGTTTGGGGGTGGCGTTCGCGTAAATATTTTATTTAAGAACTCAACCCCGTTCTCCTCCCGGGTCGACCGATCCCTCAATCTTAGGATTGTTTTAAATTACTAATTTTAATGTGGTTTTTTTTAGGTGCCCAACCGACCTTGTCTCTCCCTTTTGATCTCCTCGTGTACCATGTTTGGCGTGGGGGAGGGAATGTCAATGTCTTTTGATTTATTTCCTTGGTTGGTTGGAGGTGGGTAGCTTTAATAGCCACCTGTAATTTCATTTAAAACCCCGTCCCTTTTTGGCGTGTTGGACTCTCCTTGCTGGTGGCCGCACATCTTCCTTTTATTTATTTTTTGGATTTGCAAATCTTCTACTGTCTTCCGTGGTCTACGTGCTTTACTCTACCCTGGACGCATGAGTTTGTGTGGTGAAGGATTTGTGTGGTCTCATGAGCTATTTTTTTTATCTGGGCTCTTGCCTTGTTGCTGGCCGCATGGGATTGCAGATGGAGACTGGTTCCTTGTGGAGGAGGGGCGTGGAAACAAGCCAGTGAAGTAGGCGTGTTACCTCCACTTTCCTTGGGTGCTGCGAGGTGTATTCTTGTCGAGGATCCACAGCAACGACCTGCAACAAGGTTTTGCCAGGCCGCAGGCATGTTACAGTATGGTAGAAACCCTTTTGAGCGCCTCCAACAAGCAGGATGTCCAGCTATGTTGTTATCTGTTCTGTATCGAATGCATCCTCAAATTTGGGATTCTCCTTCAAGAATTTTTTTTATCTAAATCGACTATGTGACAGTGAGAGTGTTACCAAGAGACCTGATGAAATTTATTGCTAAGATTCTCTATTGAGACCTTACTTGTTTTACGATGTAACTCATGGAAGAGAATCTCATAGAGGCGGATCTGTTTCGTATCAGAATATTCATGAAGCACAAATTACCTTGCAGCTTGCTCAAGCCATTCTTGGGTGTGCTTATGAGCTGCGTTTGGTAAATGAATCTTTGGATATTGTTGAAAACTTGAATTTGATAGTTTTGGTCTCTATGGCATCATTTAGGAGAACATTATCTCCTGCAACACATGAACGCTCTCTTCAAAATGGAGATATATTTTCTGTTTCGTCACCTCCACACAAATTTTTGTCTCCGTTGAGTCATTCCACTTCAGCTGCTCCACCGACTACGGCCTCTGTTTTTCTCATCTATTGGTTTTCTGCCAGTTTGGGTTGTGGTTTCTTTTGTTTGTGCCTTTCTTATTGGCATTCACCCATCAAAATTATCTCATTCTTCAGAGAGATCTAAGGCAAAAGTGCAGGTTTGGATAAGGCCATTACTTCATTTTTTTTCCTGCGTTTTGTTCTTGGGCTTTTGATTGGGTTCACCCCTTTTAGCATGGAGAGTTTTTCTATAAATCTTGCCTCCAAGCACCAAGATTTTTTTGGTTTGAAATAAAAACAACAGAAGCAACAAATCCCTAGCAAGAATTCAGTCAAGTTGGAAACAGAGGAAGGACTTTTGAAGCTATAAAAGTGGAGAACACAAAGAATTTGGAATTATAGGTTCAGCAGGAGAAAGAAGCTTGCATGAGAGATCTACGTGATGAGGAAGAGAAGTTGCGCAGGTTGTGT
Source organism: Taxus chinensis (assembly GCA_019776745.2). Classification (NCBI taxonomy): domain Eukaryota; kingdom Viridiplantae; phylum Streptophyta; class Pinopsida; order Cupressales; family Taxaceae; genus Taxus; species Taxus chinensis. Next base: position 644,142,888 of record CM034154.1, on the reverse strand, counting down.
TGCTGTTTCCTGAGCCCTGGTCGACGTGTTTTTTGGTTGGAAGAATTCTAATCAGGCATGTTAAATATACTCCTTGCAATAGTCTTCTACCTTCTTTCAGTATCTTGAAATGAATAGTCTTTCCTCTTGAATGGCGCCTAGACAAATGTTTTCGTGGTTGTTTAAATCGCTGCCTGATTGTGTTGGCTGTTCCTTTAAATCTCATTCCAATTTCACTAGTTTTGCTTGGAATGTATTTTCCTCTCTTATAGCTTACTCTTTTTCATATTTTTCTAAATGGGCTACTGCAATATTGAGTGATGTAGTCTAGTTCGTAGGGAAGGAAACATTATAGAGTTTTTTTTGCTTATATGACTCTCTTTTAAAAGAATTATGTGATGGTATTTATAATTGAAGGCTTACTATATGGAATGTTAAGCCTTCATATCTCTTTTGGTTGAATAAATACGTATTTCCTGTTTAGGGCTCTCCTGTTTTGCTAAAAGGTACATTAATAGTGACATTGTGTTCTAAAACTTATTTAAGCCTGTGGGCATTCCTTACTTTCTGTTTAATTAGATAATGGCATTAGGGTCTTGTTTTAGAACTGTTCATGGTTGACTTTTGTACCCAGTTCTAGAGGATGAATAACCTGACATCTATTTTGGCCTCTACGTGTTGAGAGAATTACTATACCTACTTCCTGGTTCAAACTCTTGTTTGATTAAAGTAGGGGGGGAAACATTGTAAGTTTTATTGAATGAAATATCTACAAATTTTATTAAGGGTCGCAAGCAAGCTATTAATAGCTGGACTGAAACAAAAGTTGTAGGTGAATCCATGGTATTGGACTCGTGAACTCGTTTCCTGTTAGATGACAGCTGATTACAGTGATAATATAATAGGAGGCTATTATATTCATCTGTTTGATATTTGCTAGACATTTCCTTGATAAGCTCTCATGGATTGGGTAAAATTTCCATCTTCTATACCATTGGCAAGGAGCTCATAGAACTTCTAGGCCTGACTGCCCTACGTAACCTTCCTGATGGATATGTGTGTTGGTTCTTATTTTTTTGCTTGCACTCATGGTAAGGTCTTTTGAGTCTGGGGCATCGCTAGTGTATTACCCACCGTGTATCGAATCCCTTTGTTTTCAAACTTGAATATCTTATACTTAAAACTTGGTTACTAAAAGTCCCATTTTGTGGCTTTGTTAAGGAAATCAATTTTTATTGTAATACTTATTGACATTTTCGGAAATATATAAAAATTATTAACGAATTTTGGGTTTAGCCTTCCCTTATATTATGTAGAGAAGTTGACGATTAGGATAAGGTTTGTTGGTAGAATAATGGCCCTTTTTGTGTCTCATTTGTATGCTTTTGGAAGAGTGGATTTGTTTTGTTAACTAGTACTACGTTTAAGAAATCCTATATGGAGGTAGTGGTAAACTCCTTGGTTAAAACTGAAACTATAAGTTGTTTTCTTTTAAGGGCGTCGAACCCATATTACTATGAAGCCTCCCCCTGGGAGAATTGGATAACATCGTTTTGTTTCGCGCCTACGATCATAATTAGTATGTTTGTCTTCTCTTGGACATCTTTAGATGGATGGATTGAGTATTGGATTCCAATCACGTAATCCATAGGATTACATGAAGGAAATATCAATACTCTTGACCTTCTTGTTCCTAACCCATAAGGTCTTGCCTTGATTTATGTGATTTTTTTCTTACTGGTATTTTAACTTTCTCCTTGTTGGATGGTTTATTTTTCTTTCTCTTGCGAATAAATTTTGAGTTGTGGGTTGTGCTTTAATCCGTTTTTGAATTAGAACATTCCTTTCTTGATATTGTTAAATGTTAGCTTACCGTTGCAATGTGTAGCTTTAACATGCTCAGTTCTCGCGAACTGATTCTAGCTAGTATTTGTGCAGATGGATTATGCGAGTAGATTAAAGGAAAGAGTTGTAAAGGTTTCATCAGTGCAATTTATGAAATTCCTTGTAAAAATGTCCAATGTGAGGTAAATTTGTAATAGTGATTGCAAAGGAATTTAGAAGACCTCTTTCCTTGGGTTGTTCAGAAATTGCGCTATGATGTTATCTTGTCCTTCTGTAGGTAAACTGGTAACTTATCTTTGTGAGAAATGGTATTCAATCTTTACATTGATATGAGTATTGTAAAACTTTGATCTTGAGAATAAATTGTTAAGTTAAATATTTCTAAGACTTAGTGACAATATTTTATAAGTAAAGTAAAATGGGTCGGTTAACCCTTAAAGAAGCTAAACAAAAATAATAATTTTATATTCAACAAATAAATGTAGAGGTGATCTACTTGAAATCAAATAATTCCATGAGTGATCAAATGAAACCATCCTTGTGAAGTAAAAATTTTATAACTTGATATCCCTAGCTACACTAGCGAACATTACCCCTTTTTATGGTGAATTCTTAGAATGATCCTAAGGTGAAACAAATTGTTAGTTGATATAAGATAATAAGATTTAATAAGGAGGAGGAATCGGTTTCGAAACCACGCAATCTGTCTCTCAACCATTTGAAAGGTAAATTGTTTTCTTTTGTAAAAATCATCCAGTAAAGCCTAAGTAAAATATTTAATAATTTTCGATAAATCCTCAAGCTTCAATAAAAACCGGGTTATTAACTAATGAGGTCATAAAGATGAATTCAACTCAACCTTCTTCCTCTAACCTATTTTTTTTTCAAGGTGCTTGGTAATCTTTCTCTTGAGTATGTTGAAAGCGAATCCATATTGTAATAAGGCTATGAGCGAGTTTTAGTAGCATAAGTGAGGATAGATGGCCTTGTGGAACTAAATTACCTCCTTTATTAAATAATTGAATTAAACAAATAAATGTCATAATAGAGAAGATTTAAAGTTAATTACTCAGTGAAAAAGGAATAAACTTAGCTGGGTAAGATGAATTGTATGAATCATATCTTGAGTCTCCTTGAAAATGTAAGCTAAGAATTGTAAGATGTCTTATTAAAATAAATAACCCTCAGGAATATCTCATTGTGGTTGGCCCTAACTGTAAGTGTGTTTGTGGTTGGACTTCCTTATTGTCATGTCTAAAAGAAAAGTGTATTATCCTTTTGGGTGTGAACGTTTCCGTGCTGACCTTGTGGTCATCCCCGTAACAAGTGGTTCCTAGAGTTGGTTGTAACTTTGTGATGACATGTTGTGTCATATTATGTGTCGAAGCAAGTCAAAAAAAAATATCCTGTCTTTTACTGTGTTGTTCGTGTGTGATCTTTATGGGTCGTTACATTTTCCATTGAGTAAAATTTACAATACATAATGAGATTTTCAACTAAACCCTAGAATAGGGTAGAATAGAAATGAAAAAAAAATGGAATAGAGTTGGGGTGTGAGTATCCATCCCCAAGCTTCTCCTTCTCCTCTTCCATGACTTCCTCCTCTTCCTTCTTTCCTTAATTGCAAAACAAAATGAAGAAATGAATAAAAGAAGTCTTCCATAAATTTATTAGGGTTGCTTTGGAATTTCTCCATCCAAGGGTCTAGATTAGTTTCATCCAATGGCCAAGATTGTCTCCCACAAATGTTAGGTGAAAGTAGGTGAGATAATCACTTGGTCACATGGGTCTTTTGAATGGGCCCACTTGTGTAGTTTGAAAGTTAATTAAATTTTTTCTTTTCCTTGTGATTTATTTTTAGTAAACTCTTTCACTTTATAGTATATACAACATTGATATTTTATATTTTAATTTAATAGTTTGTGTAAATAGAAGAACATTTAGACCTAGGCTTTTATTATAAATTATTGCATGACCTTAGGAATTGCTTTAATAACTTAATTTAGTATTATATGAATGAAATATTTTAAACCTAAATATAGATTAAATAAATACTTTTATTTACTTAATTTTGTGACAATCATCTGTTAACCAAGGATTAGCTTATCGTTATTTTTTTCCTTTAACAAAAAAAAAATTATTCCATAATTTTTCCTATTTTAACCTTCATTTTTTCTTGGGTTTCGTGTGTAAATTTAGTGGGCGTTACACAATTGGCAAATATTTTTATGGTGATGCAATACCTTTCAATCATGCTAGATCTCCATATTTTTACGGAATGGTGCGTGTAATTTCGGAATTTGGGAAATGGTACATTAGCCCTTATTATGAGAGTTTCAGGACATCGAGTCTCAAGAAAGAGAATGATGAAATAATAGAGGATTGAAACCTATTATAGATTCTTGGAGAAAAACTAGATGCACAATTGTTAGTGATGGTTGGTTAGATAGGTGGCATAGAACTCTTCTCAATACTCTTTCTTGTTGTCCTCGTGGAGCTGTGTTTTTAAAGGCTGTGGATGTTTCAAATGAAACAAAAACTTTAGAATATATTGATAATGTACTTGAAAAAGCTATTTAACATGTTGGAGTGGAAAATGTAGTTCAAATTGTGACTTACAATGCTACAAACTGTATTATGGAGTTCGTGTGTTGCTCATGTCTTGGATCTTATTTTGGAGGATTTTGTAAAGTTACATTGGGTATCAACAGTTGCGGAAGAAGGAAAATTGATTGCCAATTTTATTACAAACCACCAATTTATACTTAGCAAATACAGAAAAGAGTGTAAGAGGGAATTATTGATGCCATGGGACACAATATTTGCAACTCAATTTATTACCTTGTAAAGATAAATTGAAGAGAAGGAAACAATTAGAAGTGTGGTGGTTGGTCAAGATTGGGAAAATAGTAAACTTTCATCTATTCAAAAAAACAAATAAATTGCAGGTATCATTCTAGGGGAACAATTTTGGGAGGGAGCAATAAAGGCCAATAAAATATTTGAGCCTATTGTAAGAGTGCTTAGAATGGATGATGGTGACATTCCTTGCTTGGGAGATATTATTGAGGCAATGGACAAGACAAAAAAGGCAATCAAACAATACTTTGGTGGAGATTCTTGTAAACCAGAATGAAATTATTTGTGGGATATGATAGGTGAGAGGTGGTATATGATGCACTCTCTGTTACATTCAGCAACATGTTACTTAAATCCTCGCTTTTTTGGGATGAAACATGAAATTGAAGAGGAGACTATGGATGGTTTGTATCAATGCATGGATAGAATTTTCTTAGATTTTGATATTCAAAGCAAGTTAGATGTTCAAAAAAATGCATATAGGGATGAGATTGGGCTCCTCTTCTCTTGAAAAAAAGTAAGAGATAATAGAACTAATCCAGATATCCTACCTGTGCAATGGTGGGAATCTTATGGTTGTTCATCTCCAGAGTTACAAAAAATTTCTATTCGTATTCTAAGTCAAGTATGCAGTGCACCTAGTTGTGAAAGGAATTGGAGTACATTTGAACTAATTCATTCAAAGTGGAGGAATAAATTAGGGACTCAACAACTATCAGATCTAGTGTTTTTCCATAGCAACATGCGAGTCCTAAGTGCCAATATTGCAAAGCAATAATCTTCCACATCAACTCCTCATTCTTTGAATCCTGATGCAAATTTGAACTATGATGCAGAGTACTATGTATATGTAAGTAGTGGTGAAGATGAGATATCAGATGGTGAATATTCGGAGAATGATAAAAATGAGGGATGAATCTTTATGTGGGAGCTTCATAGTTGTGTTCCTATTTTTAAGAATTGTAAACATTTGTCAACACTCATGATGTTAGAGACATAAAATATGTTATTTCCATCATTTTAGTTAATGCATACATGTTTTAAGTTTCAGCCAGAAAACTATCACTTTAATAATTTTGAATTTCTTGTATAGTTGTGTGTTTAATTATTAAAATTACCATATTTTTAATATATACAAATTACCGTATTTTTTTCCGTATTTATCGTATTTTTTCTATGGACCGTTTTTTTTCGATATTTTGTGTCCATTGTTTAATACTCTCTGCATGAAAGTTGCTAATATGATTTTGACTTCTTCCTTAAAATAGTGTGTATATTATTATTATACATTAAAATAATTAATTCTTCAACCCACCAAAAAAAAATAACAATCATCAAATGTAAATTTAGTTGTGTAAACCATAGATGAAATACAATGACGAAAATTCTTCTAATAAAATAATTGGTGGGTTCAAATCATGAGTCTTTCAACATTCCCTTTAAACTGTTAATTAACAGAAGCGATCAAAATTAATGGATCAATCATTATTTAAATCTTCATTTACAATTCGTATCCAGAGTAATGGCAACACTAATAAGAATTGTAGCCGCACATGTTTTTTAGTGAACTTATAACACTTAATAATTGTTATTATAAAAGTAGTAAATGTCATTACTCTTATAATAAATATAACTTAAAAATCTTCCGAGATCCTAATCCATATAAATAGGATTAGGATCAACACCAGCGGATCTTAAATTGCCTATGTGAGGATTTCTCTATCTCAGGGGACACCCCAGATATAACTATATCTTATCTATATAAGGGGCATATTTGACCCCCTACCAATCCATGCCATGCATATTTATCCTAGCCCCATCAATACTCGACCACTGCTCCATCACGAATCGAATATGGATGATATCGGGAGTTACCTAGTTGATGGGATGGTTGAAGTATAGATAAATAAATGAGGGCATGAATGGGGGCATGAAAATACAATTCTTAAAGGCATTCTTACAAGGAATCCATAATTAAAATTTAGGGGAAAACAGAGTTCGGGGGCATGAGTTATGAGGAAAACTAAATTTTGACATCTAGGGCATGGAAGGAACTTTTTTTTAGTTTGAATGTCATGAACTAGATTTAAAAATTCCTTTAATGGTTGCTAAGGAGGTTTCTTTATGTTTTTAAGTTATGAGTGGTGGTGAACATGAGTGGATGAGTTTATAAGGTGGAAGGTGGTATGGAGGAAACCGTGGCAGAATGGGAAGGAGGGGTTTTGAAGGTCCCATGCACTTTTTGGGTGCATGAGCACTTCAAAAACTATCCCAAGGTGCATGGTGGGTGAAAAATTGTGCCATGAAAATGGGGATGGGTGAAAAACCATATACACATGCACTTTTTCAAGCCTTTTCTTATGTTTTTAAGTTGAGAACTTGAGTGACATGCATGTATATGGGGGAAATGAACCTAAGAACTTAAAATTTGTGCCTAAGGTATTTGGGGTGTCAAAAATTGCACCCAAAGGAATATACGGGGCCCACCACAACTTAAATCACTTAAATTTTCCATAAAGTGCATTTTTTGGCCAATCATGTTATGTTTCTTCATTAGGAAAGCAAACAATGAGGGTGAGGAAAACATTTGGAGTGTATGTAAACCTAACAAGTGTGCCCACGGTGCATGGGGGGTTGAACATTGTTCCTAAGCACTTAAATGTTGCATCCCAACATGGTTTGGACTTGAAACTTGCCTGTTGGAATGTTTCCTTCGCCCCGGAGTCAAAAATTTGAATATTTTCCAAAAAATATATAAATATTCATGGGAACACAAAAATGAATCCAATGAAGCCATTTAGAAGCCATGAAAATCAATTCTTCAGCAAATTTTACCCATATCTTCACTTTTCCTCAAGTTGTGTGCGGGTGAAAGGGACTGCCACTGAAAAGTATTATGATGAAAATGACCACCAACACATTGTGAGTGAATATGGAATTTAGCAGGTCATATTTGGATTTGGATCAGGTCTCAACTCTTAGTATAAATCCTAGAATGATCATTTGAATCTCTTCCGGGATTAAGGATCTTTGCCTGCAGTTTTGGGCCAATATCTCAAAATCTAGACAATAGAATCTTCTAAAAATAATTTGCGGTGTGAAGTAGGCCTTCTTAGCTTTACAATTAGTGTTTAGTCACTTAAAAAAATTAGTTGAGGCTTATGTACCATCTAGAACAATCTCCCTATATTTTTTACTCATTTCATTTCCCTGCATTGTGCTACAAGTAGCCCGATGTTGCACAGTTTGTCCCTAAACTTGATTTGCCTTGCAAAACTTACCTCAAATGCCTCCAATGATATCATAGCTCTGTCAAAAAATTATTGGAGTTATTATCTCTTCTTGATACATCCACCAAATTGTTTATCGGGTGTAAAAATCATGAAAATAGACCTTTTTAGGCCTACAGGAGCAGTTCCTTCAAGGTGGATCAAAATGAATCCATGAATTACTTCCCACCAACTTACTTGCACATGAAAAAAAATTTGAAAATCTATTTATCACATTCCTCTTGGCCATAATGAGGGTTTACACAGTCAAAGATTGGCTGGAGGGCAGGTTTACATTACCCAGTTTAAGGATTTTTGAGTGTGGGCTTAGTTGCATTGAAAAGAAATCAAATTTTCATGCTAGAAATTTTACATGACAACAACCAGTCAATTACCGATGGTTTCCATCTTATGCTCCTTATATTATCAGACTTCTTTAAATTGGTGCCTTATTTTGAAAGACTGATCTTGAGGGATTTTAGAATAGATTTTTCCTCCTTGGTGTATGTTTCTGCAAATTTATGTTTGAGGATCATAACATTTTCCTTTAAAATTTGACCAATTTTTTTCACCGCCTTGTTGGGATGGGTGGTTTTGTTGTTGAAAATCTTATTGTTTCTCTCTTTCCATAATCCTGATAGAATATAAGGAAGGGCACATCTCCAAAAAAATTGACCATGGAAGATCTAAAGGGAAATGACCATTGGGCTACCAGGCTATCTAAGTCACACGGAAGAGGAAGCTGAAGATTGAAAAAATATAATACTGTAGAAAATATCTGGAAGGATTAATTGCAATCTAGAAAAATATGCTTAACCATTTTCTGCTCTTATTTACACAAAATGAATTTGTCGATCACAATAATTCCTCTCTTATTGAGGCTATCCACAGTCAGGATTTTATTCTGAATGGTTTCCCAAAAGAAAAAACTTGTCTTAGGAATGAGATTCTTGTTCCAGATTTTAGACCAATCTCTATGATCTTTATTTTCCCGAAAGTTTGTGGCATAGCCAAACTTGACTCTGTAGTCCCTAGAAATGTTTTTCCTCCAAGTCACCTCATAATGGCAGAGTCTATTAGGTATATGAAAAATTCCTAATTTCTTATCTAGTTCTTCAAAGTGTCTTCTTGATCCAATATAATCAAGAGGGGGGCAAGTGCTAATGATGCAGGAGCATCATTGTAAATTAGGTGATTAGGGGGTCATAGGGTGTAATGTGTGTGTTCAAGTTGTATTTTCCCTCCATATCTATGTAGTTCAAATTTCAAATGTATGTAAAAGTGAGGGATGAAATAAATAGAGGTTACAAATGAGGTGTAAAGGTAATTTTGACTTGGTTAAAAAGGGTTATAAGCTAAATAAGGCCCTTAGAACCTTTTCATCATGTGTAATTTGGTATGTACGAGAAAGTATGTTTTTTAGGATTCCAGGTTTAGGTGATTGCTGAGTTACTTCAAGAGTTAGCTTAGGAAGCTAGACTTTGAAAATATCCTCCTATTCATAGGGTATTTCAATGTAATTGAGGGGGAGAGATACATTCGAGGGAGTCAGTCAAGGAAAAAGGAAGAACATGATGTAACAAATATTTATGAATAATGGAAATAATGTATGTTTGTTTTGGAAGGTAATTGAATGATCAATTTGCATGGTTATCATAGGTTTGTGTGACTTGTATATATTGCTCATGTTCCTGATTGAGTGCTAGCAACATATAGTCAACAATGGAAGGTTTTGAGGGATCTGTGAATGCATAAATATTTGAGCCAAGGTGAGTGGAGAATCCTTAAATTATAAAGCTCTTGAAACCCTGGGTATTATCTTGTAACCCTAAATATTTTTGCTAGGGCCCAAACTAGGGCTTTGCATAACGTTAATTCTAACTAGTCAAACTTGATGAAAATTTGAGGGCATCTCTATCTATTACCTTTGTAGAAGTATGCCAATTTTCAAATTCTAACTTGCACGTGTGAGGAAGATCCATCAGGATTTGTATTACAGATTGTAACAGTGTACATGTTGAAGAGAAAATAAGGTGCATGAGTGGTCAAATGATGAATTCAAGTCACTAAATTTGGTAGACATCATATTAGCAACATTCTCAAGGTGATTCTATCAACTTCCAGGTGAGATCATAGAGATAAGTGTCTGCTATCATGAGTAGGAGGCTAATTAGGCCTAATTTGCATGATATATTACAAAGCAAGTACAATTCTATACAAAGGAGCAAGGTATGATATTTTCGTGTATTTGATTACTCCATAAAGGGTCTCTAGATCACCTATTTAATTGCATGGTTGTTTCAGAAATACTTGAAATATAACATGATTTGTGTGATAGGAGGGCTATAATGCCAATAGGCCTAAACTAGAGAACTTGTATGAAAGGAAAGAGTATGACCGAGATAAGATTCTAAAAACCTTTTTTAGGATAGATAAAATGTTTCAAGAGTGATGGGGACTATTCATGGCCATACAAGTTGTTTTGAGCATCTAGACCAAAAAGGCCTACCTAGGTCTAGTCTTATAGGATGTATAGTGATTGGGTAAAAGGATACAAAGTGAGTGGAATGGTCTTAAGAGTTCAGGAAGGGTAGGTTGAGAGGTTGGAGATAGCAGGAGAATGGAATTATGATTCTTAGCCAAGTTATAGCCATCTCATTGTTTGCCTTTCATATGAATGCTAGTACTAATATGAGTATGTATAAAGAAGCAATATACCTCAAGTTTTTTTAAGCATAGGAATGGTGTTATGGAATGGGAAAGGAGATCCTCAGTTTCAGGGGAGGTATAAGTCAACATAAGCAAGCTTAGATATCTTGAAGGGAAAGGTAAGATTTCATCGAGAAGAATATAGTGAAGTTAAGTATAATCCCTTGCACCATCTAATCAACTTTGTACCTTGTTGATCAAGAACCCAATAATCTTTAACCAATACCCCCTTTCTTGTAAATAGTATTGTTTGAGATGAGCCCATGGTTCAACCTTCCCCAAAGGTTCCTTTTCCAAGCATGGGTCATCCCATAAATTTATATTATTGCAATCCTCAAGATTCCATAACATACGCTTCAACAGAAGACATCTGGCTTGGGAGAGATTATTCTAGAATGTGGATCCTTTTGGAAGGTCATCATTAGAAACAAAAAGTCTCTCATTCTGCCAACAGTTTGTAAATATTTCACTTGGAGAATATCCACCCAGGTTCCTTTCTCCTTATACATTCTCCAACCGACATTGGCAATAAGGGCTTCATTCATGATCTGAATATCCTTGAGGACTAAATCACCATAATTCTTTGGTTTAGTTACTTTCTCCCATGCAATAAGGGGGATTTTTATTTTTTTCCTCTATTCTAGACCACATAAATATTTTTAGTATTCTTTCAATATCCATTCTGACTTTGGCCGAAATTTTGAAGATGGACATTATATATTATCACTCCTTACAAGGAACTCTACAACAATTGAGCTTTGCCGACCCGAGTAAGGAGGGATCCCTTCCACGAAGCCAGTTTTTTTAACCTTTCAATTAAGGGATTTCAGGTGTCTTGAACTAGTTTTCTAACACACAAAGGTATCCCTAATTAGTTTTCAGGAAAGGTTATTACTCTACATTCCAAAATGTCATCCAATCTTCTTTGGTGTTATTAACTGATATTTATAAAGAAGCAAGATCTTTTGTGGAAATTTATGAGTTGTCTAGAGACTTCCTCATTATTTTTAATAATTTCTTTGTTGGATCTTGCTTCATTTACATCCTCTGTTCCCAGAAGAAAAGTATCATCAATGAATTTTTGAAGACAAATATTATCAATCCCATTAACCACCCTAGTACCAACCAACCTTCTTTCACTTTTAGCTTTTTTGACACAATCTACTTAGGGATTCAGCTGAAATGATGTAGAGGAAGGGAGAAAGAGCACCCCCTATTTCAAACCTCTTTTAGTCTTGAAGAAACCCTAAGTTTTTAGCATTTATGAGTACTGAGAAATAAGGAGTAGAAGTGCATTCCTATATCATTTAAATGAACTTGGAATAAAATTCCATCTTACGTAGGATGAGGATTAAGAATTTCTAAGAAATGTTTTCATAGGATTTTTACATGTCAAGTTTAACCATCATAGCCTCACGATTTGATTTTTCTAGTGAGTGACCATTTTCATGAATGGATATAATACTATCCAAAATTTGTCTACCCAGAAAAAAATCACCTTAGTTAGGAGAGATGAAGTTGTGAAGGACATCTATCAATCTAAAGGCCAAGATTTTAGATATGACCTTATATAAGGTATTACAAAGGCTAATGGCCCTAAAGTCCTTGAGATTGTTTTCTCCAACTAATTTAGGGATAAGGGATGTAAAGGTATTATTAAGTTGTTTAATCAATAAACCATAATTGAAAAAGTCTTGAGTTGCCTTCACCACCTATTTTTTGATAATTTCCCAATATAATTGGAAGAAAAAATCTAGAAATCCATGTGGCCCTAGGGATTTAAATCCTTCCATAAGAAAAAAAATAGCCTTGGTTTCTTCTTCACTAGGAATCACCATTAAATCCCCATTATCTTCATTACTAATAACTTTGTCAAAAAGGTTTAAAGTATTTTCAAAAATGCTCTCATTGGATTGAGGGACCTTGGCAAACAAACTCTAGAAATAGTTTATGATAGTTTCATAAATCTCCTCTTCCTCATTGGTAAGGGATCCATCCTGTTTGATTATTTCTTTGATTATAGCTTTATTATCTCTTATGCAAGATGAGACATGGAGGAGCTTATTATTCATATCCCCATCCTTGACCTAGTTTATTCTAGATTTTTGTTTCCAGTAATTTCCTCTTTGGTTAAAAGATTATGAAATTCAAAAAGAAAGTGTTTTTCTTTTTCTTTGTCTTCTATTCTCCACTCTCCATGTTCCATAATCTCTTCAAAATATTTAAAATATTCAGCCACTTTACTCTTCTGCAAGAAGATATTCCCAAACACTTTGTTATTCCACCTTTTGATATTATCTTTGACATTTTTCAGTTTTGCAGTGACTTGGTACATATTGTTCCCTCTAGTTTGAATATTCCACCATTCCCTAATTTTTCTACTTAAATCAAGGTGGGTGAACCACATCTTTTCAAATATAAAATTTCTACCTTTCAATTTTTTAGCATCACCGAATTTAAAAAGTATAGGGTTGTGGTTTGATCTAGTGCGGGCTAGAGAAGACAAGGAATAAAATTGAGATTGGACCCATTGAAAATTGACAATAAATATATATAATTTGATTTGTATTAAGTATTTACTCATTCTTCTATTTGACCAAGTAAAATTTGGTCCACTTAGGCCCAAATCAAAAAGGCATTTAAGATGGATGAAATTGGCCAAAACCTCCATGCTTTATGAGAAAGTAGTAATACCTCCCTTTTTTTCAGAAGGTAGAAGGGGGGTATTCAAGTCCCCTCCTATCATCTCAAAATCTTTAAAAATACTTATAAATCTATTCATTTCCTTCCAGAGCTCTTTCCTACCATTCCCAGAGTTGGGAGCATAAACATTAGATAAGATCCATTTCCTTTTAGTGATCATATCAGTGAAGTAAATAGCCATATATTATTGATTTTCAAGAAGAACCTATCCTTCAAAAATTTGACCATTTCAAAAATAGGAAAATCCCCCAGAGGATCAAACAAAATTAACGCCATTACAAACAACATCTTTCCAAAAAAATCTTAATCTCCCTCAATTTTTCAAAAGTCATCTTAGTTTTTTGAATCATAAGAATATCAAATTTACTATCTTTCATGAGATCTCTTAAAATCCTATGCTTGCAAGGGTTATTTAACCCCCTAATGTTCCAAGATAAAATAATCATTTAGAAAGTTTAGATTTTGAGAAACTCACCATCAAGGATATTTGACACCCCTCTGAAACTTCCTTCTTTGAAGATTTCTCCCTCTTCTCTCTCAAAGCAGGTCGTCCAAAATTGGATCTATTACCTCCTAAATACAATTTAGGAGGGTATTTCTTCATTATATGTTTGGGTTAGGATAAAGGTGAAACAACTGGGCTTTTCTCAGCATCCATTGTATCTATTTCTTCAATACCAACAGCCTCATATATATTACTGACCTCAAAAAAACTTGATCCTGAATTCTAAGCGAACAAACTTTGACTTCTAAAGGTATCTTACAAAGGACTTAACTTAAGGAGACCCAATAGTCTCATCAAATCATTCCACCTTCTCTTAGGATGTAATCACCTCTGGAATTGGGGATAGGATACCTTCTAATCCTTATCCAAAAGTTCTAAGACAACTAAACCTTCCTCCTTTCTTAACTGCTCCATGTCATTACCCAAAGTGATCGGTTCCATGTTGCTCTCATTCTCTAATCTACTCTTCCCTTTCTCTTCAGGATTGGGAGGGGAGATAATGGTTTTTGAGGTTTCCCCTTATTCCATTTTTCCTTTGATCAAATCCATTCTCTTATTAGAACCTTCCTTGACCTGATAAATCTTTTTGTTTTTAGCTTCTTTGGATTCTAGACAAGATTTGGGAAAATGTCCCACTTTGAAACATGAAAAACACATTAATGGACTTGGATCATAGTCTATTCCTTGTTTGTTATCTACCCATTTATATTTCAAAGTGATGCATCTGGTAAGTTCTTTTTCCATCTAAAACATTGACGCAAAACTATGAATGAAGAAATCTTGGTTTAGAACGGGTGGTTAGAATCAACCACAATCATATCTCCAACCGAGTTTTGTTATTCCTTTAATGATTTTTAGTTCCCAATATTCTAAGGGCATACCAGGTAAATGAATGCACCCCATAAATTCTGTCACTTAGGAATCCATAAGATCAAAGCCAAGTTTCCAGCTTTGCACTAGTACTAAAGCTCAACCCATGAACGAAGGCACTCCTGCTAAAATATTTGTCATATCTTCTTTATGAGAAAGATTTATCATAAACAGTGAGTTGATATAAGTTTTTATTTCCATAGCTCCTTTCAGCGTCCATCTCTTATTTTCCCATTTGTAAAATTCATCAATATTAGGACTTGAGCAATATGACTAACTCTTGCAATTAGCATTTCTTCAACCTGTGTCAATGACTAAAAACAAGTTGGCTGACATCTCAAGTCCATGTTGTTCCATGAAATAAATCAATTTCCATTTATTCATGCCTATATAATTTCTTTTTCTCATGCTTAGGTAGTTTTCTAAATAGATGGAGCAAATGTTGATGTTGAAAAATAGATCAATTATTTTTTGAAACATGTTTTGATTTATGGAAGAGGATGTGGAGGGTGCACATGAGCGTTGTTATGAGAAAAAAGTGTAGTCATAAAATCACACACTTTAAGCATTATTTAGTCTCGGTCTCATACTACCTATTCATATGGTTTTTTGAGTGAAGAAAGTACTACTTAACCCCTATCTTTTTGGCCATTTTACCTTTGCTTTCTTTTGTCATTATTGACCATCAATGCATACTTGCCCAGTCTATTTTCATCGTTTCCCATCATTTTAGCCTTGACTGGGGCACACAGGCTAGTATTGGGGTGTCAACGGGCACCCCTGGTCCCATTCGGGAAGCTCTTATACGTTTCCCCACTTTCCTTCCACTTTTTGGGCACTTTCTAGCCATTTGACAACTTTAGTTTTCTTATGGTCATCCTTTTTAGGGTTAATTATGAAATTAGAACAAGAGAACCATATAAATATACAATTATGAAACCATAATGAGGGACCAAGAACTAGTCACTACTATCATCCACCTAGATTTACATCCATCCAAGGCATCTAGAGCTCATTTGCATCGATCTAGCTCCATCACAAGGAACAAGGTTGGTTCATCTGCATCACACAAACATAGGAAGGAATTTTATTCTATTTCATCCACTATTCTATTACATTTTCTACACATAGTTATTGCATGCTACTTTCACAAAGTGTAACTGACACAAGAGCACCTAGGGCATGATTGCACACACTTGTACATAGAACTACATTGGGTCTAAGATGTAGTGCAATGCTCAGTTAGTAATTCCATCATTGTGGCAATCGAGGTCAATTCAACCCCTTCATATGCATCTTTCTTTTTTAGGGTTTGATGCATGTCTTGGGGTTTTGCAAGTATTTTCTTCATCACTGACTACCGACGACGTCCAACACAATTCGGATACATTAGTGTGACAGAAATCAAAGGCTTCAGATCTTATAGCAACCTTTCAAAAAAAAAAAATTGGACCTCCTTCACATATCAAGGCACCCATAATGTAAACTAGGGCACCCACAAGCACCCTAATCCTCTCCAAGGTGCCCCAATCCACTCAAATTTCCTGGATCTGCAAATGTTTGGACCTCGGCATAGTCATTTCCTCCTCTCTATTTCTCCACACAGCTCTATGAGACATTCGAGCAAGTTTGTCGAATCAACTAAGCTCCTTCTAACCCTTTTTTGCATATTAAGGTTTCTATTTTTTAGTCTAGTTGCCTGGGTAACTTTCTATATTTATTTATTGCATTTATTTATTTTTATTTACTTTTATTCCTAGTTAGATTAACTACCTAAAATCCATACTACCTATGCCCGGATCCTGGTGGAACTCGACAGTGATAAAAATCTTCCTGCTACCATAGACCTTAGAGTGCAAAATATAACTTGGTCACAATCTCTTGATTATGAAGGTCTACCTTTTCAATGTAGAAGGTGTTTTGGATTAGGACACACCTCTACTACTTGTGGGATGGAAAAATGTCAACATGGAAGTGCAACTGGTGGAAAGACGCACTCCCCGGAGCACTTGAATTTTTTGGATAGAAAGGATCTTGAATCTAAAGCAGTAGCTGAACCAGAGTCAAAGAAAACCCCTTTCTCTGAAACTCAGATTGTTAGAAACATGAAAAATACACAAGATGTTGAGGGCAGCATGGAAAATGATAAATATCTCTCTCAGGATAACAACATGGCTGTTCCATATGGGACATATGAGACTAAGGAAAATACTCCTCCTTTGTCTTCTTCTCCAACTGTGAAGGCTCCATCAGGGTGGGTTACGGTCAACAAAAAGAAAAAATCTACCACTTTGAAGGGTAACGCTTCACCTTGTTGATTCTTATCTCCTCCCTAAATATTAAACAACATCTAGAATGATGTAGTTTTAATGAAGTGTACAAGCTATTTTTAATAATAATAAAAAAAAAAAAAAACTACCTAAAATCCACATTTTAGTTAATCTAGATGTTTTTGATTCTTTGCAATTTGTGTGGATTTATTGTAATAAATGCTCGATGAAGATGAGGTCAACAAGTGAGCTAGCTAGCACAATGGAGTACGTCCAAGAAATTGGATTCTTGTTATAAGATAATTGAAGCATGATGAGTAGGGGTTTTCTAAGAGTGTAAAGTAGAAACGTTGTTACACATGTTGGTGTGGGTCAAAAACTCGTGCCTAACATTTTTTAAGGCTTCTTTATGGCCACATTACCAGAAGTAGTGTTATTCATTTATGTTTTCTCTTTGTGAGATAAATTATCACTCCTTTACATCCTTCTTTGAAGTTACAACATAGTTGGTTTGCAATTTCCTAGCAATAGGGATCTAACAAAAAATGAAGTGGTAGGGGAAAAACAACGATGACCTGTTAAAACAATGCATCATCGTAAGAATGTTGTTATCAAAGGAATGCAGCTAATCATGTCAAACATTACAAGGGAATGAAAAACTCTAGATGTATGTAACACTATGCAACTAAAATCCATTCCATATGTGTAAATTCTTGAAATATTTAGAAATTGACGATAAATAAAGATATTTGTTTGCAAATAATTCAAATAATGCATGTTTTAGTAGCATTTATTTTTAAAAAGAGTTGTACAAGAGAGACATTTTTTGTTATACATAACATATTTTCTTCCATATTTGGTGAGGCCAAAGGAGGCCATTTTTTCAAGCATAAAGGAAGAAACTTCTAAAAGCGAAAATAGTACAACAAAACCATATAGTTAGGTGGCTTGTTTGTGAGGAAGCTAGAAACAAATTATAAAGGGAAAGAGCTCGAGGTAAAGGAAAAAGGTGAATATATGAAAAGATATAGAAATTATGAAAATCGAAGTTACGAAGATGTTGTAGTAGATCCAGATTCCACATATTTTAATATGACACATTTCAAATGTTCTTTTCCTCGATAGGTTTCTTTTTTATGGAAAGAGTGAATTTGAATAATGCTCGATGACATGGCCAACAATTTCTTGCATTGCCTCATCATCTATGGACAACAAGTGCAAATATTTTTTTTGTTATTCCCATGAATAATTCAGTTGTTTCATCAAATTCAATAACCGCTAGCAGTTCACTTGTCTTATCCTTAATATCAATCCTTAGGATATATGTATGTTACAATCAAGAAACTCTGTATTACATTTAGAATAAAAACCAATCACCATTTTCTTTTTCAAACGCTTTTTTTCATGCATTGCTTGTTATCATTTATAAGAGGGAAGGCCATCTAAAATATTATCCATGGTGATGTTCATAACTTCAAAAGTAACTATGGCCCATTCAATTTTTTTAGAGTTGCCCATATGAAGAATTTCTGCAATAGTAGCAATATAGGTCAAGTTTTTTTGGAGGACTCATAAATTTTTTTGCAATAGATGGTGTTGCAGCATAAGAACTCTCAGAGGTAATCCATTCGGTGAGAGTTGATTCTTCCAAAATGGAGGGATTGAGGAATCACTTGGTGTTCAAGATAGTATCAATTGTAGTCCCATTGAATCTAAAAATGTGCCCAACCTTTATAGCTAGAATAGGAAGTTAAGGAAAATAAACGATGTCTACCAAATATTTTCCCAACTCATCAAAATGGTTTCCCCCATAAAGTAATGGAAACACTAAACCCTGACATATCTTTTAATTCTAGAGTTCTTTTCTTGGTTTCTCATTGATCACGCTTGTGAATAGTGAATATTGGATAAATGACGAAAACAACACAATCACATTAAGAGTGCTGACAAGGAGTTATAATATATCCTTGATATGTTTGAAGTGGAATTTATGTACTGGAATATCCTCAGTGCTATCAAGAATAGAGATGAAATTTGAGGAGGGTTGCAAAAAAAAAATCCATAGGGTTGTTCAAGTGGTTGTAGGTGGGATTGGAAATTCCTACCCTTCCATTTGAAACAATGTAAATGTTGTCAATCTCAATTTTCCCATAGAATTGTTTTGCTGCTTCATTGAAACATGTGACCCAAATTACCCCTTCTATGATGTCCACAAAGTCAAAAGAAAAAATAAACACATCCCTTGTTGTGGTATTCTTGAAACGTTGTTTTTGCAAGGGCTGGACCCTTTATTGACCAAAACCTTGAAGATATATTCAGTGCACATATTTGAAGAGGTTCTAGTGTTTATTTTTAGGGAATAAAGTTTTTCGAAGGAAACGATTGTGGAGAAAGATAATTATTGGAACCGATATTCACTTTTGGGCTTGTTTTTTTTTTGCATGCATAAGATGACATGGAAGTTGAGTAGGAGCACCAATTTTTATATTGAGGATTCAATGATATCCATATCAAGGATAAGTATAGAGAACAAGCTTATAGAATATGAAGATAGTAATAGATGGGAAAACCATTTGAAACATACCAAACGAATAGAATAGTAATGTACAATTCATATTTGAGCATCCTACAAATGAATATGTGTAGTTGCACAATAGAGTCGTCTCATGATTTTTTCTGGAGGACACATTCTACAAACTTGGGTGGGGCGGTTGTTTGGAATTCCACTCCATCTACAAGGTGCACATGGTGTTGCACATCGGAGCTATGGGTTGAAAAAAGTGGACTCAAGTTCAATAATTGCAATGTTGGTTAAATAATAGTATAACCTTCAATTATATAGACAATTCCTCCGTCTGACAACGATATATCCATGACACATGCACAAGATAATCTAAGGGAGAAAGCATTGCAATTCTTGTGAGAAACCATTACTACACATTGAATTCAACCTTTTAAAGGGAAAAAAGGGAGAAACGAATATTTTTAATTTGTTTTCAAGGGAGCAATGACGAAAAAAATAAGTTGTAAGGCATGGTGTACAAATTATTTACTTACAAGCAAAACGTAAATTAAGTATATAACTAAAGGGATAAGAGTAAGGAAGAGAAAGAACAAAAGTGTCCATCTTTGGTGAAATTGAAAAGAAGGAACAATAATGAAGAGATGGTGTGTTATGTGTTTAATAATTTAAAAAAATACATACTAATCAAGAATAAAGGCATGGAATTATTTCTTTTAATGATTACACATAAACACCTTAGATACACATAAGGTAAATATGTGTACAAACTTATTTTTTTAAGTAAATAACATAACAACCATATGTTCTGTATTAATGAACTTGGGAAATGACAAGTGTCACCCAAAAAAAAACTATTCCCAATTTCTAACTCATTTCCATGTTTTTTTATGCGATTCAAAAAAAATAGGCGTTGCTTTAGAAGCCCCTCACATTATCGTTAAATACACATTTTCATTTACAAGTTCCACATAACTATCTAGAGGGAATAACAATTTTCTTGTAAAAACATAAGATTTTTTTTGTGCTTGGCATTCAATTGTGATAGAAAATAATGGAAATTATCCTTTTAATCAAAACAAGATCAATTGAATATGGGATTTTCTTTGAATAGGTTTAGGTTTTTTTAAGAAAGATTTTTTTTTTAAACATCCAAAATAATACTTTCCAATGTGTAGCAAGGAAAGGAAAAAAAAGAACAACTATGTTTCATTGCAATTGGGAACAAGGAATTAAATTGTAATGTACATTTCCAAAATTTCAATTATTATAATGACAAAGTGAGGAAACAATATTTGAAAGGAAGAGACATACATATATAACAACCTTTTATATACAAAAGTAGAAGCTGAAATGCACAAACAATTTTACAAAATGTTGTCAAGCAAAGGAAGAGTTGATGAAAAAAGCATTTTTTTCAAACCTATTGTTTTTTTCACATTGAAATGGAAAGGTATTCCTAAACAAGAAATTATTAATGTTCTATACAACATTTCACAAGATCGTGTGTTTGCAATTTCTAGTTTTATAGGTTTTCTCTAATTACAGTGTAAAACATTAACATCAAAACTGCTTCTTTTAAAATCTTATTCCCTTCGATAGTGTGGCGCAGTCAAGGCCATTCCATTCGAAGAATAAATAACATTTCTTCGAGTTTTAATCAATGGTAACCAATGGTGGAACTAAATAGGACAATAATAAGAAGACATCATATTATTATAAATCACATATAAACAATCCCAATTGTAATAGAGAATACAAATCCATTTAAGGAGTTTAAATTCAGGGGGAACACTACAAGATAAATTGATGACGAGGTATTTTGTTTTTTAGCGAGAAACTTTAACAACCTTTGCACAACACATTCTACCATCCAACTTGGGGCATATCGATGTGGCCTAATAAGGATACAAAACCCCTCAGCACATAAAAATTCTTTTCTTTGACAAAGGCACATGCCCTCACATATTGGAAGAACAAGAACATCATGGAAGAGACAATTTTTTTCTTTCATTCTAACTTTAATTTAAACTTTAGTATGCAAAGCTACATATATTCTAACAATCAAAAGGAAATAAATACATAAGAAATAGAGGACAAAATATTTTTTATACTATAAGGTGAAACTACATTTAGAACAAAAAAATCAAGTATTGCTAGCTAAGTTCACAAAAAGTCATAAAAATGCAATTGCATGTCTTATATAGACTGCATGCTACAAAGAAATAAAAACTCTATATTGATATGGGTTATAGGATTTTTTTGTGGAGATTTGAAAATGTATGAGGGTGACAAGTATGCAACAATATACCAAACAACTAGCTAAGAAGCTTAAACAAAGGCGTTTTAAATGTCAAATCCTAGACAACAAAACAAAACTTTAAAGGAAACTGTTTAAAATATATGAGAAGAATAAACGATGCTTGTGGTAGAAAAGGGTACCTTGTTCTGCCCTAGATGGAAGGTAGAGGCTTCCAATCCAAACAATATTCACTATACATGGATCCATACTAGACTGGACTGAAATGCGAGGAGGAATGACTCCAACATTGGAAGAAACACACACACATTCCAAACTAATAGCAAGCTTATTCCAAACTTATGATTGACCATATGGTTGAAATGTGATTGTTATTAGATCCACCTCTTCCTTAATTCAAATGCATTTGGGCGCAAATGTGTTTATTACATCTAAATGTGGTAATGGTCAACCAACTGCCAAGGCTCGGATGACTTTGACAAAACTTGCAATGAATATATTCGTGTTTATAAGTATCTTCGCTTTCAGTATTATTTTTATCTGGTTTATTTATTTTATCATATTCATCTATGCTTGGAAATAACATGCCCCTTTTTGGGATTAAACATCGAAGGCTACAATTCAACATGTAGACATCTAAAATGTTGACATGTTTGATTACGAATAATATGTCCCGCAAATATCCCAACATCATCCATATAATAATTAATCGCAAGATTAATTATTATTATTATTATTAATTCATTTTATCATGTTTACCCTTTATCATTTTTTATCATCCCATCGTTGATCTTTTTAAATCATTATTACATCCCATTTTATCATTAATCTCATTAATCCATTATTATATCATATTATCCTATTTTAATTCTTCATTAACATTTACTATGAATTTAATATTCATACATCTACCTACCCACCTACCCTACACCTAGCCTTTCCATGTAACCTCACCCCTAATCATCATTTTTTTAACCTAATCTAATCCTAATCCTAATCACATCATATAGTCACTAAAGCATGCACTTTGAGTCAATATTTAGTCTCGATCTCATACTACTGTTCATATGGTTTTTTAGTGAAGAAATTACTAGTTAACCCATGTCCTTTGGCCATTTCACTTCACTTTCTATCATCACTACCAACCGTCTAGATGTACTTGCCTAGTCTGTTTTTTCATTCTGTGTCATTCCTACTCCTGACTGGGGTGTCCCAAGCGCATTGGTCCCCTCTAGGTGCCCCGATCCTATTTGTACTTTGCTTCCACCTTTTGGGCACTTTCTAGCCATTTGAGTTTTATATATTTTTGGTGGTCGGCCTTTTTAGGGTTAATTATGAAATTAGAATAAGAGAATATATAAATATAAAGTTATGAGACCATAATGAGGGACCAAGCACTAAGCACTTACTATCACCATCTAGAGTTGCATCCATCAAAGACACCTAAAACTACAATTGCATCCATATAGCTCCATCACAAGGCACACAAAGTTGGTTCATCTTCATCAGACTTCATAGGAGGGGAGTCTATTGTTTCCATGCACACATTTATAACATTCTACATCTATTTATTGCTCATTACTTAACAAAGTGCGACTGACACAAGAGAAACCTAGGGCACAATTTGCACACACACACACACATAGAACTAAATCGAGTTTGAGATGTAGTAGAACACTTAGTAATTTCATCATTGTGTCCACTGAGGACAGTCCAAACCCTTCATATACATCTTTCTTTTTTAGGTGTTTGATGTTTTTCTTGGGGTTTTTCAAGTCCCTCCTTCATCATTGATTTCTAGCGACATACTGTGCAGTCCAACAACGTTAATGCGACAGGAAGCAACTACATGCGAACATCCAACAACACATCAAATCAGGGTTTTAGACTATTTTCTCATACTAGGGAACCCAGATCTCATACTAGGGTGCCCACAAGCACCCCTTCCTCTCCAGGAGCCCCAATCTAGTCATGTATTTTGGATTTGTGCTTTCTGAGGATTCTATGTGGTCGTTTCCTTCTATTTTTCTGGTTCACACTACGACACAGTCTCACACCTTTGTTGATTCAGCTAAGAAATTTATAACCCCTCTTGCACATTATGCCTTTAGATTTCTATTTACTTAGTTGTTAAGGTCACTTTTTAAAATTTATTTATCTGTTATTTAATGCTTTGCATAACATTAGATTAGGCTACCATTTTACATTTTATCAGAATCACATCTTCACACCTCTAAATATAGAGGCTTATATTTCTATAAGCCTCTCTAGCCTTCTCCTTCTATTGAATTTTTAATTCAATAAAAGCTTCTTCCCTCCATGAAATTTGAATTCAAATTTTAGAGTCTTCCACTCTAGAATACTCTAATCCTCACATGCATTCTCCACCACTGATCCAAATCCAACATGGCTTCATCCTAGCCATTGAACCCTCCACTTCTCAACTATAAATTTAACTCTCATACTCCATGAGCTAGTTGGAAGAAATTTTGAGAATCCATAACAAAGTTCTGTCATTTTTATCACTCAATCAATCCAATCTAGCATCATTCCCTTCATCCTTCATCCTTCATCAAGTAATCATCAGTCAATCAATGGGAGTTGTAGCTCAAGTGACTCCAAAATATGAAGCAAGCACATCCAATCCACCATCAAGAGCACATCAAAAAAATCAAATGGAGCTCTACTTTGGTAATTGAAGGTATTGTATTATATTCCCTTTCCATCTAGCTCAATCTGAGGTAGTGATAAAGAGTGTTAGAGTAGAAATTGATCAAGTTTGGTTTCTAATTTTCATTTTGCACTAATATATTTTTTTCATCTACATTTTGGCACCCACCATGGGCCTTAGCCCCCATTTTTAATCATTTATAATCTTATTTTATCCCATTAATAGGCTATCAAAGTTTCAAGAATTTTCAACTTTGTTTACACCTTCAAATTTTGAAATTTCGGTCTCAAATTCCGTTTGCAGCACATTTTTGCATTTTTTCTCTATGTATTGGAACCTTTGCAGCATATAGTGGTGCCTTTTTCTTTAATTAGTGATTTTATACACATTTTGGTGATTTTATATGTTTTGGCACCTATACAAATAGTTTGGCGCCTATGATATTGGTGCCTATGCAAATAGTTCAGCGCATATGTTCTGTGTTGTAGCGCTTTTTTTGCCTAACTTCTAAGAGCCATAAATTTTGATCCCAAACTCAAAATGAAAACATTTTTTCCTAAAATGTATCAAAAATATATATGTAAAGAAAGTGTTAATTTATCATTTTATAAGATAATTTATTCATGGTTTTCATTTTCCTAAATCTTTTCATTTTAACTACACATTGAGTTATATTTTCTTGTTCCAAACTACTACCACTTTGTGTACAACTTACTATGCTTACCAAATATAAAAAAACAATCTAAAAATACTAACCCTTTTTTTTGTAGCAAGATTAGTCCAAGGCATTTAGGGTTATAATCAAACTACTAATCTTTGTTTTGTAAGGCCTCCTCTTGAAGACCCAATCATCAAAATATTGATCTGTATCGTTTCATTTTATCATCTAGCATTTCTTTTCTCGCAATATATTTCTTTTGTGTTTTCCTTTGTTGCTTGATCATCCCGAAGGTGAAACCATGTATGCTCTCCTCTCACATCCTAGGACAATCTTGAGGATCAAAGCAGATAGCCTTCCCATTTTTATTTTGTAGGGGCCACATGGCGTGAAAGTGATATCCACGCACTTTTCATATACCTAGGAGTCTCATGACCATGGGCTTCATCGACACACACATAGAAACACCCCGTGTTTTGGCAGGGTATATAAATTCAAGGACAACTATTGTTATTGGATAAGCACTTGCTTGTTTTAAGAGCGGCGTGAAGCACGGGGCTTCCATGTCCCAATACCCAGGCCTCAAACAACATCCTTGCAACACATATTTGGATCCCATGTACTGAGAGGTATATCGCATATGCCCCTAGTGAGCTTGTGCATCCTAGATTAGGAAACCATTTAGTCGCATATCAATCTATAGTGCAAGAAGTCTGCACTCCCCAAGATCACTTGTTAGTCGAACCCACATTGACACATATGTGGAGAACCAATTATGGCACAATTTTCGGTGTGTGGTATTAAAAGAGGGCTATAAATTTATTACAATCCCACTTGACTAGTTAGGATGTGTGTTACATGTTTGTTTCTTGTTTGAGAACACTCTTAACCATCCCATTAATTTAACATTTTAATCAAATATTACCATAATTAATCACACAATCCCTATCCAAATCCCATCACCATCCTTAATCCACAATCCTAATCCAAATATAATCCCCCACACATCCTATTAAATCATGGCCTTTGACCCTCAATCCCTATCATCTCCAAACCAACATCTGAACCCCTACCTCTTCTCTAAATCCATCAACCAAGCTATCTCATCATCCCCCACCCATCAAAGTCAACCATCTCACTTTGACCACAAAATCCCACACACGATCAAACACCTTAATAAAAAAATATCAAATCTCACATCCTACCTTAACTAATCCTCTCCTCATCCAAATCAATCTTCCCACATTGATCCTAATATCCTAGAAATCATACAACATCTCAATCAACAAATATCCAATATTAAATCTTCAATCAACTAATCACCCCCTAAACTATCCTCCCCCAACCAACCCCATCCATAATTTCCCCTTCCTAAGCTCCCTAATACTCACCCCATTGACCTCCTCCTTGAGGAACTCAAATAATCTCAATCCACACCTCAAACTAAACAACATAAACCACTATCCCCACAAACTATTTACATTGACTTTGACCACCTCACTAACCTTGACTTAGACCAATAGGATCTTCTTTATGTCCTTGCTAATCTAGCCACTAATCCCAAACCCACACAAACATCACATACCCTAGCCTCCACATCCCGGTAACAATCATCATGGCCCACACCTTCCTCCCATCAAAACTCATGCACCACCATCCAAAATCTCAACTCCTAAATCTAATCATCGTCAAAACCTATAATCACATTCCATTCGCATTCCCATTACAATCCCAATCACTCACCCCAAAATTATTATATCTCACGTTCCATCTTAGTCCTCCATCCTCTTCATCTTCATCACCTCAATCCAATCCTACAGAATTTCTCCTAGATTGTCCCATAATCCCTAATCCAACATCAAATTTATCCCCTAAGCCTATGTCATCCCCTCCATCACCTACGCCCAATTCTATCAAAACTATCTCATCCATCATGACTCTTAAGTCACCCTCATCCCCTTATACCTTTAATCCTAAACCATCTAATGCGGCTCCTATGCCACCCTCATCCTCTTCACCTGATCCTATCTTACCCCCTTCATCATCTAAACCTAACACTATCTTGTCCTCTAATCCTATTTCAAATCCACCATCCCCCAATCCTACAACTTCTAACGTGAATCCTAAGTCACCAACTCCTAAACCTAATAAATCAAATCCCAATCCTCTCCGTATCCCATCTCATGAGGCTCCGATGCCACTTTCATCTACTTCATCCCATAAATCGACAAAATCCAATGTGGTTCCTACACCACACCCATCACCCAAATCTCCTTCATCCCCAACATCACTCAAATCTAATGTGACCCCAGTATCACACTCATCCCCTTCATCTACATCTACTAATCCCAAACAATATAATCCTAAGCCAAAACCATTTACCTCAAAACCACATATTCAAACCAATCCAAAATCAACTAAATCTACTTCGTCCTCCAAGCCCAAACCATCCACTTTGGCCCCCAGGTCTAATCCATCCCCTTCATATTCTAAGCCACAAAAATCTAATTCAACTCATAAATCCAAATCAACCAAAACATCTCATAATTCACCCAATCCCACACCTTTACTTCCTACTCCTCGAAAACTATTTACACTAAACCACTTCACTCCTTTAGGAGAATCCTTGACCATCATCTTCCATTGTCTAAAAACCTTCAACATGATCATCCATTCCCCAATCAAATCACACAATCAAAACCTTCCCAAACCATCTTGATATCGGGAACACTATTATTTTGACTTCCATCACACCCTTGGACAATCGACCAATCGTTGCATTCAATTTATGTCTTATGTCCAAAACCTTATTAACCAAAGAATTCTTATCATTGTACCTATTTACCCACCACCTTTACATCCCAATCATATCCCTAACCATCTTCCATGTAACATCCCCATTTTAAGATACTAGAACAAGAGAATTTTTTTTATATACAACGTTCCCTGTTATGAATTATATAATTTAAACACACGTTCAAGTTTTAATAATTGTTCTCTGTCCAACTAATGCAATTTGGATCACACAATTTCCTTTTAAAACCAATGTTCTCTGTTCACATACTTGCAATATGGAACACACATTCAATGCCATTCAATCATATAACAGTTACCATATGCTGCTGTAAATGACTCAAAGAACTACTGATCTCCCATTTTATGGCTCGGAGTTTCAGCGATCTCTCATTTCATGACTCGGCGACTTACCGATCCTTCATGTTAATTCATGCATTGTATAATGAATATACAGGGTTCTCTTACCGTTTCCAGTTATCAAAGTGATCCATTTAAGAAGCCTATCTAAATATCTGTTATTGATATTCATCTGACATCCTGCATCTTAAACTAGATGATTAGGAAAACACAACCAGCACATGCGATACTTTGGCCAAAGATTTTCACATGCTTTGCATGATCATATTCCTAGATGTGATACACACCAATGGAATGCGTCCTTCACCTCACTTCGTCTGTTATCTAGAATGGTCTTTCCTGGTCTCTACCAGTCCTTCCATTTAAGGTCAAACTCTAACCCCAACTAGTAATATGAACGAGTATAGGATGTTACTCATGGTAACTAAAGATACGCAGACATACGGTGTCATTCCTAGATGACTCCATGTGTCTAGTTACCTTTAGTCCTCCGGAGTCACTCCGTATATGTGATCACATTCCTATCCCCAAACAAGAAATTATTATCCAGCTTACGTAAACTTGATGATTTAATTCGGGAGGGCATTGTAATATGTCAGCTATAACATTGTGTCATCATGAAGGCCCTGCCTTCATGAAGACACCCATATTGTAGCTGGCGTATGTCAATGTCCTACAGAATCCTCTCATCGAGGGTACACATCTAGCTCAATTATGATTTGGTTATAATCTTAGTGTATGTATTAAGATCAACTTTCAACAGCCATGCTGATCCTTTATCCTTGTTCTTGTTAATGTTGTATGTAGCTAAGAGAGACTTAATCTGTCTTCTAGCTTAATATGCATCTCCTCCTTCATACTGAAGGGATTGCATATTCACTTCTTGGTTCCTTTCTTAATCTTTGGACTAATCAGTCCCATTATCGATAAACTTAATAAGTTTAACCTATTAAACTTAACCAAGTTTTCCACAACTGTAAACAAATTCAGAATTCCATCTTATTAGACGTCATTTAAACAAGGTCTAATTCTAAATGAATTTATTCATTTATCCTCCTTAACCTTACTTAGTTAAGGTCTGTTAACAATAGATATGATTTCCTATATCTTTATTTTCTGAATTTAAACATTCGAGGCTATTAATGGAGTCCGAATACAAGGTTCGGCTGCCCCTAAGTTATTTGATATCCCTTAGCTTTCAAACTAATCCCGAATACCTTCCAATTAGGATTTCGTGTTTATCTAAATCTTTTTAATGTCAATTCAAAATTCATCTTAACCCAAGTATGAACTAATTGCACATTTCAACGTAAAAGTTACATTCAGGTAAAGAATAGATGTTATTTCATTTTAAATTCATCCATTAACATTTGAATAATTCCAAGTCAAGGAATAATGTTATATTCTCAAACTTATTCAACAATATCAAACTGATACAGTTTTTGAAAATATCACACTTTTACTTGTATTTATCCATCAGATTTACAATCTATACATTTGCCAGTCCAAACGACTGGAATTTGTTTATATCAAACAACATTACAACTCATAAGATAGAAGAATGTAAATTCTTCCTTTCCCATTTCCTGGTGAAGGAGTAATAGCTATCAATACAATCCATCTTTAGTTAATCAAAGAAGTATCAAAAAACAACCATGTCTTCATTTATACTCAAGTTTCATCTGCAAAATTACTTGCACGGGTCAGTTAATTGAACTGAGCATATTAAGCACTTGTCTTTAAAATGAGGTGCTTTTAATTAACTATCTCAATAAAAGAACCCTGCTTTTATGAAATGTTAATATGAACATCATTCAAGAATTTAATACCAAAAACGATGAACAACATATCAACTCAATCATCCAATAACCCTCCTAATCAGACAAAGGATTACTGCCCTCTTTCCCAAATAATTATTACAAGAAGTAATTTCCTTCAACAGTTCCAGATTACAAACATCTGTAAGAACTAAAAACACAACTATGCAACTGATGTTCTAACATAAATGCTATCAATTCCATTCTCTTACAATAGTTGTGAATTCAAAAGATAGATCTTAACTAAAATCTAAACCGAATTATTGTCCCTTCCTTCATACAACTCATCTGATTTCAAGCAATCAAAAGCTAAAGAGAACAAGAAAACAACAATTAAATACAAATGCTTAACCCAAGTAGTACGAAATTTGTTCCATAACAATTATAGATTTCCAACTGTATGAGAGAAAAATGATCATTAATTCAAATTATCCATTCACACTCTCTTTCTTTTCCTCATAGCTGTACTAGAAGTTTTTAATCCAAACATGATATCAATCAATGATAACAGTCCAAAGAGAAATAAATGAAAATCAATAATCAAATATAAGGGAGCAAGATCATATCACCTCTTCTTACTGTCTATCCAAATATCTCTTATTTAGAGCAGACATACTCCAATAGTATAATTCATTTAGAGTAGTATATTCAGTAATTGAAAACTACTATTACCTTTCCAAAAAGTTGACCAGAGTTCATTGCAACTAGTCTATAAACATTAGTACCAAAAGGACCTATAACAAAATCATTTCCTTTCAAACATTTCACTCTACAGACATTCACATCTTTATAACATGCAAGAGTGTACAGTGACTACAACCAGTCACACTTTCATCCTAATAATGAGAGTTTTCACTTTCCAACAACAAATAATAATTCCATTCATATTCTGTTCTTAATGAAAATGAGGAAAGGTCCACAGTCCTTAAAAATATATATATTCGCATAACAATGCCTTAATCAATGCAAACCCGCATAGGGTAATAGATGCGCAAGCAAGGTACAGTCAAAAGAATCTCAATAGCAAGCTATTAATATCAAATCTCATTTGTTTCATTCATTTGCACAGAAACAATAAGCCATGTCCATTTTCATGATGATAGTTCAGACTAGAAGATCAAACCGCATCCAAAATGCACAATAAAATCCTCTTTCCCCATTACCTTCAGATTTCGAAGCAGCAAAGAGAAAACATAATTCATTAATGATTTCAATAAGAAAAACAATCATTTTCTTCAAACACTCAAGAATACCCAAGGTCGTGTTCATTCTTTTAAGGACATTTCAACCAGACATACAAACTATCTCATCTTTTCATTTTCACAAGAATGCTTAGAACTCAGAAGTGATATTCATTTAGCTAATGTATTTATTAGCACAACCCCAAATGGTAATAAAGCGAATACCCAACACTGCTGAAATGAACCACATAGCAAGGAAAGTGTATTCAACTTAATCATTATCCAAAGAATGCTCAAGCTGCGTATAGAAAAATAAAACGACTCAACTCGAAATCATCTCAACGTAACAGCTAAATCAAATAACCAAAACCCCCATCATAAGAGCAGGGTTGTTTTAATGAGACTATTAAGCAAAAGCAAGTGGTTTAAAGAGAAGGGCTTTACATGCCTGTTAATTTTTCTTGTGGCTCGAAGAAAACCACACCCACTGGAGTTGTTTCTCTCCACAACGTCCTCTGCCAGGCTTTCCAACCAGTCACTAACTTCCACAGGCTCAAGAATAGCCTTTGTTTTTCCAAAGAACAGAGATAATAATCAAAAACACAGCTGGTTCGATAGAACCATGGAGAAACAAAATGCAGAGCAACTAAAATCCAAATGCACACAGCAACAAACAATTTTTCCTTTTTCCTCTATCCTCTTTCCAAGGTGAGCTGGTCACTAAGACTGAGATAATTAATGCATTGAATGCACTTCCTTTCCTCATTCCTCATGCCACCCGCCAACTCGGGTTGGTGAGTTTCCAAATTTCATATTTGCATATAAATTCCTTTCAGGTTCTAAGCTAGTTGGATGCCTCTAACTTTTCTTTGTTCCCGCCAAACTTGGCGTTGTACATGTAAGGACTTCATTTACTGTCCCATTAAGTTTCCTACCTTCCCCCCCTTATCCTTTCCATCCACATGGGTCTATGCGTCCTCTTCCTTAGGTTAGGATTAGTTTAGGATTTTAATAGTCCATATCTAGGTCATTCACCTAGTTCATAGGTTAATGGAATTTATACCTATTTTCTCCCTTATGAAATCTAAAATCCATATAGGATAGTAGTTAGGGTATAAGATAAAACTTAGGGGTAGGTTAGGGTTTAATCCCCTAATATTTAATTAACTAGTTTCCATATCAAGTCTCATTAGCAATCAACAAGAAATAATAACTTCTATCCCGAGTATCAAGTTACAGCAAACAAGGGTCCAGATCAACAACACATTCCTTAAGATCAAAAAGATGTGTCTTAACATATTTATCTTCATTTCTGTAGTTACAAACATCATGAAAGGTAATTACCATGATAACTTACAAAAATCAAGGCATTACACATAGTGCCACAGTAAATTATTGTGGAGCCTGGAATGTCAACCGAAGAGCCATAGGGTGTTGTATTAGCATCTGGAAGGCTGATCGAGAACTGGAGGTTTCCGAACCATGGAGCTGGAGCCATAGAGCTTGCCGAATACACCAGGAAAGTGGAAATCGGGTGCTATATTTCACCCTTGTCATCTGAAGGTCTGGATATTCTTCTAAGAAAGTTTAAATAGTTTCCCTTAGGTTTTATTATGAAAGTACTATTGTAACTTACAAGTTTTGACTTGTGGAACGGTTCAACCACGAACCCGGAGACGTAGGCAATTTCCAAACTCCGTAATCAATCATAGTGCAATTGTCTTATTGTCTTGCATTTATTTTAAAATTGATTACTTAAAAGGAGAAAATTGTTCAACCACGAACCCGGAGACGTAGGCAATTTCCAAACTCCGTAATCAATCATAGTGCAATTGTCTTATTGTCTTGCATTTATTTTAAAATTGATTACTTAAAAGGAGAAAATTGTTGACAAATAATTTAATCCTACAAGGGTCCGAGATCAGGTAGTAATAACTTGATTATTTTCGGATCAATGTACCCAATCCCATCTCTTCCAAAAGTAGAAAACCAGCTTCTTCCTCTGCCAACACATCATCTTAGGGATCATACAGATGATCACCACTCACTCTCATGATGAGCACATGGAATCGGGGATCTTCCCCATCCACTTCATATCATATACCCAAAAATATTATTCACTAATATAAACAAAGCATACATGAACAAAGAATTCACGAACTCATCTCCCTTCGTTAAAATCCAGGTTGTTTAGGCTTAGGTTATAAACCTAACACTAACAATGACCCTCCTACTACTCCGTCACAACCCATTTCTACCACTCCTCTTGTTGATCCTACCATCCCAACAACTTAACCCACTCACAAATCATTTAATCCCCCCCACAAATACCACACACCTAAAAATGGATTGAGCACATAATTTGTTGCCTATGCATGGATGTTCTTTCCTTCCCACCCTATCCTCCTTCCATCCAACATCTACATCCATTTACATCTAATCCCTCTTTATCATCACATCAATTTATATCCTCCTCACATCCATTCATTTGAACACTTGATCAAATTTATCACACATGATGTAAGACATTAGTAAATACTACAACTATGTGACCTTGGTCTATCATTACCTCCAAAATTCCAACATAATTTTCCTCCTAGAGATCCATGTACATTTTAACACAATTAATTAACTTTTGGTGAAGACCCTTGGGTGTGTCTTTTGACACTCTAGCCAATGTCATATCCACACAAATCATTTCCATCCCCCCATCAACCCACTAGTGATTCTTAACCCCTTGAGAGTTATCAAGAGAGTGGAACCTCTTGATCTAAAAAAAATTCCAAATATTGAAATAGATAAAAAGAAAAACTCATATCAAAATTAAACATATCAAATAAAATTCACCTCAAGACTCTCTCTAGTGGTGTTTCCAACATCTCTGTTGGGGCTATAAATGCCTAGCTGGCAGGAGATAAATTTTGTAACAAGAATCATATTCATCTCTGTCGGGGCTATGGATGCTTGACTGGTAGCAGATCAATGCATTTCTTAGCCTTCCATTCACCCTCCATCCACCGCTATTTGACTTAATCAGTCCCTATACATTGGCTAGTTTGTCTTCACATACTACCCATTAATCCTTCACTTTAAGTGGTAATTAACCATAACAATCACACACACTTTGATCTCGCAGAGACATAGAGATCACATGTTGACAAGTATTGTTTAGACATTGGTCACACGTTTTTTTTAGTCTAACTCTTACCTTACAACATGTGTCTCCATTAGGCTCATATTTTGTTTATCACCGATGTTATTTTCCTTCCATCCATCACATCCACATCATTTTTTCCCTTGGATCGAAAATCCATGTGTAGACGATGATGCTATTCCTTTTCATCTAATCCTCCTCATGTTCTGAAAGTTTTAAAGGCTTGATCATTCATGACTGGGGGCAGCCTTACTATCATCTATTGGGGGCATCATCCCTTTTATATACCTGACTCACTTCCCATCCTACCCTACACTTGGGGCAAAATCGAACCCATCCATCCATCCACATAGGCCACCCTAAAAATTTACACTTGGGGGTACACCACATGTATCCCTCAATCCAGATCAATTTATACTTGGGGTAGCATATCTAAGTTGGTTACATCCCTATCTTATCCAACCTATCCAATTTCCCTCAATCCAGAGACAATTCATCCTACCCAAACACACTTTGGGACCCGATAGGAAAAATTTGCATCCTCTTATTACAAAGACATCCCTAGTCCCATCCCCTCATGATTTATCTCATCTTTACATCCTTTCAAAAATCTTACTTCATCTCAACCATTTCTGAGTACCCCCTATTCAAGTCCCAAAACCAAAATCCCAACATCCAACATCAAATAATCTAAACTTTATCAAAAAATCCCAAATCTAAAAATATAAACATCCAAAAATGTTAAAATCTCCACATCAACAATTAAAATAAATCTAAACATCCAACATCCAAATTTAAAAATCAAGACATTCAAAAACTTCAAAAAAATACAATGTGTGTGTGTGTGTGTGTGTTTTTGTGTGTTTACTTGTTTAACTGCATTTACATTTTGGCCACATCATGATATGAGGCCCCTTTTATTTCATTTACATCCCCAATGATATGATGCCCCTCTTTTTTGTATTAATCTGGTCAAATGATACAAGGAAATGGGATTTAGGCAATTTCAAAGGGGGAAATCATGGTCCCAATACCTTGGTGTATCTTGCTCTATGCCACATCAATAAAATTGTTAACGATGATAACAATGGGCACTTTATGGTATCACACCCCCTTCTATCATCATCATTTAACCTATCATCATCCACACCTAATCTTCATCATCATCTAACTAACTACCCAACATCCTCATCCTCCTATAAACTCAATCCTTTATAATATCAATATCGATCAATCCAAACATCTTCATCCTTATTCTCTCATCCAAACATCCTCAAAACTTCTTAACATCTACTTCCATATGATAAATTGTAAATCATATAACATCCAAATCCAAATCCTTAAACAAAATATTCAATTGGGTAAACATAACCACCTCTCAAGCGATGGCATCTTGGGCTTGAGGTCCAACCTCCAAAGAAGGAACTTCCTAACTTCCTAAACTAAGTGTTGTACTAGGGGCATCTAGTGCAATAAAATCCAACATCTTCACCCTATGCTAACATTTTCATGGGATGGGGAAATATACTATTCCAAGAAATCCAATATCTCTTACTCCTCTATCCTGATTCACCAAATAAAGGGTGTTCAACTAGACTCAATCCTCTCATCCTTAATTTGAAGAATCCTGTGTGTACCATAAGATAACTTCACCTACTAATCAACTTGGAGTAGGGTACATAATACCACAAACTAGGAAGCATGTGTTCCCTTTGTTAAACTCAACTAGACTCCTCAATATATCATTCTTCCAGTGAATAAGGATGAACTTAAGAAGGGTGAACAAGCACCACAACTCAACTACATGTAATACCCACCACTTGATAAGCACTCTAACTCCAAGAACCTGTAATAGAAACTTAAATTTTTGAATCACACTGTACCTGTAAGCATGAGAAAGGCATCAAAGACCATCCTCTAAGGATGAAAGGACCAAGTCTTAGTCCTCAAAACATCTCTCATTTTATTACTTCAATAACATGCACAATGCATCATTTTCAGCAAGAGGAAATGGTTCCTCATTCAGTTTTAGAAAGGAGGCTTGAAAGTTCCCTCAACATACAAGAACAACTTGCAGAAGAAAGAGGATTCTTGAAAACATACACTTTTTATTTTATTTAACTGTTATTACTTCACAATAACCCATCAAAGAGGAATGAGCTTCCAACTTACATTTATAGAAGAATGTTGTTAGAGCTTAGAGAAGAAGTCATAAATTCCCTTCCTAAATATCCCAAGGCACATCCATGGTATTTAATTACAGTTGGTTGAAACATTAAAGCTTCCATCAATCCATTAATTCATTTGACTTAATCTTCCATTAATTCAAAATAAAATTTAAATAAAATATTTTAATAATAATAATTTTATCATTAATCACTATTTAAATCTTTATTATATCCTAATTATCCCATTTTAATCCCATTAACAATTTATAGGAATTTAATATTCCTACATCTCACCTACCACCTACCCTACACATCCCCAACCTATACTTGGCTCATGTAACCTCACTGAGCCTAATGAGCTCCTTTATTAGCATACATCAAATCCTAATCCTAATCATCATCCTCAGCGTCCTTTAAATCACCTTGACTCCCTTTTATTTCTAGAAGCCTCACCTAAAATTCTCTCCTTCACTCCCTTTTTGAATCATCAAATAGTTGATCTCCCACCCTCCATTGAATTTTAATTCAATGGAGGCTTCTTCTAAATTTTATTTATCCAATTCTAGATCTTTCTATCCTCACATGCATCCTCCACCCTTGATCAAATCCAACATCGCGTCATCTTAGCCATTGAATCCTCCACCCACTTCCATTTAAATTCATAAGCTCCACCTTAGCATGAGAGTTAGTTGGAAATTTGGAAATCCATAACCAAGCTCTTCCATTTTTATCACTCAAGTGGAATCCATCCCTCAATCTACACATATCTACATCAATTCATCCATCTTCAATAATCAAGCAATCATCATACATCAAGGGGAGGTGCTTACTCAAGTTTCTACACATCAAATCTAAAGCAATCCAACTTTACCATCCAAGCTTGAAAATTGAACACAAAAAAGGAGGAAAATTGTATATTCTCCCAAACATGCAGGTATAACACTCTTTACTGAGTCTTCTTTTCATGTTCAATATCTAGGTAGCTAGTAGGATCATGCTTAGGTTTACCTAGACCTTGCAATAGTTTGATAATCATCTTATATTTACATACTAACACTGATTTTTGCTTCAATACTCACCTCGTCAATGTCACATATAAACTCCTATTTCACAACCGAAATTCTCGAACTGTTCCCTCTTCATCCCATTTGGGCTCTCTCGGTGTTTAACACTTTGCAATCCTCTGCGAAGTGCATTCTTATCCGATCTATCATGAATAGAAACACTATTGAATTTATCGGGGAGCTAAGGTCACATTGTCATATACAGTCACATTCTGGGGAACCTACATCATTCAATAGAATCTAAGTTGTGTGAAATTGGATTTCAAGAAATGTAAGCTTCTTTTGTTAGATCCTGAGGCCATTTCTCTCTCCAACCCCCCCATCTACCAATACTATTACTGCCCACCCCCTTCCAAAATCACTTCCCTTGGCTCATTTACTATTCACACCTCGCTTTCACATAATGATTCCATTGTAAACCATTTATACAAATTTAAATTTTGCTTGTACTTTTTCTTCATCAACATTCTAAGTATCCATCCTATTTACCATATGAGAAATTTTGTATCATCACATTATCATATAAAAAATAACATATCACCAACCTATTATCAATAATACATCTCTCGTGCTCAAGCCAAATTTTTGACTCGATTTCCATCGAAGCTTGGCCATCACATCAAATTTCATCACACAAACAATGTGTATCAGCCCTACATCTAATCATCTAGCACTACAACTAAAATCTCTAAAACCTTCATTACCATCTTATCCATATCGCATAAATTCAATATCACATCATCAATAACTGAGGCACTTCCATCATGAACATACATCATCATCAGAAATCATTAATTAGGTACTTTATACATCAATAAAACAATAATACCAATTCCTCTAATATATTCCACTGTCATACAATCAAATAAAACACTATATTCACCATGAACTCAAAACCACAAAGTTGTCTTTGAGCTCTCTATGAGCTCATACATCATCATAAAAAAACCATAAACATAAATAACCATATATAACATCATCACTTTGATCATCAAATCGAATAAACTCACATAACAATATCTCATTACTGTTGGGGAAAATCATCATCAATAACATCATACACGATAATTGTAACAATTACATCACTTCGCAATAATCCATCAAATCTACACTTTCCTAACAACCTCATCTTAATCATAATCACATATAAACTCATAAATCGTTCACATCAACTCATGACATCCTCAATATCATAAAAACAAAAATACATAATAAATCATGTATCATCAATATATATACATAAAAAATACGACCATCCAGGTCATCATCAATTGTCTAATATAATATATATGATACTTGCCATAAAAACATAGTCACCTCCATCGGCCACATATATACACCTACAAAAAAGGGATGCTCATCAATGCACTGAGATGTCAGTATCATCACCTGTACCATCATGGTGGATGGCTGTAACACACTAGCGGTACTCCTTAAGCCTACTGGCTATCCCAGTCTTTACTCAACTAAGTACTCTACATACCAACGTGCCTCCAACATCTCATTAGCCACAAGGCCTTCATAATACCTCATCTCCTCCACTATAGCCTGGTTTTCCATTAATGAAATTTCTTCAGTCTCTTTCCAAATTTCATGAGTCTTCATCTGTCCTTGGCTTGTTGAGTTATCAGTCTCATCTCATCATATCCCTTAAGAAGTACTAGGAGGTTTATCCAACCACTCCTCCTTGTGAACCACCATGTTCTCATTCCCCTTTGTTGATCTAGTTGGATCCAATGGGCCATATCTATCCATATAGGTAGCACACTGATGGTGATATCTATACCGATACCTCTCTATCATATATGGCTGACCCCTCATTTTATAGAATGGTGCCTAGATCCTCCCCAACTGAACCTGCTCAACCTTTCATGCTTTATACTTCCGGTATTGTCACTATGTAATATCTCCTAGCTGTAACTCATCTATTTAGTTCCTGTATACCAATTGAGTCATCTCTCATAAACCATTATGAGCTCCCTCATGCCCATTGAAGATACCAATCAATCCCAAGTCATGTTGGTGGATCCCCACTTCCAGTCAAGGCTCGTTGTTTTCTTCATGTCAAGCAAGCCTACTCAATGCTATATGGTCATAACTCTATATTTTGTAAAAGGATGCCTACTTCATGAGACTAGGCTACCTCTCCGATAGATACCTTGTAAGTATTGGTAAAATGTGAGTCCAATACCACAGGAAGCAACCATGCAACTGAGTCATTCTTAGGACTCAACATATAACATGGACCACATCTAGAAACTTGATACTAAAATAATGACCTCCACCATCTGACAATAAAATACAACTGACCAACTTACATAATCTTTCAACACCCTCTCCGATGTCGACTTCTTGAAACCGAATACCTCCATGAGTCAATCAGTTGAGCCCGATGGCAGGGTGCATCCTTATCAATTTATTAATTATTTAATCATGAAGCCTCAACCACACTTTAGGCCTCCCCCTATGTCCATTTTGATTGCTACCCCTCCATAGGTAGTCATTATATATGTGTTGACATCCTCTAATGTCATTATCATCTCTCCTATCGGTAACTAATAAGTAATCATCTCCGAGTGTCACGGCTCTGCCAATGTCATCAATAAACCTTGATCTAACCGCATAAATGACATCCTAACATGAATTAGTCCCAACACGTGTAAGCCAATGATTAGCCACGTGTAAAATTTAACTCATCCTCCACCTCTCGGTCCACACCCCCCTAATAAATGCCTCAAGGTGGCTAAACACCGATGCTTGACCTGAACGACACTCAAAACCTCCTGCACACATCAAACATCATATATTATCCTCAACTCTAAATCCCAAATCTTCAATCCTAACCCCTTGACTGGGGCATTTTATAATCTAAAATTCCCAAATCCTAACCCCTTGACTAGGGCCTCTTCTAATCCAAAAATCCCGAATCTTCACCCTTATCGTACATCATTGACTAGGGCATCCTCTACTTCAAGATCCAATATATCCTAATCCTATAATCTCCCTCTCTCCAATATTCTAATCCTCTCATCTTAATCCTCTGAGTCCTCTAATCATAATCTTTCAAATCCTAAAATCTTATCATTCTCTCATCCCCCCTCATCTACTACCTTGAGCCTCTCCTCTTTTTGAGTAGTTACATGAATCCTTCCTCCCTAGCTAACCCCTCGAGGGGGCATCATATAACCATCATAACATCTTTCTTCTTTTTATTTGAATGATCAGTACTATGTAATAACCCTTCAAAGAGGAGAAAAATGCAGACATCTAAAATTCGACGTGATTAATTACGATTAATTTGTCCCAAAAATATCCCAACATCATCCATACAATAATTAATCACATGATTAATTATTATTATTAAATCCAATTTATCATATTTACCTTTTATCGTTATTTATCATTTATCCTAAATCCTTTTAATCCATCATTATATCCCGTCTTATCATTAATCATTTTTATTTCATTATTATATCATATTATCCTATTTTAATCCTTCATTAACATTTTTTAGGAATTTAATATTCGTACATCTACCTACCACCTACCCTACACATCCCTGCACCTAACCTTTCCATGTAACCTCACCCCTAATCATAATTTATTAACCTAATATAATCCTAATCCTAATCCTAATCACATCCTCACCTTTAAATCTAGAGGCTTTTATTTCTAGAAGCCTCTCTAAATTTTCCTCTTTCATATTTAAAAATTTAAATAAACCTTCCACTCTCCATTGAATCTTCTCTCAAATTCTAGAATTCTCCATTCTAGAATCCTCCATTCTTATCATCAATTCTCCACCCTTGATCCAAATCCAACATGGCTTCATCGTAGCCATTGAATCCTCCACTCCTCAACTATAAATTTATCTCTCCTCAACCAAACCATGAGAGCCATCTT
The DNA here is from genome assembly GCA_019776745.2 of Taxus chinensis. Lineage (NCBI taxonomy): Eukaryota > Viridiplantae > Streptophyta > Pinopsida > Cupressales > Taxaceae > Taxus > Taxus chinensis. The sequence continues at coordinate 644,101,329 of CM034154.1, read as the reverse complement.
AAGAATCCATAACCATACTTTTCCATTTTTATCTTCAACTATCCAATCAATCCATCCACTCTATCAATCGATCTTCAATCCACTCCAATTAATTCATCCTTCATCAATCATTTAGCAATCCAAGGAAATCATGGGGAGGTGTTGCCCAAGTGACTCCAAAATTTGAAGCAAACACATCCAATCCACCATCAAGAGCACATCAAACAAATAAAGGAAGATCTACTTTGGTAAGTGAAGGTATTGCATTATATTCACTTTCCATCTAGCTCAATCTGAGGTAGTGATAGAGAGTGTTAGATTAGAAATTGATCTTGTTTGGTTTCTAATTTGCATTTTGCACTAACATTTCTTTTTCATCTACACAACGTTTCTCTTCTTTTTCTGGTATGTTTCTTCAATAGTCTTTTAAACCTGTTTCCATTACAATATTTGCACTCATAATCACTCTGAAATCACTCTCATAATCAAATGACCTAAACAAATGGAAAGCATATAGTGCCTTCAAGTTTTGATTTTCTAAATATTTACAAGTCCAAATACATTTCAAAAATTGAAAAACTCTCGTGTCAAATCCTAGACAACAAAACAAAACTTTATAGAAGTCTGTTTAAAATATATAATGAAGAATAAACGATGCTCATGGTAACAAAGGGTACCTTGTTTTGCCCTATATAGAAGGTAGAGGCCTCCACTCCAAACAATATTCACTACACATGGATCCGTACTGGACTAGACTAAATGTGAGGAGGAATGACTCCAACATTGGAAACAACACACACACATTCCAAGTTAATAACAAGTTTATTCCAAACTTATGATCGAAATGTGATTGTTATTTGATCTACCTCTTCCTTAATTCAAATGCAATTGGGCGCAAATGTGGTTATTACATCTAAATGTGGCAATGGTCAACCGGCTGCCAAGGCTAAGACGTCTTTGACAAAACTTGCAATGAATATATTTGTGTTTATAAGTAGCTTCGCTTTCAATATGATTTTTTCTAGTTTATTTATTTTGTCAGATTCAACTACGCTTGGAAAGAACATGCCATTTTTTGTGATTGAATATCATAGGATGTGATTCAACGTTCTCTTCTTTTTCTGCAATATTTCTTCAATATTCTTGTAGACCCGTTTCCATTACAATATTTTCACTCATGATCACTCATGAAAGCACTCTCATAATCAAATAACCTGAACAAATGGAAATCATACATTGCCTACAAGTTTTGATTTTCTAAATATTTACAAGTCGATATACATTTCAAAAATTGAAAAACTCTCGCATCAAATATGCTTCATAGGAACTAAAAATCCTTTTTGACTTCTACAAAGTTAATCCATATGAATAGCTAGGGAAACCAAGCATGTGTGTCTATTGAGATTCCTGAACTTATTAAATATACTCCTATCAATTTGATTGTATACCTGCATATATCTTGCTAAGGGGTATTACTATCACAGAGATTCAATTCACAGACCATCAAAGTGGAGAAAATACGATAATGCCTTGTTCATTAATTGTTTGATTCGGAACCAGAGTCTCTAATTGGAGATATATAAATCCGAAAGCACATAGTAAAGAAAACCCAAAAGCAAATAGAATAGAGAAAACAAAAAAGCACTTAGAAAAAAAAAACCGAAAAATTCAAACTGAATAAAAAACATTAACAAAATTTAAAACTGACAACCTCTAAGCATGAATTAATGTTGGTCGTTGATTGTGAGCAACCCAATGGATGATATCTGAATTAAACATCAAATGAATAAACCAAGCGAGAGAATTCCATTGATTATATACATCATTAAAAATCCTCTGCATTTCCCCTGGCATACACCATTAAAAATACATCAAATGAATATCCAACTATCATTACATGATTTGATTAATAAACCAAGTATAAATAGTAAAAACTTTTACAAAGACAAGGATTACATGCAGTTTCCTCTTTCAACTATTACTAAAGGCTGGCCTCTGCAATAAATTCCCTTCACAGCAAAGAAAGACATATATACTGAGACACAAATACACTAACACGTGCATACCGACATATACACATACATAATACACATACATACAAACTAAACCGACACAAAACATGATACAGAGAAGTAGAAGCGGATAAGGATGAAAGGGTTTTTGGTCATGCCATGTTCTTCTCCCGGTGCTTTCTTATTCACAAACTATTGATTAATGTAATGCATGCAGATACAGGGAAAATAAAATGATAAACAAAATAGTCTAAGTGAACGATTACAGGTGGTAAATGGCTAAAGTTATTACGCCCATACCCTTCCTTTCACACACAGCACGTACCCTTCCTTTCACGCACATTGTCTGAACAGAACAGGTGGCAGATTTGACAGGGTGAAAAAATATTTTTTGGCTTCAATGTCTGGATCTCACGCGTACGTCGACGTTTTCTCCTGTTGTATTTCCACCCTTTCATTCCTCTAATTCCTGTTAGTGGCATGAGCTTCCTATCCCCTTTGGAAGACCCCTTTTGGTGTAAAAATTCTTCTATGTAATTAGAAAGTAGTATCAGTGAAATTGAAAGATGGGTCAAGAGGAATCGGATTGCTGCCATTCTCGGCCAACATGTTCATGTAGTAATTTGTGTAGTCCAACAACATCTTTAGTTTGTTAGTGTATATGCAAATTTTAGTTTGGATTGTTGCGGTAATGAACTTTATGATGCATATAGCCACAATAATCCCATCGAGATTGAAGGATTTTCCCATCCTCTCAACAAACCCCTCAAGAGTGACATTTGTGCTTGTGTGCTAAGCAGGGTATCTTACTTTATATTTATTACTCAATAATACACGAGAGGACATCTTGAGATGAATTAAACATAAGACACATGTTTAATTAGATCCATAAGAGACTGCAATGCACCGTACCATCACTTATGGCTTTTCAGTTGCCGTGTTTTCTAATTAGTAGTCCCACATTTGTTTCAGGGTTTACCAAAGTTTGATAAATGCAATTGTTGAGGATAAATTTTGTTGGGTTTTTCATTTAATAACATGCTATTTGTTAATGGTTCGATGAAATGTATCCTAGGTCAATGTGTGAAGTCCATTCTTGCAGCTGTCATCCCTTGTATTCTGAAAAATACTCTTGAGTGATGAAAGTGCATTAATAGTTCTCTTTTCACACCCATCCATTCCTGGGATGTATCAGTACTAGCATTTTCACTCACTACAAGAAAACCTACCTTACTTCCCTATTGCCATTCGATGAAGACATAAGGCGGTAAAGCAGTACAGAGATCAAAGGGTAAAATTAACTGAGAAAAGGCATGCCTGATGCCAACTAACAAACATTTTCAAGTTACTGATACTCTTAGAGAGCAGTGCCAAAAGTAGGAAGAGTGCAAGGATTGACATCAACGATCATATCATATTTCTGATATTATCAGATATATGAAATGATCTCAACTAAAAGTGGGTATAAACAATCTGCCAAACACACTGCATAGACATAGTTCGGCATAAAATAGACATTACAGAGTATCATATTCGGGATACTGAACATACTGCCTTTCCTAATTAATTTGCTTTCTGAACAGCCACCTTAAGAAACTTATAAACAGACCATATTTATATATTAGATACACTAGGTAATAGTACAACTCCATTTAATTAGCATGCTTGTCCGTCTAAATATTTACAAAATGAAACAGTAATGCCTGGTTCTATGAAATTAAAATAGCAAGAAACAATACAAGCATTGCAGTGAAATAAATTTATCGGTAAAAGTGTGCCACACATGAATATATGCATGATGCTTACATATTTCAAAGTAAAATCTAACATGAACAATATAACCAAGCTCAAAAGGCCTAGGCCCTATACACCAATTATATGCCCAAATACAGGCATTTTAGTTGAAATAGTCTATAGCTACAATATTTAATAATACATGACCTTCGACCACGTCCAAGTCAAAACATGTATGAATTTGTGAACAATGTAAATGATAAAAGCATATACAAACAAACAAAAAATATGTTCCATACATATTATTTACTAGTTGAACTCACTAAAGTTCTTTGCCTGATCTGAAGGTGTACATTTAACAGGAATCCTCAAATATGTTCCCGGTTACTGAACACCAACAATATAAGTGCCGTTACAATAACAAATGACCAACCTGCACAAGAAATCTGGGGCAAGTCCCATTAGCAATCCTATGTACGCTATGTACTCTTCTAACTATACATGATAGCGTAAAATAGGCATTGTTTTCTCAATAACCCAGCTCACAATATTGTAATTGACATTGTATAGCATTTGAATGCATGTACTTGAAAATGAAGTTTCAGGTGCTATCCATACTATTATCCATTGGAGTTCCGGATATGCTACCCAAAGGTGTATTAGTTATCTTTTGATCTTGTCTTTCAGATCCAAAAATAAAGCTCCCTGGAACCATGAGAGTTCTGCTGCACCAAGATCAGAAACTTGGACAGGATATAGGTTGAATGAAAGTTGGTGGAGAAGCTGCAACCTGTGTGTTGTTTTGAAATCCAAACCCAAATGCTAGATCATTCTGGTGTTGTGAAAATTGGAGTTGATAATGCATTTGCTCCAAACAAGTTCCTTTTCATAATCTCTGCAATTGTTTAAGCACAGCTGCAAACAACGTAATTTAACAAATTTATTACTAACAAAAACAAGTAAAAAGTATAATTAATACCATATTGTGCACATTAACTAAAGACGGCTTCTCTAGAAATGATTTCAAGACCACATGCTAAATTCAGCACAAATATAGGCCAAGGTAAAACCACTGTGCGTCATAACTAAGAACACCTTCTCTAGTATGATTTCAAGACCCTTGCTGAATTCAGTAGCAATATAGCGCTGAGAAACTATCATTTTCCCCAACTTCGTTACAAAAGAGAGACAAAGAAGACAAATATTGACATTGGATTTGGGTTTTAAGTTTTTAACTCTATTGAACCCATGGAAGGCAACATATGTTTGATGGTTGGCTTATATCAGGAGAAAGAACGAGGAAAAGTCATATTAATGTCCACATATTAGCAAAAGTAAGTATATGGTATTATGTTGAATCTGGGTTATAAATACTAACTAAAAAATAGGCAGTATAAATATGTGATCATAAATTGAGGATAAACATAATGCACAAGCATAGATAGAAATGTGAGAGAAGGACCTCTTCAATCAAGCCAAGAGAAAGTTAAAGAAAAAAGAGGGAGATCAGGGGTACAACATCAATGTGTCATCCATAACAAGGCTAAGAACAAAAAATACAATGGCATCGTATCGCACTAGTAGCTCTTTTAAATTCTACATCCCTTATGTCACATCAAACAGGAAATTACAATAGAAAGATATATGTCAAAGTAACAAGCATGGACCATAGCCTTACATTCATTCATGCTTAATTTATAACTATTTTTAACTGTATAATGTGATTTGAACCATACTGGCCTTTTCTGTCCTGACAAGCAATGTAGAATTACTTGAACCTTGTATTATTGCATTGATCTGAACAGTAAAAGCCAAATGAAATCAAACACTCAGAAAACATGTTTTTCTCATTATCGATACTGAACAAGAGACAAAAATTGAATCTCGTTGATTTGCATGCACGAAACTCAAAACATGTGACCGGCAAGACTGTATAGAAAATTGGCTTATAAAATTTAATGAATGGCAAGAACACACAAAGAAGTAAATTGTCCTATGGCATAAGATTTTCAACTATCTTTATATCTCTTACATTATAAATAGTATATATACAAATTGTCCTATGGCATAAGATGTTCAACTATCTTTATATCTCTTACGTATAAAGCAGTATATATACATACGTGTGTGTGTGTGTGTGTGTGTCCATCAATGCAAAACCTATGTCTTATGACAATATTATACCATTTGAGACCTCCAAAAATACCATTGAGCAACAGATTCATGTTGTAGCTCCATAAAACCCATAATATACCACCCACAACACAATACATTGAAACCACTCCATAACACCCACACCACACTTGCCTATTAAAATTATTTTGGAATTTTCTGAAGAATAAAATTGTGAAAAAAATTATTACAACTTTTAATAAATGTCATGACATAAACTGATGCAGTGGGTACTGTGCAGCATGGATGAACATATTTACTAGAGTAGCATAGCAGTCTTATCTGAACAATTGAACCTTTAACAGATATTAGAACAGGTTATGAGTCTGACCTGACACAAATTATCTTATTTTATCAAAGTCATGACATAAACTGATGCAGTGGGTACTGTGCAGCATGGATGAACATATTTACTAGAGTAGCATAGCAGTCTTATCTGAACAATTGAACCTTTAACAGATATTAGAACGGGTTATGAGTCTGACCTGACACAAATTATCTTATTTTACCAAAGTCATGACTTAAACTGATGCAGTGGGTACTGTGCAGCATGGATGAACATATTTACTAGAGTAGCATAGCAGTCTTATCTGAACAATTGAACCTTTAACAGATATTAGAACGGATTATGAGTCTGCCCTGACACAAATTATCTTATTTTACCAGAGTATTGTTGGATAGCAATTAAGCCTTAGGGGACAGTCGGAACTTGAAAAACTGAAAAAAACCAATAGACGACAACTATAAGTTCCAAATTAAAATAGAGTTGTGATATGGCGATTTTTCTTATAAATTCTAACAAACAAGACTGTGAGGGTAATTGCATATTAGATTGATTTACATTAAAACAAAGCAGAGATCTGTTGGTTGAATACGTACTAAAATATTCAAAAAGGGGCATTACAAAGTACTAATGGAATTTTTTTACTACATTGAACATTGTAAGAAAGTAGCACCGTGTAAAGAAAGTTGCAACATATGACTTTAAATGGCATGCACCAAATTCCTTAAAGAAAGATTAGAAAAAGGCTTGTGAATGAACTGACAGCCAAAAATGTAGAAGTTGAAACCTTAAAGTGAAGCATAGCTTTTTTTAATGTCTTTGTATTTGTAAACTATTAAAGTAACAGAGAGAAATTTATAGTTGAAGTTGTGTTCCGAGTTCATGAAACATAGCAACAACTAGCACACATTCTATCGATGTGAAATGAAAGTAAAGCTTTGTAAACCTAGAAACACAAGGCTTGGCTACCCACATAAAAGAGCATATGTGTTTGGCAAACTTGACACCTCAGAATATGAAACATGTTTTTAGAAAATTAAAAAAAAAAACATATTGAACTGCTATACAAAAGAAAAGCCATGTGTAGCAAACTTTTCACAAAACAACATGAAGGTGTTTCTTTTTACCATGTAAGTTTGCAGGTTGGATCAGAAAGCTGGGTATAAAGACCAAACAAATGTGTCGACACGATGTACAATTGAATTGGAGAAAGTCACTGTATGTTTGATAAAAACCAACAAAGGTTGTTTATATGAAATGAAAACTGTATTGAGCAATGGTTGGCATAGATTACACTCCAAGAAACCATCTTTTCTATGATAATGCGTTACAACATGTGTGCATTCTGACAGAGCATTGTCTGGTTTCATTGTGCAGAGGATAAATTAGCCTATTGAGTTGACTCTAGGTCTTTCCCCCATCACCACATTGCATGCACAATGACTAGAATGGAGAAAGGTAGATATTCCTTGGTTTCAACAATATTGAATCTGGATAATTGGTTAACAATGGATTGAGAATGAAAATGGGGCAGCGATTTTTTTTGTTCAAACTACTTGATAGGTGAAGAACAGAGGAATGGGTAAATGCCTCTATCTTGGAACTTGCAAGAGACTATAAGTATGTATCAGTGCATTGATCATCAAGTTTTAGTGCAAGATTCCTTGCGCAAATGTTCAATATTAGCAAGATTCCTAATATCCATACAATGTTTTAGTAATAAATCACCTTCAAAAATCTTAGCAAGATTCCTTACGCAAATGTTCAATATTATGCATGGAACATGCTGGCCCAAGCCTCTACCCACATTCTATGGAGGAATCTTAACTTTCTGCTCTGAGATGTAAATTGCCTCAAATTCGGCAATTAATTTACAACCAGAATTTCTTGATACATTCTACTCAACACATAGTATTGGAAGATATATGCTATCACTTTCCTTCTTTAAGACTCGAAACTTACTTTGATACCACTTGATGCAGTCATGGATGGAGGGTTCAATTAAGAATCATCCAACCATGCATTGAATATGAAAATCATGCACAAAACTCATACAACAGACTGAAATCACACCAGAAATAAGTAGAACAACGATTTTATTAATTAATAGTCTAAGACTCTAAAATGCAATCAGAATAAGACCTCGATCTTTGATTACAATGAAATACAAGCACAAACAGTGTGTGGTTCCTCAATATAATATCTTCTGAGATGATATATAATGTGTGATGTTCTTTGATATTTGGAACTCTTGAAATGCTACAAACCTCTCCCATTCTCTTTTGATCTACGGTTAAGCTAACTAACTTGCAATGTGGAATGAGTGATCTTTTATGGCTAGCAAGGATGAAATGTCTTGGCACTGACAAAAAAATTCAGTACACTGCCTCATGCACATGTAGTGGGAATCTTGGGTTCAATCTTGAAAGATTTCCTCTTTGATTTTTACAAGGAAATATGTAGATGATCCCTTTTTAAATAAGTGTGGCAAGATATATACATTAGAATTCAATGTAGCCTCAATCATTATCATACCTGGGACCAATAATTTCATGTATGATGTTATCAGTTGGCACGATATTCAAATGTGTGACCTACAATAGAATTAGGCCTCCTTTTAATGAACTTGATAGTTTACATCACATTAGCTAATTGGAAAACACTCATGAATGATATGATGTGATAAAATATGTCTTGATGAAGCTCTGATATGAATTTGAAGTCTCTATGATCAAAATGTGTTACCACACAATAGAAATACTAAAAAATCTATGTGTAGAAATGCTTTGATCACTGAACCCAACCTACTCCTTAACCTTACAACATATGCATCTTGGTGATCACTTTAGCATGATCCTAGATTCCTATGAATATGTTTCTATTTGAGTTCGCTTAAGGTATGGAAAAATCTGCAATAATGAATCGTGCTAGTGAGCATGACCTAACAGCTGTTTCCAAACTAAGAAAGGTAATCTAGTTTATATCTTAATGATGGGATTGACCTCTCAGTCAAACAGACTGGTTCCTTTTCCAATGGGAAACAGCCATAACATGCAAGGAACAAGGATATGTGTATGTGATTGCCATAGAACCAAAGACACGAATTTGCTCAAATCATAAAAACAAGGAAACATTACACCATCAGACATACTTCACTATCCATCTCCAATCAACAGAGGCTCACATGCATTAGGAGAAAGGTGGTTGTAAAGCATTCACAACATTTTACAGTTCTACCAAACCAGCTAATTCTTAAATCATACACATCAACAAATGTGACATGAGATAACTTGTGCAACAAGATCCCCTAAGAAATTCTTACCAGCCATTAAGACATCCGATCATGTAGCTACCCAGTTAAACCCCACATCCCTACAGTTCATACAAACAAAACCCTTCCCATACAACGCTGCAACTAACAATGATTCAATCCCTAGATCATATTCGAGCTACGAGTGTAGGAAATTGGCTCAAATACCGACACCTAGGACATCTTACATTCATGCTTATATATCATTTAAATCCAATCTTCAGCCTCTTCGGTGTAGGAGAATAGATGATAAATCAAGTCACATCAATATTAAGCCCTATCAGTCTTTAAACACCTGCAGGCAAAGATTTAGATTTGCATCATTGAAGAAATCTATCTTGGCTATGCTCAAGTACCTTAGAATAGGATGAATAATACATCTATTTATGAAAGTGATTAATTAAGTACAGACCTGCAAGGGTGGCTAGTATTGACTCACATGATTCCTTTTATGTCTCATATCAGTGCATTCAATCTAACCCACATGTGACACAACAGACAATAAATTCTGATGCCCTCTTTCCACACAAGCAAGGGCCCTACTCAATGTATAGTGGCAACATGTTACCAGATTAGAAGCCACCTTGTACTTGGACCTGCATATCAGGCTCATACTTGGCCTCATTCAATACCTTGCCCATGCCCGGGAAATAAATGCAGGATGAGCAGACATGAAACAACTACCAACATAGAACAATGAAGAAATCAATCTTTCAAATCTTCACAATGCTGTACAATAACCCTACACATGGCTCCATGGCGGTTGGCAAGTCTCATCATACACCTAAAATGCCCCTCACGACCCTATTTGTCATCAATAGACATAGCCATGCCACCAAGGGTCAGATAAATGCACCAAGGGTCCCCAATCCTCTGTCATATCCCAAAGGATGAAGGAAAACCCTAAAATAAGGCTTCCATAACATGGTTAGATTTGCATACATAGAGCCCCAAATTCTGCATAGTTGACTATCAATCGCACGGGAGCACCTATCAAATGCAAGAGCATCGCCATCGGTCAAAGAATCCAGCCAATACCATCCTTTAAAAGTAGTCCTCTGTTATAGGTGAGAGAAACCCTAGAAATAGTGCATACAATATCTGACAACCCATGGACACGAGCACTAAACCGTTTGAACTTGGGAAGATGATCGACAGTCAAGATGCTTCACTCCGAGATTGTGGGGCTAGTGCATAACACTCGAAAAAATTGCATGCTAAAAGGAATTAACCGCCGGGCACGCTTCATTCGCTAGGAATGAGAAAATGACATGCACCCGGCCACATCCTCAAGTAACCAAGTCACATACAAAAAATTCAGGCGAGCCATAATATAGCCACACAGACACCACAAGGAACATCACTGTTAAGGCAACATGTGGCAGGCCATAATTTATTGTTGGATCCACACCAACTACTACAAGAAACAAGTCGTCACTAGGAAAAACGTATGGGGTCCACTGATGACATCACTATAGGACGTGGCATGATGTCAGGGATCCATGCAAACTAGCGAGTGGCACCGACTTGTCAACTAAAGAGATGTGGGCCGATAAGATGATGCAACACACATGCCATATGCCACCTACACACTGAATTGCAGCAACCACTAGTGAAAGGATAAGCAACAAACCAGTTTGGAGGATGATTGACGGTGAACACGTGAGGGGAGAGAACCTAACAGTGCACAAAAAATGCATCAAATAAAGGTGCATGGAGGATATTTTCCAGTTATGCACTGTGAATGGAGAATTAATGCAGTGCAGGGTGAACAATGAGTGCAAGGGTACAACTGTCAAGCAGGAAGCAGTAAAGGTTAAGCACGGAGAGACTGGAGGCGAAGACCAAGGGGTTGGAGAGTACAACAGGTAACAAGTAGTCTCAAAGACTGGCTAGGAAGGTAAGCAAGAGGGAAAACAAATACACGTGCTAAGTTATGCACGCGTGGCAGCAGGTAGTCCCCAATGAAATAGAACAAAATGCATTAGGCACATATGGCAAGCATAACATATGAATTATTAGTGCCACATAGCAATATGAATTCAAACAATTAGGGCAAGGACATAGGGTATAAGGCTTTAAGGATCAGATCACCATGGGAGCATGAATTAGGGCACCACTACACACAAACGAACCCCCTTAAGACACATAAGCATACCACCAAGGCATGCGACTAAGGGATGGAGTTTTTCAAGTATTTCAAGTACCATGCATAAATGCTAATTACAAGATAAAAATAAATTTTTTACTTCTTCATTAATAGATCATAATAGTTTATTTCGAATTAAAATCAAATAGATTGAAATCAAATTAAATTAGAAAATATTTTTGAATTGAAAACTCTATTACCTATCTCACCAAGCAAAGGGATGGGAAACAACATTAGAAATATGAGGCAAAATCTACATACACTTATATAAAGTTACATACCGAATCTGGAATGTGTAATTTAATCTCAAATGGTTACCTTGACATAGGAAAAAGATAATACAATTAATCCAAACAATAGAACCGTGCAGAATGGCAAGGGTAATTGTGAACCCTCCTCTCCCATTTCCATTTCCTAATGGTCAATCATCTTTCCATTTCCTAATGATTTTTAACCCTTTCTCCACCTCCTCCTCCAGCTTTTAATTTCATACATATGCAGGTTTCCTAAAAACAATTCAATGAAATGTCCATGTTATCATAAAACGGGTCTTTGACAAATACTCCATCACTGTATATAAGCAGTAATCTGCATCTCTTTATAGATCTAATTTTTTGAGTCTAGATTGCCAAATACTCGAACAAAACCAAAAAAAATAATCTAAAAACTGAAAATAAAACTGTGTCCCTTCATATTACTAAAGTTTTGACACGCGGCACATTATTATAATGCAAGCCTATTTTCCAGATTGCTTCATTTAGCATCAGCAATAATCTCCACAAGAACATTCTCCTTGTTTAAAATGATGGAAACAGTTTGCATCTCTTACAACAATTTCTATTGCAACAATCTTGGAGATAAATTACATTGCAGTGTGGCAATCAGCACATACGCAAAGGTTCTTAACAACTCTGATAGTTGTTCCAGGGGGTATGCTTAACAAACCAAATGCAATTGCTAACTTTTCGCTCTGGTGGCAGAGAGATAATTCTTTTTCCTCCTCTACCACATCATTAAGTAAATGTCTTGAATCTGAAAAAAACCCTGCTGCCTTAATCTCCCAAGCCAATTTCTCCAGCTTTGCATAGATTTCATGTGTCTGTGGATGTGATCTGTCTCCTACACAAAAAGCATGTTCGTTTTTTGGCCTTCAATCCAACTACAGCCAGGGACCTTTTTAAGTCCTCTATCTTTCATCAATCTCCTAACCATTTGAACCTTATCCCACCTGCCCACTACTGCATAGATGTTTGAGAGAAGAACATAAGTCGCAGCATTTTTAGGATCCAAATCAAAAAGCATTGTTGCTGTATATACTCCTAAGCCTATATTCATATGTGATCTACAGGCACCAAGAAAACACATCCACACAACCACCACAGGTTTAACTGGCATCTTAACGATAAAGTTTAGGGTGTCCTCAAGATAACCAGCACGGGCAAGAAGGACAACCATGCACACATAATGGTCAATTGTAGGTATAATGCAATAAGGGTTACTCATGTGATTGAAGTATGTACAGCCCTCATCCACTAAACCAACATGGCTGCATGCACATAAGACACAAGCAAAGGTTGTGGAATTCGGCTTTACACCTGCCAATTGCATTTGCTTGAATGTTTCTAAAGCCTTTTCAACAAATCCATTTTGTGCATCGCCTGCAATCATTGCTGTCCACGAGAACACATCTCTTAGAGGCATTCTGTCAAACAGTCACGTGCCTTGTCTATGCTTTCACATTTTGCATACATGTCTACCAGGGCAGTTGCAACTACAGCATCTGACAAAATTCCTTTATCCTTTATGCTTTGATGGATGTCCATACCCTGTTCCAAAACTCCCATTTTGGCACAGGCAGGGAGAATGCTGACGAAGGTTGTGGAATTTGGTTTTACACCTGCCAATTGCATTTGCTTGAAAGTTTCTAAAGCCTTCTCAGGAGATCCATTTTGTGCATAGCCTGCTATCATTGCTGTCCAGGAGAACACGTCTCTTTGAGGCATTATGTCAAAAAGCTCACGTGCTTTATCTATGCTTCCACATTTTGCATACATGTCTACAAGGGTTGTTGCGACTACAACATTTGATAAAATTTCTCTATCCTTTATGTTTTGATGGATGTCCATACCCTGTTCCAAAGCTCCCATTTTGGCATAGGCAGTGAGAATGCTGGCAAAGGTTGTTGAATTTGGCTTTACACCTGCCAATTGCATTTGGTTGAAAGATTCTAAAGCCTTTTCAACAAATCCATTTTGTGTATATCCTGCAATCATGGCATTCCATGAGAGCACATCATTTTAAGGCATTCTATTAAACAGTTCACTCACCTTTCCAATAAATCCATTTTGTGCATACCCTGCAATCATGGCACCCCATGAGACCACATCTCTATGAGGCATTCTATCAAACAGTTCACGCGCCTTTTCAGCAAAGCCATTTTGTGCGTATCCTGTGATCATGGCATTCCATGAGACCACATTTCTTTGAGGCATTTTATCAAACAGTTCCACGTGCCTTTTCTATGCTTCTACATTTTGCATACATGTCTACCACGGCAGTTGCAACTACAACATCTGACAAAATTCCTCTATCCTTTATGCTTCAATGGATATCTATACCCTGTTCCAAAGCTCCCATGTTGGCACAGGCAGGGAGGATGCTGACAAAGGTTGTGGAGTTTGGCTTTACACCTGCCAATTGCATTTGCTTGAAAGTTTCTACAGCCTTCTCAGGAGATCCATTTTGTGAATAGCCTGCTATCATTGCTGTCCAAGAGAACACGTCTCTTTGAGGCATTATGTCAAAAAGTTCACGCGCCTTTTCAACAAATCCATTTTGTGCATATCCTGCAAGCATTGCTGTCCACGAGACCACATTTTTGTTAGGCATTCTGTCAAACAGTTCACGTGCTTTATCTATGCTTCCACATTTTGCATACATGTCTACCAGGGCATTTACAACTACAACATCTGACAAAATTCTTCTATCCTTTAAAGTTTGATGGATGTGCATACCCTGTTGCGCAGGCTGGGAATATGCTGGCAAATGTAAATTGATCGGGTTGGAGACCTGTTTGTTGCATACGGTGAAACAGGGTGACTGCCTCGTGAGGAAACCCGTGTCTTTTGTACGCTGTAATAATCGTATTCCATGAGAAGCTGTTTCGTTCTTTCATTTCGTCAAACACTTTACGGTCATCCATCAAATTTCCGCACTTGACATACATGTACATAAGCTTATTATGAAAAGTTCTGTGTGTAGCATATGCCATTTAATCGCCTGTGAGCGATGACAGTGAAATTTTTTCCCTTGTGAAAGCGCGCTTTTGAGAATACAGATCTGCAATAATTGCAGGGGGAAATGTGCAGCACCTCATTGAGATGACTTGTGGATGTTAATGGCATTTTATGATTGTGTAATATGTGTAGTGTTATTCAATCTACGTCTACCAGAATGAGGAACAAGAAAAATCTATCCATCACATAAGAGTGCAGTCATGGTTTTATCTCCAGGTAGATTTTTACATTGTCACATTTATTAAGGAAAATTATGTTAATAAATGCAATATTTAAGGGAAATACACTCAGCTACTTAATTTACCATAAAATTTACAAAAACGGTAAATTGTGAGTTTTATTAATGGTAGTACATGTACTAAATTGAAGATTATAAGAATTATTAAGGAATTATGATCTCTTTACTATATATTTCATAAAAGTGTACTTGTGTATGTGTTAAATTAGTTTTTGAGATGGTTTTTTCCATTCAGCAAGCTATAAATGTTAATGTGGATGAAGCATACCATTCCATAGAGATGTGAGTATTAAAGAATGTGAATCCTGAAAATATAAAAGAAGATTGTGTATGGGGGTTTTGCACTTCTAGTTCACTTGGTTCTTGATGTGGTCATGCTTGCAATTTCAGTCATCCCGTATAGTGGTGGAAACAACAAAATGTACATATATGACAGTGTGTTTTAGGTGAGATGATTAAGAAACATTTTATTTGATTATGCAAAACTCCCTTGTGAGCGTCGAGTTTGGATAGATTTCTTGATTTTTGGGTGCTCAAGTTCTTGCAGATAAGGCAAATGTTAATGTATTATATGCAACAAACGCTACAAACAACAAGTTCTGGTGTAAGATGGATATATTACCTTTGTTCTAGGCACCACCCCATTCATCTATTTAGGGTATTTTATTCAAAGAAAATAAACTTTTTAAACACGAATCGATTTTTGAGGTCAATTATTTCTAGCCGAGTAAATAGTTAACTTGCATACTTAGATTATCAATACTTGGAATCTACATCTTAAAGGAGTGATAGAAATCTATCCTAATGTGCAAGGTTTCTTTGTTTTATTATGTAAGTTTGTGGAAGATATGGATTTCATTTTAAGCCTAGGTCCATGGTTTTGGGATAGTCATGATTTGTTTATAAAGCCTAAGTATTCAAATTTTAACCCTACTATAGATATTTTTCATTCATGTCTTTCTAGGTCTTGCTACCTTATCTTTTGTTATAATTTTGGGTCGATTCATTTTTTCAAGTATCGAGAATTCTCTAGGAAGATTTATCTATTTTGACCTAGCGATGGATGGTCCCATTCATTCTACAACAACTTGCATTCAGGTGGAAATAAATATTCCGAAAGGTCAACTTGATGAGGTATGGCTAGAGGTAGAAAATACAATTTGGAAACAAATATTAGATTATAAAAAATTTACATTTCATTTCCGCAAATGCATATATTTATTTGATTGAGTGGCAAATAAATTCCCTTGAGGATGAAATTCAATGACCTTCTATAAGTCTATATTCTATTTCTAGATGGATCATATTAATAAGGCCAATTTTGTAGGTATATGAGCTTTGTAAGCTCTCTTAGGGATAAAATAATCTCTATGATATTTATTCATGTTGTTAAATGTATAAATTGTGTTGATGGAATTCCGAGGGGGATCAATTGGTAAGGTACCAAATGAATTCCTTGAAGTTTTGGATTTAGTCTAAAAGTGTCTATGATACAAGTATGACATTGAGTTAAATCTAGCTCTCCATGAGCTACCTAGCATTACTTTCATGTTTAATTATCTATTTGGTTAATCCAAGTTGAAGGGAATATTTGTTGTCAAGTCTTAACATTTCCTTTGTGGGGAAATTAATTTGTTTAAGTATCACCTCATATTTAAAGTTTCAACTAAATCTTATAATTTCTAGTCATTGATTGATCAAATAAATTCCTAACCATAGATGTATTGGAGTAATATGTTGTTGTGTCCACAACACTCCCCTAATTTCACAAGTGAAATCAAGGAGCCCCTTGGCCTTTTTCAAGGTAGTCCAAAATTGTTCACCAAATTGTTTTACCTAACGCGCAATCTTTGTTTATAAACATCTCAACATGCCTTAGTTATACTTGCACGCGCAATCTTATTTCCTTGTGTCTTTTTCACCCTTCATGGAAATTCCTTTTTTCCATTACACACATAAATTTCTTGCTATCATGCAACTTAGTGCGCGCACTTGTATATTTTTAGTGCACAAAGTCTATATGAGTATACCATTGTGCGTTATAGCACAAAGTCTATCCCGAGTATACCATTGTGCATCATTTCACAATCTACCATGTGTGTTCCTTTGTTCCTCTCAACCCTTGTGATATCCACATTCAAATTGAAGCAGGTTACATCCCCTTCATGTTTAAACAAGCTTTCACTCAATCCTATTACGTAGCTATACCAAGATTCCTATGATGCCCCTTATCTTTTGTGATACTTTCACTTTCCTAGATGCTACGCGATCTCATTTTGAGACCAGTAGTTGATCATGAATAGGAAAATAGGTTATTGGACCTATGATCATGAATACTCCCACACTAATAGTGATTTCACTAAATCTAGTGGATGCACACTAATTTAATGATTTTTATGATGGTCTACTTGTATACTCCCAACCAATAGTGATTTCATTCAATTCAACCTAAATAGAGTCTTGCACACTACTGTACAGGATGTTACAGATATCCTGTAAGAAGACTTTTACACACATATAAGAACTTTAGTTTCTTTATTGCTCTCTACTAAAGGTTTAAAACCCATTCTCACCATAAAAATACCTTTCTACATGGGAACACTAAAAATTCTCACAATACATTTCTAGGATAAAACCTTATAATAGAATAGATAATCATAATAGCATTTTATCGAACAATTAGAGGCTTACAATATTCTAAATTAATGTATACATGCTTCAAACATTCCTAAACATCATCCACACATTGGCTCAAGGAGAGAGGTAGTTTACCATATTTGAGTCATATGAACTTAATTACGATGATATGATGAGATTTAAGGACTAGATGGTATCAATAACATCATGCATAGTAAATCAAATGTGATTTTATGATGTGTTTTTCCATTTTATGGACCCTTACTACATCATTATCTGAAGTAAATCATAGTTCATTTGCATAATATTGCACAAGCAACCATGCTCATGGATTCAAGTTGATATGGAGAGTAAAACATAAGACAAGGAGATATAATAATTGTAGTTTCTTGCTTGTAATAAGACAATAGAAGCTATCAACCAAGAAAATATAACCCTTTGGAATGGAGAAGCCATTCTAATTTATATCTCTCACAATGAGACTCGTCATCTACCGCCCACATGACCTTTCGAAATTCCTATCACTTGTGACTATTCACATTCCACTAGGAGTGAAAAATAAGTCACTTTCTTATAAATGGAAAGGGAAATTTTACAATGCAAACATTAGATAGTTGAACTTAAGTGAATAGGATGAAATAGTTATAAAGTACATTTGCAATGGAGAATTAAAAAGTGGAGAGAGATAAGAAGAGAGAGATAATGGATAAAGAATGAAGAGAGAGAGAAGAGAAGCTCCAAGATCGAATGAGGAAAGATGAATAAGCTCTGATCATGAAGAAGATCCACTCTTGTGATGAATAAGTGAAATGCTCCAATGCAGTGATGAACTTTGGATCCTTGACCTATTGTACACTATGAGAAGCCTCCTAGGATGATGAATTTTTGTAGCCTTGTAAGGTACAATAAGAAATGAAGTGAGAATCACTTGATGAATGGAACATGAAGATCAATGAAAAATGTCCTCTTTGACTTGTAACAATCCTTCCAATCCATGAAACACTTCCATGCATTTCTGGCCCTCTTGCACTTGATGAGAACTTGAAAAAATTTCCTACACAATGTAACCATGATGACCCTTCCACTTGGGAAACACAATGACTAATGATTTGTGAGACCAAAAACCTTCCGACCCTGAGATGGATAAAGGTAGGATATTACATGAAGAATGATGAGTATTGCCATTGATGTCAGATGTTGATGATGTCATCTTGATGAGAAAGAGAGAATTTGAATACAACTGAGAGATAATTTGAAGACAACTTGAAGGTTGTCAAGATCAACCGACAAAATATAGACCATTTTTGAAGAAGTATTGTCAAGGTCAAGTGCATATGAAGCCTAGTCATGAGGCATGAAGAGAGATGGAAGAGGCACATATGGTTAGAGGCATGTGAAGGATTTTTTATCACTGTTTGAGAATGGTAGTGAGGTGGAAAGTCACTCAGATTCCACCTATAGGGGTAAAACCTCCATTCTAGGTTTGCACCTAGACCCCTCCTAAACCCTACCTAACCTAATGAGTCATTCCATGATCAATTTTCAGAGAAATAATGAATATTGTTTATTGGAGAAAGGTAAGATAAGTTATTTCAGGTATGTTTGATGCATTTTTAAGTCATGGTTTGAATTATTTTACAAGAAAGTGCATTTTAGGCCTTCTCGAGCTCATAGAATGAGGGTTTCAAACCCGAGAAGCACTTTTAGGTGTTCATAGGCACATAAAATATCTTCATGGTAACCTAAACTATTTATGAGAGATGGGGAAGGTCCTAGCTAAGTATTCAAGGCATTAGTTTTGGATTATAAGTCCTATCCTTTATGAACAATTGTTAACACCAAAATTGGTCAAAATCCTCCCTAAAACCCTAATAAGGACTCGATAGGAAATATTTTGTTCAAAAATAACTCAGAATGGATTCAAAATTCCAAATAAACTATTTTATCATGTATCAACTCTTCAAGGTACCTCCAAGTGGTGGTGGTTTAATCAAATGAAGAGATAAATGTGCAGGTACATGCTTATTTTGTCAAGAAGTTGTTGTAGCTCTCAAAAGTTGTATTGGCCAAGATGAATAAATGAATGATAATGGTGTTAGAGACCCATTATTCATGTCTATGGTGGTTTCTAGACATATGTTCCAGTCTCTAAGTTATCCTATGAGGTCAATTGCTCATGACTGGTTTTTGAGGTGATTTGACAATTTTGTTTTAAGGAGCATGGCATGAATGCAAGGTGTAAAGCTAATCAAGCATGGAGGAGGTCAGTAGAGTTCAAATAAAAAGTATTTGAAAGGTTTTTTAGTTTTATAGAAGGATATGTGAGCCCAATAAGATCATGTTGTGTCGTTATGTAGGAACCTAATGCAATTAGGTCTTCATGAGACCTAAAGGTGAAAAATGCCTAATTGAGTTGTGGTAGACCAAAAGAGGTTTAAGTTGTGATTAATTCATTTTTATAAGATGTTATAAGACCTATTATATGGCCTGACTTAAGTGGTTTTAGGTGTGTATGTCCGACCAAGTGGTATATGTTCATGAATCATGTATATATATGCAAGGTGTTTTAGGCCTATTATTTGAGTTGAATGAGAAAAATATAGTGCATGTTTGAGTAGTAAGAGGTCTTGTAGACCATGGGAAGAGGGTTTATGTTGAATATCATGAAGGTGGTCAGCCTATGAAATTCAATTTGTACATGCCTATATCAAGGTGAAGAAGATTGATGAGCAAAGAAGCATAACATGCAGTTTGAAGAGTGATCAAGAGCATAAGGGTAGAAATATGGTCATCATTTGTTGATCAAGCAATAGAGGGTTAATAAGGTGAAAAAAATACAAAAGTAGATGAGTTGGTGTTGAGTCACTTAGGAGTTTGTGCTTCCTTGCAAGTTGGTGCTTGTTAAAACCTAGTTAAGTAGGTGCTTAACTTATTTGGGGTTGGTACTCCAAGTTGAGTGGGTGCTCAACTGAATTTGATATTTTGCAATAATTTATAGGAAAATAGTTTTGTTTTCATAGATTTTTAGTGGTTTTTCTTCCCTTGAGGGTTTCCCACTCATATATGTGTGTTCTCTCTTGTTTCATGTTCTTGTGAATGGTTTTTTATGCATTATAAGATCACTATGGTTAATATGTATTGAATGGTAAAACATAATTGAAAGAAATTTTTGTAAGGTCACTGATTCACCCCCTCTCAGTGAATTGTGCTTCCAATAATTGGTATCAGATCTTGGTCCTTTGGAGTAGGCCTAACAACTTAAAGGAGATCCTAGAATTAAAAACATGTATATTCAAGTTTAAGGAGGCTTCTTCAACCAATAAGGACTCCTCTCTTCAATGGGAACTAACTATGAATTTTGGAGCATCAGAATGAAGACCTATCTAATGTCATTAGATTTTGACATATGGAAATCAGTGGTTGATGGATAAACTTAACCTCCTACACTCCTAACTGATGCAGCAGGGAAAAATTATTAAATTTTAGTCTAGTGAAAACAACTCTAAAGTAATGAATGCCATTCTATGTGGTTTTTCAGAGTGTAGAATTTTTTAAGGTCATGCATTATAACAAATCCAAAGGGATTTGGGAAAACATTGTAGACCATATATGAAGGAGACACCAAAGTAAAGTTAGAAAAGTTGCAAACCCACCAAAGGCAGTTTAAAATGTTTGAGAATGAAGGAGGATGAGAACATTGCTTCTTATCTATTGAGAGTAGATGAAGTGGTAAATGTCATCAGAGGTCTAGGAGAAAATTTGGAAGAATCAACAATGGTACAAAAGGTATTGAGATCTCTAACATCCAAGTTTGATTCAAAGGTCTCTTTTATGGAGGAAATCAAGGATCTAAACACATTAGATGTGGATGAGCTTCATGGCATCTTGTCTGCCTATGAAATGAGAACCATTGATGTAAGACCCTCCAAGAAGGAAGTTCATTCAAAATTGAGAAGAAGTCACAAGGTAAAAAGGTCAAGGATGATACTGATATAATATTGATGATGACAAGATATAAAGCCATGTTTTTCAGAAAACTAAGGAAAGGATCAAGTAAGTATAAAGGTAAGTTTCCATTTAAGTGCTTTAACTTTTGGTAAGGTTGGTCACTTTACATCCAAGTGCCCTAACAAAGATAAGGATGATGGAGAGCATGATGAACATCATGGTGAGGATAAGAAGTCCTATAAGCATGACAAGAACAAAAGGAGTTTCAATAAGTATGAAGGAAAGAAAGGGTCATTCAAGAACAAGATAATTTTTTATACCAAAGAAGATAA
Organism: Taxus chinensis; assembly: GCA_019776745.2. Classification (NCBI taxonomy): domain Eukaryota; kingdom Viridiplantae; phylum Streptophyta; class Pinopsida; order Cupressales; family Taxaceae; genus Taxus; species Taxus chinensis. The sequence goes on along the minus strand of CM034154.1, from coordinate 644,079,239 downwards.
TAGCTCCTCTAATATAAGTGAAAAAGTACATCTGAGAGTGATGATAACAATGATAAAAATGAAACTATATTCATGGCCATAGAAATAGGTAGTGAAGGTTGTTCAATATTGAAAATCCTCATGGAAGATGAAGATTAAGATGAAGAAGAGGAAAAGTGAATCTTGAGGAAGAATTTTTGAGTGCTCTAGATGAGTTGAAGAACCAAAGAAGGAAGAATCGTATATTGAGGTCATTGATCAAGGATTATGAGGAACAAATCAATAACAAGGCTAATAGACATGATGAGATCATCAAACAGCTGGAAACTCAGGTTGAGTTTGTAACAAATAAGTCTTAAGACCAAGGAGGAAGAATGCACCAAGTTCAGAATAGAGATGGAGTCCTTGAAGGATAGAATTGGATTAGGAAACAAAAAAGTTTAAGACACATCAAAATTTTAAAAAGAGAAATGAAATTCTTGGTGATATCTTGAGTATTCAGAGGTCTCCACATGATAATTCAGGTCTTGGTTTCAAAGAATACCAAAATAAGAGCAAGGAAAATGATAAGGAAGGTCTTGGTTTCAAAGAATATCAAAAGAAGAACAAAGGAGATTCAGACCTCAAAGGATATTGGATCATCAAGGAGTGATGACACTAATAGAGTAAAGATGCATTCCTATAAAAAAGACAAGGTATGTAAATTCTTTCAAAGGATATTGTTTTTCATGCAATCAATATGGACATAGAGTTGTGGATTGTAGAATTAATCCCTCATGGAGGAATGGAATGAATGCTCATTTCAACAATAGAAGTAGAATTTTTTGCTACAATTGTCATCAGATAGGACATATTGCAAGATATTACAAGATGAGAAAAATGAGGAAGATCAGTCAAGGAAAAAAGATGTACATCATGAAGACAGACCCTGTGGATAAGGTGAAGGAGGAGAAAAAGACTAAAGGAGAAGAATATTTGATAGCTCAGACTGCCTTTCACATCCAAAATGAATATATGATCTGGCATATAGATAGTGGTTTCTCAGGCCACATGACAGGGAATAAGAACAAGTTCATTTCATTGAAGGAGAATGCTTCAGGTACAATGAGATTTAGAGATAACACATTTGCCAATATTGTTGGAAAGGGTACCTTGAGTTTATAAAATGGAAGACCAAGATATAAAATGTGTTGTATGTATGAAGGATTGAAACAAAAATTGTTGAGTGTAAGTCAAATGTGTAGTCAAGGACACACAGTGATCTTTCATGACAAAGGGTGTGATATAAGAAGATCTAATTCAGGAAGACTAATTGCCAAGGCTAAGAAAACTGAGAACAATATGTATATCTTGAGTGAGATAAAGAAGGAGAGATGATTCATGAGCAAGATGGATGAATGTTGGCTATGACATAGAAGGTTAGGCCACCTAAACTTTGATAACTTGGTCAAGATCAAATCCAAAAAGTGTGTGAAGAATATGCCTAAAATCACCAAACTTGTAAACACACTTTGCAAGGCATGTCAACATGGTAAGAAAACTAGAAGGAGATTAAGTCTAAGTACTAAGGAATAATATACTTAATGTTTCTTTAGAGATAATTCACATTGATTTGTGTGGACCTAAAAGGATTCAAAGCATTCAAGGAGATAAGTACTTCATGTTACTCATAGATGACTACACAAGAATGACTTGGGTAGCATTATTGAAAGAAAAGTCAGAAGCTCTTGATAAGGATTCAAGGAATTTAAGGATCTAGTTGAAAATGAAAATAATGTAAAAATTAAGTGTCTAAGGTCTGAAAAATGAGGAAAAATCAAGTTTTGGTTTGACAAATGAATTTGATGACTTTTGTGAGGCTCGTGGAATAAGGAGACAATTTTCAGCAGCTAGGACACCTCAGTAGAATGGGGTAGTTGAAATAAAGAATAGCGAAAATTCAAGAAATGGACAAGGACAATGTTAAATGAGTCAATGACTATCTGATGGCTACTAGAGAGAGGCAATAAGCACTATAGTTTACATTTTGAATAGAGGACAAATAAGGATTAATGGAAATAAAACCCCCTATGAGCCTGTGGAAAGGAAGACCTGCTAATGTGGGGTACTTTAGATTGTTTGGAAGCAAATGCTTCATCAAAAGAGATGAGGAAGACCTAGGTAAATTTGATTCAAGGTCTGATGAAGGAATATTCTTAGGATATTCATCAGTTAGCTCAACCTATAGATGCTTCAATAAGAGATTACAAAAGATAGTGGAAATCACCAATGTGAAGGTTGATGAGACATGTTCTAAGAAGTCACATTTTTAGAATTTGGACTCCAAGAATGAATGAAGAAGCTATAGATATAGATGATGAAGAAGAATAAGTTGAGGAAAGAGAAGATTCAAAATGCCCTCTAAGATAGATTCAGAAAGACCATCCTGAAACACAAATCATTGGCAACAAGGATGTAGGTGTGCAGACAAGGAGGAAGTTGGTAAGTAACCTTAACCAAGTAAATGTTACTCTATTGTCTAAGATTGAACCTAAGAACATTTTAGAAGTAAGTAAAAACAAGTTTTGGATAAGTTCTATAAATGAGGAGTTAGACCAAATAGAAAATAATGAGACTTGGGAACTAGTTCTTAGGCCTAAAGACAAGAATGTCATTGGCACAAAATGGGTATTTAGGAAAAAATTAAATGAAGATATATAATTCACTAGGAACAAGGCCATATTGGTATGAAAGGGATATGCACAAGTAGAAGGATTTGAATTTGAGGAGACCTTTTCTCCTGTAGCAATATTGGAGGCTATCAGACTGTTTCTACCTTATGCAAGTTTCAAAGGGTTCAAGGTATACCAAATGGATGTTAAGTCAGACTTCCTAAATGGGAACTTGGAAGAAGAGGTATGCATAGAGAAACCTGAAGGTTTCTCATTATTAGATGACAAGGACTATGTTTGTAGACTAAAAAAAGGATCTTTATGGTCTAAATCAAGCTCTTAGAGATTGGTATGCTAGATTGGACAAGTACCTATTAGACCAAGGATTCATGAGAGGAGTTACATACAACAACTTGTACATAAAGATAAAAGACGATCATCACTTGATGGTGTTGTTTATGTGGATGACATCATCTTTGGTAGAAATAATTAAAGCATGAACAAGGGCTTTGCAAATGTGATGAATAAGGAATTTTGGATGTCTATGTTAGGAGAGCTATCATTCTTTATTAGATTACAAATCACTCAATCAAAAAGTGGTATATTCATTTCACTAGCCAAATATATAAGATAGATATTGAAAAATATTGAGATGGAATATTTCAGGGTAGTTAGGACACCTATGATCATAGGGTGTAAGTTAATTAAGAAGAATGAGTCTTCAAAGGTGTATTATACATCATACACCTTAATGATTGGGATTTTTTGTATAATACTGCCTCTATACCTGATATCATGTAAGCAGTAGGTATTGTGGGAAGATTTCAAGCAGATCCAAAGGAAAACCATTTTCAAATAGTCAAGAGAATACTTAGGTATCTCAAGGTTACTATGGAGTTTGGGTTGTGGTACCTAAGGATCAAGGAGTTCTACTTGAAAACCTATATAGATGTTGACTAGATAGGGAATCTAGATGACAGAAAGAGCACTAATGGAGGGTATTTGTTCTTAAGAGAATGCCTAGTTTCATGGATAACAAATAATAAAGCATATGTGGCTTTATAGAATTGTGAGGCTGAGTACATTATAGAATCTTCATGCTCTACTCAAGTTCTATGGATGAGATAGACCTTAAAGGACTACAAGGTGGAGTATGAGAGTCATATTCCCATCTATTGTGATAATACAAGTTTCATAGATGTTTTAACTAATCTAGTCATGCAGTTAAGGAATAAGCACATCCCCATCAGATATAATTTCCTAAGAGAACATGTTCATGAAAAAAATGTTAAGGTTAGAATATGTATCTACTAAGGATCAGGTTGCAAACATTCTAACCAAGTGACTTTCAATGACAACATTTGAACATTTAAGACATGAGTTGGGTGTAATCCATGTTCTTGACAGTCATTAAGGAAGTCAATAACTTAGGGGGATCTAATCATGAGGTTTTTTAGCTCCAAGAGAAATAAAGTAGTGTTGATAAGGTGTGCATAGAGATAAGGAGAGCATGTTTGGTTAATGCTTCCAGTATGGTAAGTTCTAGGTGTGATCCAAGAAGTTGCATGTATCTTAACGAAAAGAGATCCGAGGAAATCAAGAGGATCTCCCTAGTTTAGTAAACCCAGGAAATCCCACCTTGACAGATGCCAGTTACCCCTAACCGTCACCGGTTAAGCCAGAACCGTCGTTGGTTACCCTTTAAACCCCAAAATAGCCTTATTCTCAAGGTTAGGTAGAAGGTTGGTAAAAAGATTAGAAAATTTGATGAACACTAACACATTCTAGAGAGAACACACATGCAAGGAAGGAGATCAAGCATCTTTTCCTGCACAACCATCCCAACTAGGATCTAATCTAACCAAGCAAAGAGGAATGTACATGCAGCCCATGCAGAAGCTTTCCCTCAGTTGGTGATCACCTGCATCCTTCAAACCTCTCATCAACACCTCCATCCTTCACTCACAAGCATCCAAGACTAGAATCCAAGTAAGTAAAACATTATACTTCTCTAGTTCATTTCATTTCGTCATTATATTATCACCTATTGTTTACACAGCCACCCATTGACCTCCTCCAACACTCACCCCTCCATATACCGATCAAAACTTTTCCCAATCCTACCCAAATCACCCAATACCTCATCCCAACCAACCAAAGTCCTTTGTTTAATCACAAAGGAGACCCAAAGCTTGTTCTGTGGCATTCCCAGTTCCCCACAATAACCGGCACCAGTTACACCTAACTGTCGTTGGTCACCCTTAACCAACATTGGTCTTTGTATTTGTCCATATAACCAGAACAATGACCTATCCACCTAATTCCCTCTCACCCTCATTCACCTGTGATTTATCTGAGACCTCTGTCAGACCTACAGAGCCCAGAACTAGTCACTTGACCTTTGGATCCTATTCTAACCTAGCATGTTAGATTAGATCTATTTCTTATTGTGTTTTAAGTGAGATACCTAAATCATTTCGAATTATAATAGGATTTACCTTATTTACCACATTAAATTGTTTAAAAAAGTGGATTGATAACCATCTAGAAAGTATCACACTTCCCGTATCTAGCACACACTAGGTAGTTCACTGCATATATTGTTTGACTCCTTCTGGTGGTCTTGCTTTTCATTACAGGTACTTTCTCCTAGCCAAAAGGAAGTTATCACTATCAGCTGTGGATTTAGAAGTCATACGCATGCAACAACCCATCAACTAGCATTTGAATAGGTATTCCTCCTATGCCCATTACCCTATCTGTTTCGTCAATATTCCAAAGAAAAGTCTAAGAATCAGGTGAAACATTTTGGCATGCCCGGTGGGACCTATCCGGGGTTCCTTGCATTTTACTCATTCCTAGGAAAAAGTTGTGTGTTTTTTTCCCTTCTAAAAAGTATGCACATTAATTTTATTCCTTGGTAACCTTCTTTGTCTTTTTATTTTCTCTAAGGGAAACCTTTCTTTTGGTGTAATTAAAAAGAACCATTTCTTCTTGTTTTCTGCATTGTAGTGAAAGAGCATCCCTCTTCCTCTTCATCTATTTGTGTCATCCAACTTCACACTTCAATTTGGGCTTAAAAATAAGTGCATTACATTCTGATTTATCGCATTAGCTCACATTAATTGAGGGCAACCTATACGCTAGAAGTCATGATCAGCTGATGGTTGATAAACGAACCATAGAAAGTACATCTCTTTCTCTCTCTGAGTCTTGCCAAATTGCACAAATTCAAAACAAACACATATTCTTAAACAAAATCTTTCCTAAGAACACCTGTCAATGATCGCACTGATATGAGGATTGGCAGGTACTCCCCATCTCACTGCTCTGTCGAGTCATACTTCAGAGCAAAGCCCGTCCCCACCATAACATACCTGAAACCTCACCTTTTAGATATCCTTCTTTGTAGGAAGTCATCCTCACCAAAAAAATCTATTTCAAAATTCATGTGTCAGTCCTTAAAAAGCATAAGGTAAACAAACATAATAGAAAAGGAACTCCTAGGATAGCATGTTTCTTAATGTTTCTACTTGGCTTGTGTTTTGAAGTGAGAGATCACGGTCTTCATTTTTCTTGTTCATCCTTGCACGCTCCTCATCATAGCTGGTGTATACCTGCTTCACCTGAGTGTGCCTGGACCATATTATCATCATTCTCAGAATTTTGGGTCTGATTCCACACCAGATTTTAATTCACAACCACTATTCTTTCATCACTATTTCAATTTCACAGTGACCGGTGTCGATCCAGCGACTGTCGTCGGTTACCCTCTAACTGTTGTCAGTTATACCCAACCGATGTCAGTTCCAGGTCCTTTTGTTAACCTACCCAAAAAGACATTTTATTCATCTTCTTCCACTTTTTACGGTCCATGTTACTGCCATCATTCCCATTCACATTGTAAACATCATCAGATTTGGCATACCTATCATATTTGACCTTCTGCCTTGTTTTTCACTCACTATTCTTTTTCTACAGTGACCGGAAGCGGTTATCCAGGACCGGCGTCGGTTTTCCCTGACCGACATCGGTTGGCCTGTTTCACTTTCCAACCAACATTTGGTACCTAATCCACTTTTTGCCGCCAGATTCACCTATTCCTGCTATTTTTCTGTGTCATTTATAGAGAAGCAACCTTCCCTGATCAGTATTGGTTCACAAGGTGTTGACCCGAAAACAAGCAAGTGCACTCGTATTTCAAGCCATTTGTCAACCACTCCCACCTAGTCCTTCACCACCTTCCATTTTATCACCAGTCATGGATCCCATCCAACCTATCACTATCGCTACCGGAGATGAGGAGTTCACACGACTCCTTGACCAAAACCCTGCCACCTTGTAGTTTTATCCTTCCCACTCGTCCACTCGTGATGCCTTGGGTCAGTTGATATATGACATGCCTGTATCTATCCCCCAACTCTCGCTCCCACTTCTGCATTGGCCCCATCTGGCTCTGTGCTGCCCGCATCTACTTTACCCCCAGTCGTCTCGTAGCTAGGTCTTATACCCGCTATGACTGCCGTGTCTTCCACCTCCATGGCACCCGCCACATCCACCGTGCCTTCGATAACCACCCAAAACACAACCTCATCCCCCCCTAATATCTCGCATATACCTATAGCTACACTACCACCCCTAGTGTCAGTGACCTCTACCCCTTTTCAGAACGTGGTCCTTTCCATTCCACAATCGTTAGACCCCATTACCACTAAGGTAACTACGACCCTTCCACCTCCATATACATACTATCAACATCCTCCCATTTCATCTATTATTCACTCTAGGTACGTACCCCCTATTTCATTTCCTCCTTCTCAATCTACCTATATGGCAGCACCATACACTGGAATGCCACCTCCATCATATACCCAACACCAACCACCCTTTGCTACAGGAGGTACCCATGCATCACAACCCACCAATGACTTAATTAAGTTAATGATTGGAAAAATGTAGACATTGGAGGCATCAGTTTCTGGATCCTGCAACACCCTCACATACGATGAGATTTGTAACGAGCCTATACACCCATCCATTCCTATCCGCCCATACCCCGTGCATTGGGAAATGCCTAAATTTAATCATTTTAATAGAAAAGAAGACCCGCAGTAGCATCTGCGGTCATTCAAAAATGGTTGTTATCTGATCACTCACGATTATGCTTTACTCTTGAGAACCTTTCCAATGTCTCTGACTAGACCTGCATTAGATTGGTATAGTGGGTAGAAACTCTATATTTTCATTCAATCAGGTAGCCCAAGCCTTCTTGGATCATTTCTCTATCAATATCGTCAAGAAGGTTACCATGACGGACATATACTCCACGCGTCGGTATGAGAACGAATCTATCACATATTTTGTCGCTTGATGGTGTAGCTTGATCAATCAACTAACCTTTCAACTGCCCCAAATAGAACTCATCAAACTCTTTAAGTGAGCTTGTGCTAGACATATCTCACCTACCCTGTAGGTTCAAACCTTCTGAGCATTCGATGAAGCATTCACCATGGCATGCAAGTTAGAGATTCGGGCCATTGAAGAGAAGAAAATCCAATTACGCAATAAGAATTCGGCATTCAAGTCGAATGATACCCCTTCTTCTTCAAAACCATAAACTAATTATTTAAAGGCCAAAGGCACTGCTAACGCAATGGTACTCAATGCCGGCCCAGCTCATCCGTCAAATCAAGATACGCCCTCATCTAATCTCTCACCCATCCAAACATTTCAATTCAAACGAGAGCAGCGGAAATACACCCCAATTGGGGAACCTTACTCTTCTGTCTTAGAAAAACTTATCAAAGTTGGAGCCATCACCCTTCCACCTATAAAACCACACACTGGTTTTGACCCTGCTCACCCCATGCCCACATGGTATAAAGAACATGACTTTTGTAACTATCATCGAGTGAAGGGTCATAGTGACAGCAATTGCATCACTTTCAAGAATATTGTCCAAGAAATGCTCGAGAAAGGTGAGTTAACCATGGATAATCCTAACGTACCTACCAACCAAAACCTACACATCTTCAAGAAACCATTTCCCAACCATGCCCCTTCATCTGACCAAACCAGTGAGACCTCAACTCATGACACCCATACCCGCGAGGTTCACGCTATCTTTAATGACATACCTGTCACCTCCCAAGTACCCTCTATTCCTTCCATGGAGGAGATCCTAGCCCGAAATCCTCCTTCTGCGTTGGAACCCACCGCACCTACTCCTCCACCCACATAGGAACACCTTTCATCTCCTTCATCACCTACAGAGGAGTCTTCCGCTAACATCAAAACCATTTCACCTTTGGCTTCTCCACTTAGAGAACCTTTACCCGTAGTAGTAGCATTGGTCACTGTCAGAAGTAGATACAAATCTACAAGATGAGAATATTGAGCCTCCGACACGCCAAATCTTAGTAAGAAGGTCACAAAGGGTAAGTAGACCTTCAGAAATATTTTCATCTTCCTTGTCTTATTTATTATTGACTGATAGTGGTGAACCAGAAATCTTTGAAGAAGAAATGCATGATAAAGCCCATAAGTAGTGGGAGCATGGCATGGATAAGGATATAGACTCCTTATAACAAAACTAGACATGGGATTTGGTTAATTTTCCAGCAGGTAAAACAACATTATAGAACAAGTGGATTTACAACATCAAGGAAGAAGATGGTGGATAGAAGAAATACAAGGCAAGGATTGTAGTAAAAGGATTTACATAGAAAGAGAGTATTGAATTTGGTGAAAACTTTTCTCATGTAGTTAAGATGACTTCTATTCATACTATATTGAGTTTAGTTACAGTAGATGATTTGAATTTAGAGCAACTTGATGTCAAGATGACATTTCTTCATGATGATTTAAAGGAAGAGATTTATATGAATAAGTCATTTGGGTATGAAGTCAAGGGTAAGGAGAAATTTGTGTGCAAATTGAAAAAGAGCCTATATGGGCTCAAGAAATCTCTAAGGAAATGGTATATGAGGTTTGATAGTTTCATGCATGAGCATGGTTATTTGAGATGTGAATCTAACCATTGTGTTTATTTCAAGATGCTTGGAAATGGGAGCTATATTATTTTGTTACTGTATATGAATGATATACTTATTGCATGATCTAATATGTAGGACATTGGTGAGCTTAAAGAAATATATCTCAAACATTTGCAATGAAGGATTTAGGAGTTTCAAAGAGAATTATTAGCATGAAAATTCACAGAGATAGGAAGAACAAGAAGTTATTTTTGTCTTACAAGCATTATATCAATAAGGTGTTGGAAAGGTTTAATTTACAAAATTCAAAACCTGTAAGTACACCTATGGATGGACACTTCAAATTGAGAAAATATTAGTGTCCTATATCACATGAGGAGGTTGAGTACATGGCACGAGTTCCGTATGCTTCAGTAGGTTGGGAGATTGATGTATGCTATGGTTTGTACCAGACCAGACCTTGCACAAGAAGTAAGATTTGTGAGTGGATTTATGGCTAATCTAGGTAAATAGCATTAGAAAATAGTCTAATGCATTTATGTTATGGAGGGTCAGATACTTCTTTACATGGCTATGTAGATTCAGACATGGCTAGTGATTTGGATGGTAGGAGGAACACCAGTGGATATGTTTTCACAGTAGGTGGCATGATAGTTAGCTGGATTTCTAGATTGCAGAAGTTTGTGGACTTATTTACTACATAGGATGAGTATGTTGTAACTACAAAAATAAGCAAAGAGATGATATGGATGAGCAGGTTCATGGAAGATTTGGGAAGGAAGCAAGAGGATTGCAGATTGTACAGTGATAGTCAAAGTGCAATTAATATAGCAAAGAACTCAGTGTTTCATTCTAGAATGAAACACATTTAGTTGAGATATCACTTCATACAACATGTATTGGAGGATGGGCAGCTGAAGTTAGAAAAAATTCATACAAAGGAGAACCCTGTGGATATGCTAACAAATTCATTGGAAAAGGAGAAGTTAGAGCTACACTCCACTTCTATTGGTCTTCGATTTTGAGACTTGAAGATGGAGAAACATGACAAGGAAAGGATTAGAGGAAGGATTTGTATGGTATAATGCAACAATTCATCTCCAAGTGGGATATTGTTGAGTTGTGGAGCTTGATTGCTTCACTGGCATGCTTTTATAGACTTGCTGGAATATACAGTAACCAACGTCGATTGACGAATAGACACCAATCACCCAAGTACCGATATCAGTCAGGCAAGGAGGAACCGACATTCGTTAAGGATAACCGACATCAGTTACCTATGCATGAATTCTATAATTAAGTTACGGGAATTAGATCTATATTTATTTGGAAAGTGAATCTAATGGTTGTAATTGCATAGCTAAAGTGTTGTAAGTTTGTACATGCCTATATAAGCTAGAAAGCTAGGGTTACAAGTAAGAATGAAGAAAGATTTACAATAATTGTAAAGAAGTTTCCTTTTATAGAGAAAAAGAGAAACTTGTAGAGAAGAAGTTACATGACATCGAAGAAGGTGTGGAAGATTACAAATCTTCATTGTACTTCCTCTATGATAATAAATTGGTTGTTTCTTGGTAGACGTATCCCACACTAGGTGAACCACGTTAAATCTGATGTATTGTTTCTTCTTGTTTATTTATGTATTAATTTATTATATGTTTAGATCTACTTAAAATATTTGTACAACCAATCTACTAACCCCAACAATTTGTTTAGGATTCATTGCTTTGAGTAAATATTCCCAAGAATAGGTAGTTAGTTCTTGGTGTGTGGACTAAGTAAAATAGGAGTGATGCCTATAAATAGCTCTTCTAACTTGGAAAGGGGGGCATATTTTGTAAATCATTTTGTAATCAATACAAGTGCAATTCTAAAAAGTTAATTATAGTTGCTCCAAATCTGAAGTGAAGAGAATGGCCAAAATCCACTCTTCCCCAAGGAGGAGGATTTTTCTGTTATTTCTTAGCATAGTTTATTTACTGTAGATTTATTTTTTAAAATTTATTTCAATGATTTGTTTTTTGTGTATTTCCTTTTTATGCATGTTTAATTTCAGTTTGTTTTCTTAGGAAGAATTACTGTTGAACAAGATTTTCTTTCTCCTTTTGTATACAGATGTAGACACTGCCTTGGTTATAATGACACCAACTTGTCTATGAGTTGGTTAAATGATTGGTAATTACAAGGACCCATCAGATTCATTTATGCCAAATTTTTATGATGTCATCTTCAGGAGAAAGAGAATTTGAAGACAACTTGAAGGTTATCAAGATCATATTGTAAAATGTAGGTCATTACTGAAGAAGTGTTGTCAAGGTCAAGTGCATAGGAAGCCTAGTCATGAGGTATGCAGAGATATGGAAGAGACATGGATGGTAACATGCATGTGAAGGATGCTTGAGCATTGTTTTAGCATAATAGTGAGGTGGAAATTCACTCAGATTCCACCTATAGGGGTAAAACCTCCATTCTATGTCTACAATTAGACCCCTCCTAAACCCTTCCTGAACTAATGAATCATGAGGATCAATTTTTAGAGCAAGAATGAATATGTGAGATTTAAAAAAGTTAAGATAAGTTATTTTAGGTACGTTCATGCACTTTTATGTCATGGTTTGAAGGATTTTGCAAGAAATTTCATTTTAGGCCTTCGCGAGCTCACAAAATTAAGGTTTCAAAATGAGAAGAACTTTCAGGTGTTCATAGGAATGTAAAATCTATGGATGGGAACCTAATATGTTTAGGAGATATGGATAAGGGTCCTAACTAAGAATTTAAGGCATTAGTTTTTGGATTATAAGTCATATGTTTTATGAACAATCACTAACACCAAAATTGGTCAAAAACCCTCTGAAACCCTAATAAGGATGCAATAGGAAAGATATTTTTCAAAATAGCTCATAATGGATTCAAAATTCCAAATAAACTATTGGATCATGTATTCAAATATCCCAGATACCTCCAAGTGGTGGTGGTTAGTCATATGTGAGAGAAAATGTGCACGTATAGGCCTATTTTGTGAAGAAGTTATTATAGCTCTAAAAAGTTGCATTTTCCAAGATGAACAAATGGATGAAATAAAGTTTTAGATACCAATTCTTCATGTCTATGGTGGTTTCCAGACATGTTCCAATCTCTAAGTGATCATATGAGGTCAATTTCTCATGACTAGTTTTTGAGGTGATTTGACAATTTTGTTCTTAAGGAGCTTTCATGGCATGAATGCAATGTGCAGAGCTAATCAAGCATGGAGGAGGTTAGTAGAGTTCAAATACAAAGTTTTTGAAAGGTTTTTAATTTTTGGATAAGGATATGCGATCTTGAGAAGATCATGTTGTGTTGTTATATATGTAGAACTAATGCAATTAGGTCTTCTTGAGACCTAAAGGTGAAAAATGCCTAATTGAGATGTGGTAGACCAAAAAAGGTTTAAGTTGAGATTAATTCATGTTTATAATATGTTCTAAGACCTATTTTATGTCCGAACTAAGTGGTTTTAGGTGTGTGTGGCTGAACAAGTGGTATATGTTCATGAATCATGTATATATATATATATATATATATATGCAAGACAATTTGTGTGTGTGTGTGTGTGAGAGAGAGAGAGAGAGAGAGAGAGTGAAATATAGTGCATGTTTGAGTAGTAGGAGGTCTTGTAGACCATGGAAAGAGGTTTTATATTGAATATCACAAAGGTGGTTAGCAAATGAAATTCAATTTTTACATGCATATATCAAGGTGAAGAATATTGATGAGTGAAGAAGCATAACATGTAGTTTGAAGAGTGATCAAGAATAGAAGGGAATAAATATGGTAACCATTTTTTGATCAAGCAACATAGGGTTAAGAAGGTGAAATATAGTGCATGTTTGAGTAGTAGGAGGTCTTGTAGACCATGGAAAGAGGTTTTATATTGAATATCACAAAGGTGGTTAGCAAATGAAATTCGCAATTTTTACATGCATATATCAAGGTGAAGAATATTAATGAGTGAAGAAGCATAACATGTAGTTTGAAGAGTGATCAAGAATAGAAGGAAATAAATATGGTAACCATTTTTTGATCAAGCACCATAGGGTTAAGAAGGTGACAAAAATATAGAGGTGGATGAGTTGGTGTTGAGTCACCTAAGGAGTTGGTGCTTCCTTACAAGTTGGTGCTTGCTAAAACCTAGTTAAGTAGGTGCTTAATGTATTTGGGGTTGGTGCTATAAATTGTGTTATCATGAAATTACATCACCCCTGAATGGCTAAGTTTTGGAATGGGGCATTCGGTGTAATTCGGTAACGTGGAGCTATCCCTCAAGTTGTGGGACTTGTGGGCTTGAGATAACTCTCCAGAGAAGGCCAATTCCTATCCTAATCCTACCTGCCATAACTACTCCTAATACAAGAAAATACCTATCTAAACCTATCCTAACATTCTAAGGAGATATGGAGGGAGATTTCATAAAATTAAATCTACGCTGGAAGCGGTGATACACTAAGAAAAAGAGTTACTAGTCAATCTCCCTAACCTGCCAAAGGAGAAGGATGAACCTAGAGAGGGTGAACATGCACCACATACCAAATCACATGAGCTTCACCATCCAAAGTAATGAAAATACAACTAAATACTGCAATGACAACATAATATGAACAAATCTCGCAAGCATGATGAGAGGCAAGTGAAAGCAACACAAATAATGCAAAAGATTGACAACTGAATCACAAAACGCCATTTACATTACTCTATAAAGATGAACAGTACATCAATTCAACAAGAAGAGGCAAGAGAATGCCATTAGAAATTTTGGAGAAAGGCTTGAAGACCTAGAAGATGGGAGCATGGGGGAGAAAAATGACCAACAACCTTTTACAATGCATCCCCTTTATAATTTATAGCAATTTAGAAGAGAGGAGAGAGAAGATGAAAAAACTTGGATGCATGCATTCTCTAGCTACAAAATGAAAAATTCAATTTAAAACATCATGGGACACCTACATATCCCAGCATTGTTTTATTGTAGCTTATGAGATAAGAAATTGGCTCCCATGCCCCATTAATGGTGGTAGCTGAATATATAGTGCCCTAGAGTATAGGAGAATAAATGTCATTTTTGACCCCTTTCTACTCATCAAAACTGAAATCTAAAGATTCTAAGACATAGAGGAGTCCAAGACCTTTCTGGAAAGTCACATTTTGCATGTGTTGTCATGCAAATGTGCAACATGGAAATTGACAATTTCTGAGCACGACAACTATACCCCTATGCCAAAATTTTCATTTCTATCACTCCAAGACACATCGGCTTTGTCTAGTAAGTCCAAATGACCTCTCGAATAATGTTATATCATTCCCCTAGGTGATTTAGGAAAGTCTATTCATTCCCCCTAGGTG
Source organism: Taxus chinensis (assembly GCA_019776745.2). Classification (NCBI taxonomy): domain Eukaryota; kingdom Viridiplantae; phylum Streptophyta; class Pinopsida; order Cupressales; family Taxaceae; genus Taxus; species Taxus chinensis. The sequence continues at coordinate 644,064,235 of CM034154.1, read as the reverse complement.
ATTTTAGGAGTTCATTTGCAAGCTACATGCAGTTGTGGGAAGGGCTAGCACTGGCCTTCCCAGGATTGGATCAACCCCCCTAGAGCAGAACAGAAGGGCCAAATTCAACATGGAGGTGAATTGAATACCTTATAATATCATGGAAATAATTTTTGAATGTTTGGGTAAGTTTTGAAAGACTTGGAGTAGTCTAAATGAAAAACACGGTTCACAAGCCTAGGTAGTACATAGGCCTAAAAATAGCTGCTAAGCTTCAGAAGAATATTTTGGGAGCTTCGAATGGAGTTAGGAGTAACAAAAAAATATCTAGAAATAGGATTCCAATCCCTAATGATGGTGAAATCAGTTTTTTCACAACACTTTGGCACATCAGATCTGCAGGTAATTTTTCTCAGGCACAGGTGGAGTACCAAATCACAATTCCAATTTTTAGGGATCAAATGGATGAACCATGACATGAGACCCACACCATTTGATTCAAAATTAAATTTTTAGTCAGGATCATATAAAATTTTTCCAAAAAGGTCCATCAGGCGCTCAAGATATCATCATCACAAGTCACCCACTTGAAGCATGTTCGGGACTTAGCCAAATTTTGAGAACACACATGTCAACTCCAGGAGTCTGGCAGGATTTTATGTCCTCGACATCCCTAAGGTTAGGTACATCAACCTTGTAAAAATTCTCCCAGCCCACATGTGACCTATGGGACCCTCATGTGACCTTCAAACTTGACAGTTCAGCCCCCAAGTGCATTTTTTGAGCTCAAATTCCCTGCCGTCGGATCGAAGACACGTGTTAACTCTAGGAACATCATGGAATTTGATGTCCCTCACGTCCCTGAGGTCAGGGAAAATAGACATGGAAAAATTCACCCAGCCCCTATGAGGAGTCATTTGGTCATCTACGTGACCAACTTTTAACCCCCAATGCTTCCAGTGTTTTTTCAAGCAAATCCCCTACCGTTAGATCGAGGGCACATTTCGTCCTCTTGTTCACCATGGAATTTGATGTCCCTCATGTCCCTGAGGTTAGGGACATCAGACATGAAAAATTTACCCCACCCTTGCATGAGCATTTTTTGAATATTCAAATTCGGGACTTAATCGTTTCTTCCCCCTCATTTCTCCTTCACAACTTCTCATCATGCCATGGCCTTGTTCTTGCTTGTCCAGACACCTAGTCTACCATTACTGATCCGAACCAACTCTATCATGGTCACCAGAATCTCCACACTATGAAAAAACTAAAATATTAGAGAAAAATGGATTGAAACAATGAAGAACGAAGAGAAAATGGAGATTTTTTTTCCAGATAACTACGAAGTCACCCAATCGAAAAAACCTCATATCTTGCAAAATACAAGACAGAGCAATATGTCATTTTTTGAAGACTTCCAAATTTTCCAAGATGATCAAGATGCAACAAATAGGAGGTCAAATGGTGCCCAAAATCATTTGTCCCAACAAAATCCTCACTTTGTGCACCAGCTCACCTTCATCGAATTTCCCATCATTCCGGCAATGGAAATGAGGTAAAAACTTGCACACAAGATCCAAATGAAAAACCTATTGCAATGGATTTGTTTTTCATTACAAACGAAGACAAAAACCAAACCTACAAATTTCAAGCTCCATTAATGGCTACCATGGTAGCTTCGTGCATGAAGCCACTGCCAGGTTAAAAATTTAAAATATATTTTTGATCATTCTAGCAAGTGAAATCAAGTGAAATTCAGAGGACATGACCGCGACAATGAGCCAAATCTAGAAAAACATACTCCATCATAAACCGAGCACCAGAAACCCACTTTCCAAAAATAGTAAGACTTCCTACACATGTTTGCTATTTTTGGTAAGTCTTCATCAAAAGTGGTTATGGAAAAGGCAGTGTGCACTGAATATATCGAAGAAGCCAAAATGATTGTCCAGAGCAGAAAACAATGAAAATGACAACTTACTAAAAATAGTAATTCCCTTATAAGGGTGCTTACTAAAAATAGTAAGTCACCCCAAGAAGTGGTCAAAGCAAAGGCAGTGTGCATAGGATTGAATGAAGATTTTCATCACATCAAGATGATCAAGAAGAAGCAATAATCGCCTCTTACTAAAAATAGTAAGTCTCCCATCTAGGAATTTACAAAAAATAGTAATTCACATTCAAAGAGCAGTTTCGGCACAATGGGACATTCAAAACTTTGTTGCATCAGAGATTTCCATCAAAAAGGATCATCGAACTTCATCAGGGGCAGCATCTTCCTCCTCTTCTCTCTCTTCCCTCTCCCCCAAATTTCTCTCCCTTCAAATGTTCTAATTCTTCGTTGGGGTTTGCACTTTTTGATATGCTTTTAAGTCATCTAAAAGTGACTTTAGAAACATAATGTAAATTAAGTCACATTGATTTTATAAAAGGGACTTAAATATTTTATAGGAATATGAATAGTCTAAAGTTGGAAATAAGGCATATATGTAGGGTCATGAAGAAGATGAGGAGTTGAGTCTACTCTATAAATTATAAATCCAATTCCATTTCAAAAGGTTGACAATTGATCTTGTAAACTCAAGATAGTATTGTACTTAGAGAAAGAAAATGAGATAGTCATTTTCTTCTACTTTCCTCCACTCTCAAATTTCTTCCATTCCCACACTATGTACAACTTCTGTTTAAGCATGAATACAAGAAGAAGGATTTTCTAGCTTTCTTTGACTAAGGGATTTCATGATACTTGGTTCTCATCAAATTATATTTGGTCTTGTTGCCATTCGCAGGGTTGTTTCTTCTCGTAAATGCATGTGTTGAATTTTATAACTAGTGTGTATGCAGGGACCTGATTTTCTACTTGCAACATTAGTTCTCCTACCTCTGTTCTCACTCCCCTTTCTCTCTCTACAAACAAAGTCTTCCCTAGTAATAGATTGCTAGATTTTTCTCAGGGTCAGTGGAGTGCCCCTGTTGGATCCCCGGTCGAAAAGACACCACAAAAATACACATTTTCTCATGCATGCATATACACAATCTACACCGGTTAAGTAGAGGGACTTAGATTCCCAAAGCATTGGCAATAAATCCACAAGTTTTTCCACCTAAAAAATTTTCTCGCATTTTGAAATTGCATACCAGTGGGAGAGCTAGAGGCCATCACTGCTGCTTCTCAGTTCATTGCGGTGATCCAATCATGTATTACTTCCTTTTGTCATCGCTATTCTCCATGTTCTTTACTTCACTTTTTTTATGAAGTAAATTAGTTTACTTTCACCACATAACTCCATTTTCTTTACTTTTTAATTTTATTTTGTGAAGTAAAACAACTTGCTTTCATTGTATAACTCTATTATGCTTTTACTTTTAATGTAGTGATCCCAGATTACTTTACTTCTCTTAATTGAGATAAGTAAACCAGTTTCACTTTCCCACTTTACTTCATTTTGAATTTCTTCTTCAATACGTCGAATCACCTTACTCTTGATTGTTAGTGGGCTCCTTTGGTGATGAAAAGTCGCTACCCCCCGAATTCGCTACAATGAAATACATCGTTGGGCCAATCCACTGCATTGATTCTCATTTTCTTTGCTTTGCTTCGATGCTTCATTGTTAATTTCAGATTTTCCTTCCATTTCAACACTTTTAACTAAGGTGAATCAGCTTGTTATGCGCTATTTCCACTTGGCTTTTCTTTGCATTTTCATTGTGAAGTAAGAGCTTTGAATTTCACTGTAATGTATTCATTGTAACAGTGCCTAGGCGTGCAATATAATAAAATCCATTTTTTCCCACCTTCCCTTCACTAAAGTTGAAATTCAAAGATTTTGGTGCGTAGAGGGATCCAAAATTTTTATGAAAATTCCAAGAACGCGCAAAACAGAGCTCTGAGTGAAAAGTTATGGTTGTTTAAAGTTCTGCATTTTTTTCCTATTTATTGTGGAGATTTGACCCCTTACTACTTCCTTTGCCATCGTACTTTTACAACTACTTTAATTTTTTTTAATTTGGGGAAGTAAAGTAGGTTTTGTTTTTTGCATGACTCTACTATTATTTTTTTCCTTTCATTACGTTAATTGTAAATTTCTTTACAATTACTTTACCGCCTTTTCAAATTCCTTTGTTAGGTGGTGATTTCACTTTATTTGACTACTTTACTCAAAATAAGTAAAATAGTTTCAATTCACCACTTAACTCTGATTTGCAATTCCTTTGTTAAGTGGTGATTTCAATGTGCTTTACTTCTTTACCATTCCCTTTGTTAAGTGGTGAATTTCACGTGCTTTATTACTTTACTCAAAATACGTAAAACAATTATAATTCCTCACTTAACACTACTTTTCCTCCTAGACCTATGTTGATTTCATATTGTTTTACTTAAAATAAGTAAAGCAGTTCCAATTCACCACTTAACAAAGGAAAGCAATAACGAGCCATAACTATTGACCATCTTGGACTTTCTGGGAATCTCTTAACATCCTCTTCACGTTAGAATCATGAAAATAATATTTTGAGGGGATGAGTTATGTCAATTTAAAGTTATGAAATTTTTTCCTATTCATTGTGATGATTTGACCCCTTACTACTTCCTTTGCCATCACACTTTTCCAACTACTTTACTTTTTTAAAATTTGGGGGAAGTAGCTGCATGAATATAATTTTCTTTTTCCTTTCATTGTGTTGATTTTAAAGTGATTTACTACCTTTTCAAATTCCTTTGTTAAATGGAAATTTCACTTTACTTTAATGCTTTACTCAAAATAAGTAAAGCAGTTTCAATTCACCACTTTACTCTGCTTTGCAATTCCTTCATTAAGCGGTGATTTAAATGTGCTTTATTGCTTTACTAAAAATTAGTAAAACAGATCTCATTCACCATTTAACACTACTTTTCCTCCCATGCATGCGTTGATTTCATATTGCTTTACTTAAAATAAGTAAAGCAGTCTAATTCACCACTTAACAAAGGAAAGTAGTAACAGGCCATAACTTTTGACCAGATGCTCCATTTTTTGAGATCTTGGACTTTTTGGAAATCTCTTGACCTTCTTTTCACATTGGAATCATGAAACTCATATTTTTAAGGGAAAAGTGGGATAAAAATGGAAGAAACACTTCCAAGCATAGAGAGTTACAAAATTTTGTAATAAAGTGCCTCGAAGCCAGTTTTACCATTTTAAACAATTTTTTTGCAATTCCTTGGTTAAATGCTGGATCCTGAAGCCTAGGGAGAAGATGTGAAGTGATTGAAATAATTCAAAGTGCCCACAATCATGAAAGTTACTTTTTTTCTTTAGATTCATCTGTTAAAGCTCTATCAACTGCCTAAGTCCATTTTCTCAAGTTATCCATTTTTACTAGGGGTAAAAATGGATAACAGTTTGGGCAAATCACAGGGACATCTACCCGCTAGATGGGGTTTAGACCATATTCCTTGAAGCATCCATTGTGCATGGATTCCTATGAAGAAAATCAGAACTAATCTATACTTGAAAAAATTCACCCCAAAACCTACTTGAAACACTACCATGAATGTCACCTACTACTCATTCTTGGGACACTATTGAAAGGAGTTTCTTTGAATTGGATTTGGGAAGGCTTCCAACTATGATTTTCTAATATCTATGAGGAACTAGAAGCTAATTTTTGTTCTTCTTGAAGGGACAAGTAGAATGAAAACACCTAAAACTACCCCTTAACTAATTTTAGTTTCTCTACATTTACTTGTTCTCGGAGATTTGTAACTTCTTTATGCAACTATGAGCTTCTTTTCAACAAATTTCTGAGAGGGGATGATGTACTGCACTTAGAGAAATAATGAACGAAAACTATATACAACATACAAATCATACATGGCTTAAGTAATACATAAAGAGTGTGCACAAGCACTTCTTCTACTAAAATCAACTCTACTCCTACCTTACTCTAACCGGAGAAATGAGAAACTCATAGAAAACCCGATACTTGTAATGAAAATTAATTACCATTTCTCACAATTTTCAGCCATGTAGATGATTAATTATTAAAAACAACTATGGTTAGGAGTGAAAAACTAACTGCGAGCTGATTTTCCACTCTACTCATCAAGGTATGAACTAAGAATAATACAAATATCTCCTCTAGTTGCTCTTCATTTGGTTCTAGGAAGTATTGTAGTTGATCCTCGACACTCTAAAAATCATCCTCATGCTTAGAATTAAGCATGATTGGCCATGGATCCTCCTTTGGCTCTAATGAATCCAAGTACCTAGCTAGGAAAGGTCTGATCCGTTTGATTTTCCCATTGCTCTGAATTCTAGCTTCAACAACGAAGTCCTCTTACAAGCCTTTCTGGAAAATGTGACTGTCTGTGAGCTCATCTTCCTTTTGTTTCTCATTTACAGACAAATGATCTTCTACATTGATGAATGATATGAAATCTATGTCATCTTTGCTTTCCTCTTCCTCCTTGACATCATGAAACTCATCCTCGACATACAGCTCATTGTGATTTCTTACAACATCTAATGGGATCATTTGTGGATCATTATAATCAGCTACAACCTATTTCTCACCTAGGAGTTCCTCATTCACTTGAATACAAAATTGCTCCTGAATGACTTCCTCTTCTAACATGAAGTTTGATAAATCAAACTCCTCAACTAGCTTCTCTAGAGGTCTGTTGTGGGTAGTAAGGTCTTCTTGGATGTTGTCCTCCATCATGGACTCATCAACCAAATTAGATTCTCCAAATGAAATTTAAAAGCTCTCAATGATATCATTTTCATTCAGTGTCTCCAAATCTGATTTATTCTCCTTCATATTCTCCTTTTCAATGGGACTCAGAGCTGGTTCTTTCTCTTCCCTTTTGACTGATTCTATAGCTGGTGGATGATTAAAAACTTATGCAAGGATAGTGCCATTATGCACACTACATTCGGAGCACATAGACTGTTGGTCACCACTTTATTCTTCTTTCTCTACTGCTGCTACAAAACCAACCTTGACCTCTTTTTCTTGGATCTCAACCTTCACTAGAGGCTTAACCATTAAGGGCATTTTCTTGATATCAAACTTGGAAGCCCACTCTTTCAAGTTTCTTGCCAATTCTTCTTTGCTAAGCTCTTCAATATTCTCCTCTCTGCTGATTTTCTTTTTTCTTTTCTTCCCAAAATGGGTTTGGGACTACAATAGGAGGGGTGGGTTGGGATTCAACTAGATTTTGCAATGTTTAAGGTGGTGGGCAAGGAAAAACATCTTGTTACTAATGAGGAAATACTTTCTTGGAAGGGAAAAGGGAAGAAAAATTAAGATGAGGTGGTATACTAGAAGACAGAGAAATGGATTCCACACTAGGGGTAGGATGCAACAAGTTTGAATCTCATGACACTATTGAAATGATGTAGATTAAGGGAGGGAAAAATAAGAACTAGGAGTTGGTAGTGGAATTACCCATTAACAAGGTTGTATTGCATTGAGCTCATAAAATTCAATCTCCTTGGTCCATTTTACAAGTTGGGGCAACATCTCAGTCATGAAGTCAAGCTGTTGTTGAAGGTTGTAATGTCTTGGAAAAGGGCCCACCCATAGACAAGGTGCCCTGAAGCCAATCCTGAATGCTTTGATTTGAGATGTAGCTCTTGAATGCACCATTTTAGCCTTCATACTTTGAATTGTATCTTGAAAATCATTGTTTTCCACATAATTATCGTCACCATATGTATATCCTTCTTCTTGATATGGATCCATAGCCAAACTAATTCTGATACTGATCATAAAACTGATTTGGAGGAGCTAAGAAATACATTGGGGGTGTGTATATATTACTGCTACAAGTGTCAATTCCATGCATGGAATGAATTCATGACTACACAACTTAATGGAATGGAAGAAAGTGAAATATATGGAAAGAAAAATGGATGGATAAAAGGTCTACAACTCAGAGAATGGGTTGTTTGGATCAATAGAGTAGCTAGATTTGTTTGGGTTTTGGACCCTTGATTGCTTAAGCTTTTAATCTGCTACAACTTGAAATAAATTTTCAACTTGAAGTAATCAGATTGCTTGAAGTAATTATCTTGCATGAAGTAATGAAAGAGATTGAAGTAACACAACTTACTTCTTTTTCTTGTTCTTATCGGTGATTTGACCCTGTATTACTTTCCTTTGATCAACGTTAATTTGAACTTGCTTTACTTTCCTTTTTTCATCATTGATTTGAAATTTCTTTACTCCCCTTTGTTCATCTCTGATTTAAACTTTCTTTACTTAAGTAAAAGCACCTTGGAATGACATAACTTAAAGTGAAGTAAAGCCTTTCACTTTGGAGCAATGAATTTACTTAGGTAGTGTAACTTAGAGGTGTAACTACTTAAGTCTCTCAAGTTGAAGTAAAGTAAAGTTTTTCTTGTTGAATTAATGAATTTACTTGAAGTAAGTCTTTTCCACTTTTGACTTGACTTAAAGTAATGTAACTCAGTAGTGCAATTACTTAATTTTTTCACTTTGAGTAACTTGACTTACTCCCTCACACAACTTGAAGTAAGACTTTCAATATGAAGTAATGTACAACTTACTTCCTCTCCTTCTTATCGGAGATCTAAGGTGTAATTACTTACTCCTCTTCTTGCATTTTTTTTACTGTTAATTACTTGTAGTAATGCAAGATGAAATCACTAATTACTTCTTCTTTTCTTTGCAGTGATCTAGGATCTCATTACTTCAACTACAAATTGTTACAAAGGTTCCAAAACTACAACTTCTTTTGCCAAGAACACATCAACTCAAAAAAATATAAATTCTTCAACTAAGCACTTGATATTTTGACTTATGTGATGTCTCAGTTGGCATGCCAAAAATGTTATTATGAAATTACAGTACCCCCCAAATGGCCAAGTTGTGAAATAGGGCATTCGGTGTAAATCGATAGTATGGAGCTATCCCTCAAGCTATGGGACTTGCAGGCTTAAGATAAATCTCTGGAGAAGGCCGAATCCTATCCTAATCCTACGTACCAAAACTACTCCTAAAATAAGAAAATACATATCTAAACCTATCCTAAAATTCTAAGGAGATAGGGAGAGAGATTGCATAAAATGAAATCTACACTAGAAGTAGTGATACACCAAGAAAAGGATTTGTTAGTTAATATTCTTAGCCTGCCAATGGAAAAGGATGAACCTGGAGAGGGTGGAAATGCACCAAAAACCAAATCACATGAAATTCACTATCAAAAGTAAGAACAAAACAAATAAATCCTACAATGACACGAGAATATGCACAAATCCTACAAGCATGCTGAGAGGTAAGTGAAAGAATCACAAATAATGCAAAGGATTAACAGTTAAATCACAAAACACCATTTACATTGCTCCCTAAATATACAATACACATTAGCAAGAAGAGGCAAGAGAATTCCATTAAAATTTTTGGAGAAAGGCTTGAAGCCCCGAAAGAAGGGAGCATGGGGGAGAAAAATGACCAACAACCTTTTATAATGCATCCCCTTTATAATTTATAGCAATTTGGAAGAGAGGAGAGAGAAGATGAAAAAACTCGTATACATGCATTCTCCACCTACCAAATGTAAAATTCACTTTAAAACATCATGGGACATGTGCATAGCCCATCACTACCATACTGTAGATTATGGGACGAGAAATTGGCTCCCATGCCCCATTAATGGTGGTAGTTGGTTGTATAGTGCCCTAAAGTACAGGAGAAGAAATGTCATTTTGACCCCTTTTCACTCATCAAAACTAAAATATGAATATGATGGCACGTAGAGGAATCCAAGACCTTTCCAAAAAGTCTAGTTTTGTATGAAATAGAGCTCCGAGGAGAAAGTTGTGGTATTTTGAAGTTGCAAACTAGTGGGAGAGCCAAAGGCCATCACTGCTGCTTCTCAATTCATTGTGGTGATCCGACCATGCATTAATTCCCTTTCTCATCACTATTCTCCATTTTCTTTACTTCACCATTTTTTGTGAAATAAATCAGTTTACTTTCACCGCATAACACCATTTTCTTTACTTTTTTTATTTTATTTTATGAAGTAAAACAACTTACTTTCACCACATAACTCTTATTTTTCCTGTGCTTTTAATCTGGAGATCCCAGATTACTTTACTTCTCTTAATTTATGAGAAGTAAAGTAGTATCACTTTCCCGCTTTACTTCATTTTTCACTTCTTCTTCAATGTGTTGAATCACCTTACTCTTGCTTGTTAGCGGGCTCCTTTGGTGATGCAAAGTCTCTACCCCCAATTCGTTGTAATGATCTACATCACTAGGCCAGTCCACTGCATTGATTCACATTTGCTTTTCTTTACTTTGATGCTTCATTGTTAATTTCAGATTTTTCCTTCCATTTTTTCACTTTGAATTGAGGTGAATCAGTGTGTTATGTGTTTTTTACACTTGTCTTTGAATCGCATTTTCATTGCGAAGCAAGAGCTTTGCCTTTCACCGCAATGTATTCATTGTAACAGTGCTTGGGCATGCATCATAAGAAAATATATTTTTTACTACCTTTCCTTAACCAAATTTGAAATTCAAATATTTTGGTGTGTAGAGGGCTCCAAGACCTTTCTGAAAAGTCCAAGAATGCACGAAACAGAGCTCCGAGCAAAAAGTTATGGCCGTTTGAAGTTCTGTAATTTTTTCCCATTTATTGTGGCGATTTGACCCCTTACTATTGCCTTTGCCATCGTACTTTTCCAACTGCTTTAATTTTTTAAATTTGGGGGAAGTAGCTGCATGAATATACTTTTATTTTTCCTTTCATTTGGTTGATTTTAAAGTGCTTTACTGCCTTTTCAAATTCCTTTGTTAAATGGTAATTTCACTTTACTTTACTACTCTACTCAAAATAAGTAAAGCAGTTTCAATTCACCAATTTACTCTGCTTTGCAATTCCTTTGTTAAGTTTTGCTTTCAATTTGCTTTACTGCTTTTACTCAAAATAAGTAAAACAACTCTAATTCACCATTTAACGCTACTTTTCCTCCCATGCTTGCATTGATTTCATATTGCTTTATTTAAAATAAGTAAATCGGTTCTAATTCACCACTTAACAAAGGAAAGCAGTAACGGGCCAAAAATTTTGACAAGATGCTCCGTTTTTCAAGATCTTGGACTTTTTGGAAATATATCGACCTTATCTTCATGCTGGAATCATGTAAATCATATTTTAATGGACAAGTGGGATAAAAATGGAAGAAACACTTCCAAGCATAGAGAGTTACAAAATTTTGCAATAAAGTGCCTCTAATCCAGTTTTACCATTTTAAACCATTTTTTGTGATTCCTTGGATGAATGTTGGATATTGAAGCCTAGGGAGAAGATTTGAGGTTTTTGAAATAATTCCAAGTTCCCAAAATCATGAAAGTTATGATTTTCTTTAGATTCATCTGTTAAAGTTCTATCAGTTGCCCAATTTCATTTTCTCAAGGTGTCCATTTTTACCACGGGGGTAAAAATGGATAACAAGTTGAGTGGGTGCTCAAATTAATTTGATATTTTTCAATAATTTATAGGAATATACTAATTTTTAAAATTTATTAGTGGGTTTTCTTCCCCTTTATGGGTTTCCACTCATATATGTGTGCTCTATCTTGTTTTGTGTTCTTGTGAATGGTTTCTTATGTATTATTAGATCATTATGGTTAATATTTATTGAATGGTAAAACATAATCGAAATAATGTTTTTTAAGGTCATTGATTTACCCCCAGTGAATTGTACTTCCAACAAATAATTCTTCCATAATTTAATCATACCATCTAATGAGATGAAAAACACACTGAGACCAAAATTGGGAACTAAGAGGTATTTCATCCCACCTAATTCAAAATTTTAATGTAAATCCTTTGTAAGCATGAATTTTTCCTTACCATTCCTACAATACAAGATCCAAAGAGATGGTAACAACACATTGACAGGTGGAGATTTGAAAATTATCAGAAGTACCTCTCAGAATTAGGACTATCATAAATATAATTTTGTTTACCAGGGATGAGGATCTCATGAGGATGGGGTCAAATTTCATGAGTTGAAAACACCTTCTTAACACCTCAAGTTGTGTTTTTTAGTGATAAAACTTCTCTTCTATATGGAGAGTGCCCCCCATATCCCCTTGCTATTGAGACAAAGGGAAAAATGGAAATCAATCCTATAAAAGGCCACCATGGGTCCATTCATTGTGAAAAAGTGGTAAAAATGAGTTACCATGAGTTGAAAACATGTTTCTAACACCTCAAGTGATGACTTAAGTGACACAAACCACTCCTTCATATGGGGAAAAAAATTTGGTGTCCCCCACATCCCCTTACATGTTTGCAAAAGGGGAAAAAGGGGACATTAGGCCTCCACAACCCCGCCCAAGCTTCTTGGAATGTTGATGTCATCACTCTCAACATGAAAATAAACTAAGGAGTGAATTCTCATGACTGAGAGAAAGATATGGATTTCATACGAAAAAATCATATTATTTTCAATAAAAATGACCCATTGAATCCATACCCACCATGTTCAAGACCCGATTTTTCTTGCAATTTTCCTTTTCAATCCATTTTCCACTTTAGCCCTTGTGCATGCACCGATAAGGTGAGTTGCCACCGGAGTCCTGAATGAGTATGAAATAATATAACACATTTAACATGAGCTAGGTCCAATTTAATCTAATTTTAACATTTGATTAGGCTACAAAATATTCCCGAGGTGTCTGAAAAACTCTGAGAAAGTTCCACCTTGTAAAAAATACCCTTGTGCTACAATGGTGGATAATTTTATGCATTATATAATCACAAAATTATTGCTTGATTAATTCACCATGAATTAGGCCTATAATATTTCTAATTCCTAGGATATGATCTCCCAAAACTTCATGAGGCTCCTGTAAAATTTCAAACAAGGTGACTATATCCTTTGGAATATGCATTCCCTAGTGCCTTGCCCAAAAGACCCAATTTTTTCTCAACTTTTTCTTGACATCAAATATTTCTGCAGAATCTTCCAAATTTGTCTTGAAGAACTTCATTTCTCTCCCATAAAACTCACAAATGATTTTAATTTTCCCTGTAAGCTTTTGGATGATGTTCACTAGTGACAAAAAGACCAAAAAATAGCTCTTTTGAAGCCTCTGGGTATTTCTTTCTTTGTTTGGATCTTCATAACCTCAAGAATCATCTAGATAAACTTATTTGCACTTGAAAATCATGTTGGCATGTTCTTCTCAACTATCATGAGGGTGAGTGAGTTGAAATGTTGGGCACAAAAAAAAATTACATTGACTGAGAAAGGGAATTTCAAGTATGGGTTTGGTTGTCATGACCAAAATTTTAAATTTTGTATGTTAGACATTTAGCAATAAAAAACAAGGCCATTGAGCGAATGAGATGAAACCATTGAGTTTAATTTAATTTTTTAAACTCTACAAAATTTTCAATTGGTCACCACCTTTCGTGTCATCATTAGTCAATTCATTTATCTAAAGAGATAACTAAAGCAAATTTGAGACCCTAATCATAATTGTTACTATGTAATGTGAATTTGGACTCAATTGGCCCCCCCTAATTATATCATGTATTACATAGTTGATTGGTTCAAAAAGATAAGAAATATTGATTAAATTGAGCCATGTAAAACTTATTGGAACTATATGATTTTATTTTTTTACTTCATCTAGGGCTAATTAAAACTCTAGGCATGAATCAATCACTAAATTCGATTGAAATTGAATATGTAATTTGTAATGCAGGAGTATCACAAGGGAATTGAATTTCTTACATAGATTTAACAATATTAGTTAAGTATGGGCACACATAAGGATGGTGAGAAGGAAAATGGAGAAAAGAAAGTGCAAATACAAAATTTGGATGAAGGTGATGATTACGTAGGGCTTTCACGAATGCTTGGTGCAACAATTGAATTGTATAATGTGCATTGATAACACAAGTGAAAGATCAAAATGTAATCACAAAGTGAGTCAAGTATACCATTTGAGGGGCTAGAATGCCAAAGAATAGAGAAATGAGCTGAGTCACACGAAAAAAAGTGAAACTTATCAAGGTTCATGAAGGAACACCATTGTAATAGCTTTAGGATTTTTGTTAATTTTTTTAACAATCCTAATAGTGGGAGTAGTATATGTAGATTTCATCAAGGATTTTTAAATTAAGAAAAACATGTACATTTAATTTTATTTGTTATGTATTATAAGGTATTTCATGATTCCATGTATTTGAGCAAATGTTTTTATTTGTGAGAGTTATATGAGGTTTGTAAAATCTAATTTTGACACATCTAACACTCTTACAAATATCAGTAAACAATCCAAAAGGCCCCAAATCCAAAAGAATGACTATCTTATTTCCCAAAATAGAAATCTATTGTAGAATTTAAACCCTTAAAAGCTTTAGGTTGAATGTTGAAATCCTAAAAAAGAGTTATTTACTGACCAAATTAGATTATGAAAAATCATCTCCTAAACTGTGACTTATGGATTTGTGAGACTAGTTCCATAAGGTGTAGATTGACCCTAATTTATTATGTTTACTAAAATAAATTACTTAAAATTTTATTTTTGTAAATATAAATCTCACATACACATATATTACACCATACATTCAGGTGCACATACACACTATAATGTGTACGTGTTATAGCGCGTATGTGTTCCTTAAATTATGCACAAAAAACAATCTCTACTAGGATTAGAAATTCTTTGGTATCCCGATCATGAGCCCCTGAACTTGTTACAACACAACAAGCTGCTTGTTTTTCACTAAAAATGCATAAAATCGTCTTTCACCATGATGAATCCTACAAAACTGATTGCAATCTTTCCTAAAAATATTCCTATAAAGTAAAGAAAACTATCCTCTTTCTAAATGTATACTTTTAATTTTTTTACTATTCTAAGATTTTCATTTATATTTATTTCAAACTATGTCTTTTATACCTTTATTTTTTAGTGATTGCAAATGCTAATATTTTGTGATGTATCTTTTATTTCACTTCTCCAAATTGAATAAAAACTATACACTCCCAAACTAGAACTAATTCTATACATATTTAAAAAAACTAATTTTCACAATTTTTAAGTAGTTAGGTGGGCATGATCGACTATTTTTTTTTTCAATTTTCAAAATCTTTGTACTTCATAAATCATAAAAAAAAAATTCACTAAAAAATATATAAAAAATTATCCCAAACTAGATGCTCTTACCTATCTTTTGACCAAAGGGTTTTCAAAAATACTAAATAATGCTAAAAAATGGGGTAGGGCATGACTGACTATCTACTATGTTTTTTAACAAGAACAGGAGCACCTACTGACATTTTAGCTCTTTAATCCACTTACACCTAACTATTTTTAAAGAATAGTAGTTTAGAAACTAGAATCAAAATTGATCTAGAGGATCCTCTCCGAGAAACACGGATCTATGATCTTCTCAGAATCAGTTACAGTCAGCTCCATGGCATGGAGAAAAATTAGACGATTCCAGTGATATCTTGTTTGCATGAAACAGAGTTTGTTTGCAAAAGTTATAGCCCGCTGAAATTTTTGGGCAACTAGCAAAATTTGGGACTGCGTGCAGGTTGGACATGTGCACGCTCACCAAGTGGGACCAATGGGATTACGACACGTGGACAATGTGTGCGACGGAGAAAATTTAAGGTTTGGAATGCCGGTCTTGAACACTAGTACACGAACAAATGGACCCCATTATTTATTCGTTGGGGGCCCTCAGCCAGATTCAACACACTCAAACTCAATTATAGAGGGGTGTCTTAGCCTCCACAAATCCTAAATTGAAACTTCCACGTATTATAGATTATATTAAATGCCACACATAATAATTTAAGTTTACCTCCACATTATTAAATAACCTTATCTCCCCCACATTCTTAGTAATGAAAAGAGCGCATGTCATTTATTAAATGCACCAAACATAGTCAATTTTAATAGTCAAAATGACTAAGACTAGGCCCACCACCCAACATGGAGGGATTCACTTAGCTTTAAGCCACTTAATAGTCAATTTCAAATGTTATTTAAACCATTTTCCATGCCAACTCCCTATAAATGTGGGATTAACTCCCAATAGAGAAATACAAGGCGCCTTATATGGGATTTGAAAACAACCTCTTTTGTAAAAGGTAGGCGCCCAACCATTGCACCCAGAGATGTGAAATATAATATAAGGGGGTCTGTTCTATATGAAGTGATATTATTAAGTGACTATGATATTGTTTTGCTCATAACTTTAGCTAGAGAAAGAATTTTGAGATGAAGTAAAAAGTGAATCTTGTTATTTTTTGGTAGAGGAACGTGATGAGAAGATAATATTCTTGTAGAAATTTACATATCAATTTATTTTAAATATTTTAATAGATCGGTCCAATTCAACCGGACCTGGAGATGTAGGCCACAAGAGCCGAACTCCGTTATCAATCCCTGTGTCAATTTGATGGCGAATCATCTCTATATTTTATGATTTTACACGGTAATTTCAATTTTATTTGCTTTATTAAAAATACACAAAAGGTTATAATAGGAAATTATTTAATCAAAATTCAATACAAAGCAAAAAAAAAATTGTGAACAATTTCTAGTTAAAATTGATTTTCATATCAGAAATGCTATAATTCATGTTCTTATAACATCTTCAAATTTTAACTGTAACTATGTGAAATAACTCATACAAGTTGAAGTTTCATATTTTTCATACAAACATGTTGACTTAAGATCCCCTTCCCCCCCACTTGGGTACACTTACCCAAATATTAAATTGTGAAGTTCTAAATAATCTTTAAAAAAATGTCTCGAGCTAAGTTTAGACCCCTATATGAAGGAAATTGGCCCTAAAAATATGACCAAATGAAATCCAATCGAATAGGGTGGGTTTGGACATGAAAAATTACACATCATGATATAACTCGTTATAAAATTTCAAGAAAATCTAATAATCAAATAAAAAATTATGGTCTCTAAAAGTTATGCTCCCACATCATTCTCCCCTAGTTGAAAATAATTGAGCTCCTGCGAGTTCAATTGATTGAATTCATCCAATTTTTCAATTTCGATATTCTTTAACTCCCACTCAAGAATCTAAATATTTTATTCTTATTGCAAACCTTCTCATTGTACCAAATATATGTTGTAGCTCCCATGCCTAGTAGTGATTGTATTATTGTCCAAGTTACACAACACCCTCTCCTTTTTCTTCGTCATCTGCTACTCCAAGTTTAGTTCTTATTTCCTCAAAATTTTCCTCATGACCTTAAAAATAATACAAGTCAAATATATTAACAACTTGTGAAATAACAAATTTGTTAGGTAGCTCCACCTTGTAGGCATTATCACTCGTTTTCTTCAGAATCCTACATGTGATCTAGAGGATCCTCACGGAGAAACACCGATCTAAGCTCTTCTCAGAATAATTTGGAGTCATTTTTTAAGCGTGGAGAAAAATTATACAATTCCGTCGATATCTCATTTGCAGGAAATGGAGCTTGTTTGCAAAAGTTATAGCCCATTGAATTTTTTGGGCAACTGGCAAAATTTGGAGTTTTGTTTAGGTTGGACGTGTGCATGCTTGCCAAGTGTTTCAATCATATTGCGACACGTGTAAAATTTGTGTGACAGACTAAAAGTGGTTTTTGGGATGCCGGTCTTGGACACTCATTCATGGACAAATGGACCCCGTTATTTACTGGCTGGGGGGCCCTTAGCCAGGTTTGACACACTTGATTATGGAGGGGTGTCTTGGCCTCCTTCTCATATTATCATTATACCAACTTGTCTATATACATATGCCTGTAGTTGCATCTTTACTATGCATGTGGGACTAATTGATATGCCATTTAAAACAATACAATTAAAAAATAGATACTAATCCCACGCATTTTCCAAATTCCACGCATTACATAAACTATTTGCCAATGTTTTATGCTTTTATTTGCTAAACCTATGCCATATTCTAAAATCCCAAGCTATGCGCTATTACCAAGTCAAATAGTAATTAAATATTACTAAATTGGGGCGCCAAACTCCTCAAAACAATGCCAAATACCCTCCATGTGCCAAAAAAAGGCAATGCAAACCAATCTACATAGCAAAAGCGGCTCTAAAGCCAATACAAAACCGCCCTCCTTTGCATTATTAAATGCATTCCTTCATTTGCGCACCCACAATGTGCGATAAACCTCTTAAAATTCGCATAAGGAGAAGGAAGTGGATATATGGGGGGATTTGAACCTTGATCTCCATGGTAAAAGATAAGGGCTTTGACCACCACACCACTTCTTGGGAAACATTATATAAGGAGCTTTATTGTATTTGGAATGGCATTCATGACTGTGTAAAATATTGAAATGCTCATAACTTGAGCTAGGAGTGGAATTTTGAGCAGAAGTAAAAAGCAAACCCTAATATTTTTGATAGAGGAAGATTGTGAGAAGCTAAAATTTTTGTAGAATTCTTTGTAAAGAATTATTTTCAAGATTTTAATAGATTTGTCCCATTCAACCGGACCTGGAGACGTAGGCCTCAAGCGCTGAACTCCGTTATCACGCTTTGTGTCAAATTGCTACTGAATTCTATTCATTTCTCTATATTTTTGCATAGTACTTGTAGTTTTAATTCTTTTATTAAAAATACAAAATGATACAATGCTCAATTTTTACATCGAAAATCAATACAAAGCAAAGTAGTGTGTGTGCACAATTGTTAGTTTTGACTGATTTGATTTTCAAATCATTGGTATCAGAGCTGGTTTTAACTGATTTTTGGTTTAGATTAACGTTTTTGGATTGCAAGTTGTGTGTTGGATGTTAACAAGGTCTCAATTTAATAAGGGTGAAGGAGAGTTAGTTGAAGGAGATCCCAAAATATGGTACCAGACGATCTCGAAGTCCTCCAATGGCGGATCAAGAGGAAGAAAACTTTTGTCAATCATTCCTACAGATAAAGGAAATGGTGGAAGAAATGTACCAAGATAGACAAAGGGAAAAGGGAACTAAAGAAGGTAAGAAAGAAGAAAGCCCTAGTTCTGATATTCCTAAAAGAGACCCTATAAAATCTGATTTTCCTTCATTAAAGTTAGATATAAAGTTTGAATTACCAATGTATACTGGAGAACTAAATGCAGAGAAGTTGGATAATTAGGTCAAGTAGATAGAAGTATATTAAAGGGTTTAGAGAATTGTTGATAATGAAGAAAAGATTCATTCTGGCAACTCTTCAGATGGGTGGCACAACACTCATTTGGTGGGAGATTAAGCTTTAGGAAGTGGAAGAAACCAAAGGTATAGAAATCACTTCTTGGTCTGAATTTGTTTCAAATATTAGGCAACAATTTTATCCTCTTCTTTATAAGAAACAAGCTATGATGGATTGGAAAACATTAAGACAAACTAAGGGACAAAGTGTTCAAGAATACACATAGGAATTTAGGGAAAGGGCTCTAATTCTAGGAATTTCCCTAAACACAAAAGAAACACTGCTCAAATATATTGGTGGATTACATAGTTATCTAAGGCATATGATACTTGTTTTAGGTCCTACTAATCTTGATGCAGTATGTGTTCAAGCAACCCATTTGGAAGCATGAGGGAAAATGACAAAGGAGTCCTCTTTCTCTTCTTTTAATCAAAAGAACAAGCAATCTGAAGGAAAAGGTTTGAAATAACAAGGAAAAGGAAAGGGTAAGCATAAAACAAACTCTACTGTTAAGAAGGAAGATGAAAAACCATTTTGTAATCATTGTAAAAAAAACCATGATGAGTCTAAATGTTGGAAATTACATCCTGAAAAGAAGCCTAAATGGATGGTTAAGAAAGGAAAAGAAAAGAAAACAAACATTGTAGTGCATGATCTTGGTTCTGATTCAGGTGATGAAACCAAAATCACAGCTATGAGTTTTTAAGGTAAATCAACTCTTTCAATTTCCAACAATAGTACTACAAATGTTGCATCTTCTTCTAGTAAACAAACTATACATGATGATAAGAAAAGGAATGAGCTTTTCCACATTAGAGTAATTTCAAAGCATACGAAAATTGATACTCTTTTTGATAGTGGATCTCAAGCTAATCTAATTTCTGAGGAGGTTGTTAAGAAATTAGGACTCAAAACTAAACCACATCCTAAGCCTTATCCTTTGGGCTGGGTTTGTGATGATGCAAAACTGTAGGTAACTAAAACTTGTACTTTCAGATTTTCCATTACAGACAAGTTTATAGATGAGGTTGAATTGGATGTAGTTCCTTTGGATATTTGTGGGGTGGTTTTGGGAAGTCCTTATTTGTATGATCGTAAAGCAATCTTTTATAGGGAAGAAAATAAATATTTTCTTGTAAAGGATGGAATTGAGTTTATTGTTAGAGCTCACCTTGAAAATAATAATCTATCCTTGGTAACTGCAGGTCAAATGAAAAGGCTTGTAAACTCAAGAAAAAATTTTGTGCTCATGGTAGTCAAAGCCAAAGAGAAAGAACATGAGATGGCTTTTGAGACTTGTGATTTGAAACATAAGGATGAATTGGTAAAAATTGTTTCTCATTTTGATGATGTTTTTCAGGATCCACAAGTTCTACCTCCCAAAAGAGGGGTTCAACATGAGATACAGTTGCTTTAGGATGCACCTCTTCGCAATATCAGAATGTATAGGTTGTCAGTAGTAGAGAATGAGGAAATCAAGAGACAGGTAATGGAACTTTTGGCTCAAGGTATAATTCTTCCAAGTACATCCCCATGTGGTTCACCAATTATATTGGTTCCTAAGAAAGATGGCACTTGGCGAATGTGTGTTGATTTCCATGCTTTAAACAAGATTACTATAAAGAATCGTTACCCTCTTCCTAGAATAGATGATTTACTGGATCAATTAAAGAATGCAATTTATTTCACTAAGTTAGACTTAAGAAGTGGTTATCACCAAGTAAGAATTGCAGAAGGTGATGTTTGGAAAACCACTTTTAAAATGAAATAGGGATTGTTTGAATGGTTAGTGATGCCTTTTGGTTTGTGCAATGCACCAGCAACATTCATGAGAGTTATGAATGAAATATTTAGACCATTTATTGATAATTTCATTATTGTCTACTTAGATGATATTCTTATTTTCAGTAAGTCATGGGATGAACATGTTAAACACATCCAGAAAGTCTTAGATGCACTAAGGAAAGAGAAATTGTATTTGAAGATGTCAAAATGTGAATTTGGAAAAACATATTTAATTTACTTGGGTTATATTGTAGGAAATGGAGAATTGAGAATTGATCCTGCAAAAATAGAGGTTATTGTGAAATGGCCTAGACCCACTAATGTGACGGAAGTTAGGAGTTTTCTAGGTGCAGTTCAGTACTAGAGAAAATTTATTGCTAACTTCTCATATATTGCATCTCCTTTGCATGCTTTGACAAGTATTAAACAGGTCTTTCAGTGGGGAGGAAAACAACAGAAAGCCTTTGATACACTGAAAGAGAAGATAAGTACCACTTCAATCTTGGCACTTCTAGATTTACAACATTCATTTGAGATTGAGACAGATGCTAGTGACTACGCAATGGGGGCAGTTTTGATGCAGAACAAATGACCCGTGTGTTACCATTCAGAAACCTTTACAAGTGCGGTAAGAAACTATCCAACTTATGATAAAGAGTTGTATGCTTTGGTTCAAAGTGTTAAAAAGTGGAAGCATTATTTAATGGGAAAAGAAACAATTATACATACTGACCATCAACCGCTTCAATACTTACAAACACAAACCAAATTGCAGTAGTCTAGACATTTCAGGTGGATGGGATTTTTGCAACAATTTCATCTTGTAATCAGGTATAAAAAAGGTATTCAAAACAAGGTTGCCGACATGTTATCTAGACCACCAGTGGTAGTAGCATCTATTCTTTTGTAGCATAGTTCTTTGGCTCATGTTAGTTACAAGGAACAATATGTAAATGATGTTGATTTTAGAGAAGTGTATGAGGATCTAGTAAGTGGGAAACAAGTAGGAGAAAAATATTATCATTTGCATGAAGGATTGTTATTTCATTCTGGTAAACTTTGTATTCTAGAAAATGAACGTGTGCATATGATTAGGGAAGCACATACTTCTCTTATTTCAGGGCATTTTGGTGTTAGTAAGACAGTTGCACATTTATAGAAATATTGTTATTGGCCTAGAATGCATGAACATGTAAACAGGTATATCAAGGGATGTGTTCTTTGTGCCACAAGCAAGCCAAGTAACAGGAAATTAGGACTTTACACTCCTCTT
This sequence comes from Taxus chinensis, assembly GCA_019776745.2. Taxonomy (NCBI): domain Eukaryota; kingdom Viridiplantae; phylum Streptophyta; class Pinopsida; order Cupressales; family Taxaceae; genus Taxus; species Taxus chinensis. Next base: position 644,041,992 of record CM034154.1, on the reverse strand, counting down.
CCTATTCCAACAAGGCCTTGGGAAAGTGTTTCCATGGACTTTGTAGGAGGCTTTCCCATGACACGGAAGAAACATGATTACTTATATGTGGTAGTGGACAGATTTAGCAAAATGTGTGTGTTGGTTCCATGTACTAAACAAATAACTGGTGAGGGAACTACACATTATTTTTTCAGTTTGTTTGGGTTCATTTTGGTTTACCTACTTCAATTATATCTGATCGGGATTCTAGATTTCTTGGGGAATTTTGGTCAACATTGTGGGGGTTAATGGACACAAAACTGAAAAAGAGCACTGCTTTTCATCCACAGACTGATGGTCAAACAGAGGTTGTAAACCACACAGTAGTACATTTGCTTAGGGGCTATTGTGGCAAACATCCTAAGTTATGGGATGAACATCTATATTATGTGCAACATGCTTATAATCGTGCCTTACATTCTTATACTTTGAAGTCTCCATTTGAGACTTGTTATGGATATCTGCCTAATTCTCCATTAGATGTATATTATGGACATGAAACTGATGTTAATGGTTCAAGTGATTCTGACAAGGCTAAAATATTTGTGTGAGAGAATACAATAGGTTCATCAGTATGTCCGTGAACAATTGGAGAAAAGTCAAGCTAAGTACAAAGCTAGGCATGATAAACATAGAACTGATCACAAGTTCAAAGTTGGTGATTCAGTTTTGGCTTCACATCAGTAGGGAAAGACTGACATGTGAAGGTAAAAAATTGAAACCTATATGGTATGGTCCGTTGCAAATATTGGAAAAAATTGGTAACAACGCTTTCCGGTTGGATTTACCTCCATATATGAAAATCTACTCAGTTGTAAATGTTGAGAATTTAAGATTGTATGAACCACCTATGATTGTTGATCATGATGATGCTAACATAATGCCTTCCATTGATGATTTTACTCCTGAGTATCTTGATGAGTTGCAGGAAGACATCATTTTGGACAGGAAAGTCAGAACTTTGCAAGGGGTGATATTGAGTATCTTCGTGTTGGGTTCAAATTCAATGCATCTGAACAAGGCTAAATGGATGGAAACCGGAAAGGTGAGGGAGAAATACCCTCACCTATTCACCAATTAAGTTGACTTTTGGGGTGCAAAAGTTTCTCAGTGGGGAGGAATGATCCAGAGGATCCTTATAGAGAAACACCGATCTAAGATCTTCTCAGAATAAGCATACAGTCATTTTTAAAGCATGGAGAAAAATTATACAATTCCGTCAATATCTCGTTTGCTAGGAAACGAAGCTAGTTTGCAAAAGTTATGGCCCGCTGAAATTTTAGGGCAACTGGAAAATTTTGGGATTTTGTGTAGGTTGGAAGTGTGCACGCTTACCAAGTGTTTCAATCATATTGCAACACATGGACAATTTGTGTGAGGGACTAAAAGTGGTTTTTTGGAATTGCCGGTCTTGGACACTCATTTCGTGGACAATACTTTGATTATGGAGGGGTGTCTTGGCCTCCTCCTCATATTATCAATTATACCAACTTGTGTATATCGATATTATGCAATCTAGTTGCATTTTGTACTATGCATAATGGGACTAATTGATATTCCATTTAAAACTATGCAATGATAAAAAATAGATACTAAACCCATGGTACAATTTCCAAATGCCACGCATTACATAAACTATTTTCCATGTTCCACGCTTTTATTTGCTAAAACCTACGCCATATTCTAAAATCCTGAAGTTATGCGTTATTACCAAGTCAAGTAGTAATTAAATATTACTAAATTGGGGTTATGCCAAACTCCTCAAGCACAAGGCCAAATATCCTCCATGTGCCAAACATTGGCCAATGCAAACCAATCTACATAGAAAAAGGTGGCTCTAAAGCCAATACAATACCACCAATCCTTTGCATTATTAAATGCCTTCCTTCATTCGCGCACCCACAATGTGGGATAAACCTCTTAAAATCTGCATAAGGAGAAGGAAGTGGAGATATGGGGGGATTTGAACCTTGATCTCCATGGTAAAAGATAAGGCACTTTGACTATTGAGCTCCACTTCTTGGGAAACATTATATAAGGAGCTTTATTGTATTTGAAGTGGCATTCAGGACTGTGTAAATTATTGAAATGCTCATAACTTGAGCTAGGAGTGGAATTTTGAGGAGAAGTAAAAAGCAACCCCTATTATTTTTGACAGAGGAAGACTTGTGAGAAGGTCATAATTTTGTAGAATTATTTGTAAAGAATTATTTTCAATATTTTAATAGATCGGTCCCATTCAACCGGACCCGGAGACGTAGGCCTCAAGCGCCGAACTCCGTTATCACGCTTTGTGTCAAATTTCTGGTGAATTCTCTTCATTTCTCTATATTTTTGCATAGTACTTGTAGTTTTAATTATTTTATTAAAAATACAAAAGGATATAATGCTCAATTTCTTACATCGAAAATCAATACAAAGCAAAATGAGTGTGTGTGCACAATTGCTAGTTAAATTTGCATAAAAGTCATCAACCCCAAATAACATAAGATTAGTGTTATGATTGACCTCTTAGGATTCTTTATTGTTAGGCTTGTGCCATTGATATATCTCCTTAAAATGCATTCAATATCATGCTTTCATATTATATTACTATCTTCCAACCTCTCCCTTCTTCCTACAATTTTAGCATGTGCTCTCCACATGCTTATGTGTCATCACTAGTTTTATCTTAACTTGATAGATCAATCAGATCAAAAAATACCTTGGGGTTCCAACTATAGACAATCGGGAAAGGAGACCTTCCTTTTGACTTGGTTACCAAGATATTATAAGATAACTCAGCCTATGGTAAGGCCAAATCCCATTATTTCAATTTTTCTCCAACTATACATTGTAGAAGATTTCCCAAGATCATGTTTACTACATTTTTTTGTATGTCTGTCTGGGGGTAATTTATAGTACTAAACTGTAGTCGTGTCCATATTTTCCTCCACAAAGTACTCCAAAATTGACTAAAAAATGGTGTTCCAATTTTAAGGGATCATTCAAGTACAACTCCATGCAACCTAATCACTTCCAAAAAACAAGTTTACGGCTATATAAACATCATTAGTTTTCCCACAAGAAAAGAAATGTTCCATTTTAGAAAATATATCTACCAAAACAAAAAGAAAATTATTTCCTCATTTTTTTAAGGAAGTCCCAACATAAAATTCATACTAAAATCAACCCATGGCCTTATGGAAATTGGTAATGGAATATACAACCCATTGTTTTGTGCATGACTATTAACCATTTGACACACTTTACATATTGATACAATCCTAATTATGTCCCTCTTTACATTCGGCCAATAATACTTCACCACCAAAGGAGTAATTTTCTTACTTATACCAAAGTGTCCAACCAAAACCCCATTGTGGAATTCTCTTATAATGTTTTCTCTCATCAAACCAATAGGGATGCATAAATACTTTCCCTTGAATAAATAGTCACCTTAAATCAAAATAATCATAAGAATTTATTCTCAATGTATGATCCTTAGACTATCTGACAATATCACCAAAATCTATATCACTTTCATATATCTCCTTAACTAACTCAAACCCCACTACTTTATTTTCCATTTTTATCAAAAATACTACACACTTACTCAATTAATCAACAACTTGATTATTCTTACTTGATTTGTGCTTCAAGAGAAAAGTATGCTTTTGTAAATATGACACCCACTTTGCATGCCTATTATTTAGTTTCTTCTATGTTCACGTACATCAATGCTTCATGATGAGTAAATAGTTCAAACTCAGCTACCAGGTAATGTCTCCAATATCTTAATGTTTGAACAATAGCATAATCTTCCACATCATAAGCAGAGTATTTTCTCCTGACCATGTTCAAATTTTCACTGAAGAATGCTACAGGTCATTCTTCTTGATTCAGTATAATTCAAATCCAATTATGTGAGGCATTACAATTAACCTCAAATACCTTGTTAAAATCCAATAACACCATCCTATGACTCTTTCTTCTTCAACAATTCAAAACTATCTATTGTTTCCTTTATCCATACAAACTCCTTTCCCTTCACACACACTGTTACAATGGGATATCTAAAATCTAAAGCTTTCAATACCATCCCGTCGGGCATACCAGAATTTTTGGAATGGGATAATGCTTTTAATACCATCCCAACAGGTGTGCCAAAACTATTAGAGCTCAAAATTACACCCGCACCTGAATTAGGTTAATCCAAGGCTTCAAGGAAACATAGGATGATCTCTGTAATGTGGGTGTTACCGGATGAGATCAAAATCCAAAGAAGGTTGGTTCCTCTACCTATTCTAATGCTAAAACTACTCCTAGAAAGGGAAATGTAACTATTCTAACACTAATCTAGAATTACCAAAGGACTAGGGAGAGAGAAATGCATAAAAATGAAATTCCTAAACTAAAAGAGGTGATAGCACCAAGAGCAGGGAAGTGGAGAGATCCTAAGTGACCAAAAATGGAGGAAAATGAGGTAGAAGAGTGCAGATAGAAGTTCCAATGTCCAAAGAACACATTCAAACCTATGATTTCGTGAAGCACAACAAATTTGAATCTTGCAAAAGAACATAGTATGCACAATAGACCTATAAGTATAATGGAAGGAAAAGACCACAATATAACTCGAGATATGGAAAGAAAATCCATAGAACACCAATTTTATTGCTTAAAATGATGCACAATCCATAACAACATAGGCACAAGGAAAGAATCCTTTACAAAATTCCCAAATTCAAGGCTTGCAACTCAAAAAAGTTCTGGAACAATTTTGATAGAGTTCCTTTACATTATAGAATGTCTCTGACCAAAATGAGGTGAATTTTACAATATATAGAAGAAGAACCTTGAAATTGCCTCACCAATCGACATGTTTCATTAAAGAGGTATAGGAGGCCATACAATTTGGTACTTTTATTGCATGAGAATTCATGGGTGTTATACCTCATTAAACTGGTAGCTAAACAACCTTATACCACTCATATTAATGTCTGGTTATTTCTTGCACTCATTCGGTTGCATGTATTTTATATTCCCGGATGGTAGCATTTTATTCTTGGTGTCAGCTAGTTGCATAAATGCAACCAGACGGTAACATGATTTCCCTGCTACCGTTTGGTAGCTTAAAATCTACTGTCAGCTGGCAACATCTACTACCAGGCCCCCACTTTTCTACCGGTTGGAAGCATTCTGAGTGCTAATATCACTTTTGTATCATTTATCCATCTGTGACCTGTCGATCCTATTACCGGCTGGTAGCATCCATACTTGCTACCATTCGGTAGCATCCATAACTTCTATTGGATGGTAGAATATAAAATTCTACCAGCTTGTAGCATCTTTGATGCTACCAGAGACATTTTACCGCCACTTTTTTCCGCTCAATCAGCTCGTACCTTCATCATGGTTAGCTAGCTCACTGCAAAAGGAGAAAAAGTCGTGAGCTATCTTGTTAAATTTCAAACTGTTACACCCATAAATTTTTGACACTTTGACATTTTTGGCTGTCCATTTTGCATGGGTACAAAATATGTATAACAATTGGTGACTTGGGGGTGATTTTCCTGCTAGATCTAAAATACCAATGATTTTGGAGGATTAATTGGGCATGCATTCATTCTGATTGCTAACACTTATTTGACACATAAGACCTAAACCCTTAATCTTTTGAAACACTGTTAGGGCCTGTAATTGATTTGAAAACCTTGGGCTAAAAACTAATTGTCCCATCACAAGACCCTTCCTGAAAATGGAAAGTGCAACAACAACAAGGCATAACCATATACAAATTAAAAATCCATAACATACCAAATGGGACATGCAAAGTGTGCATAAGCATTTATTACAAATTTAAAACTATACTACAATAGAATAATGTGCTATAAGAACTTGGAGGAATTTTAAATCTAATGTAATATGTACAAGGAAGATACTTTACTTTAGTAACAATGCTTGAGGTAGATTCCATTGACTAGAATTTGTAATTCTCCTCCATCCAACATTGATAATTGGAAAAAATTGTTTCCTTTGCATTCTGAAATTGTATAAGGGCCACTCCATATTACATCAAACTTGGAGTGTCTTCCTAATTTGGCTCTATCTGCATCCCATTTTAGGACCAAGTCTCCTTCTTTGAAGATCCTGTTTTTTCTCTTCTGTCAAATCTCATCTTGATTTGAACTTGGTCCTTCTCCATTATTTTCATGGCCTAGTTTCACATCTCCTCCAACTCCATGAGCTCTACATACCTGACTTCCAGGGATGGAAACTAAAAAAAAATCCAAATCCTTGATAAGCTTCAATGCTGGTAGCTCAAGGGATATTGACAACATTTCTTCTCTTCAACTAGCCAACTTGAAAGGAGAATAATCAATTTAATTCTTAGGAGTAATTCTATCAGTCCACAAGGCTGATTTTAGTTTGGTATGCCAAGTCCTTTGGTTCTCATATAGAGTTATTCCCATGATTCTCAAAAAGTTCATTTTTGGTGGACTCTTCTTTCCAATTACCATGGTAGTAATAATTATAAGATGTGCTCAAATAGATGTTATTCCTAATAGCCCAATTGAATATTTTTGTCCCAAGAAAAGCCAAGGCATTATCTGATATTATAGTGGAAGGGACACCAAATCATTGTTATAATACCCTCATAAAAATTTGGAATGTTGGACTTCATTTGCTTCCTTGATTGCAACCACTTTAGTCCACTTGGTGAAGTAATATGTGGATGTTAAGATCCACTTGTGGCCCAAGCTAGAATTTGGATTAATCACTCCAATAAATTCTAACCCCAATTGCAGGAAAGGCTCATTTAAAAAAATAGGGTGGAGTGGAAGGGCTGTTAGCTTATCTTTACCTGTGAAGAAGGCACACTTCTTGCATTTATCGATCCATGAGTGAAAATCATTAAAGAGATTAGACCAATAATAACCGACCTTTATGCTTCTAAAAGTTGTTGTTTTTGGATCAAAATCACCACCTATCTCTCCATCATGAAACTCATGCAATACCCTCTCTATATGACCTATTTTAATGCATCTTAGGAGGATGACCATTCACATCCCTTTTGAACAAAATATTATCGACTAATGAACATATGGAGATGCAATGAATCCTGAAATACCTTCTCTTATCCTTGATCAAACCTTGAGGACATTGACATGTTTGTAGGAAGTGGACTATACCCTGAGTCCATTAAATATTGGGTGAGGTATTGGTTGATTTCTCTTTATCACCGTGGACCATAAGGATGGAATCTTCATCTGAATGTTGACTTGAAACCACTTGTTCACACAAATCTTTTCCCCTAACCAGTTTGGTCATCTTTATATTAATTTTATACTCCATGACCTTGGTTATCCAACCATCCATTTTCTTGTTTAGGTCCTTATTTAAAAGAAAATTATTTCACACCCGCATGTGAAACAAGTAAATGAATTCTATTATTCGACATTAGATGCCTGAATTTCTTTAAAATCTATTCATTACAACAAGGACATGTTTTTCAATGAATGAATACCTCACCTCATAATATTCAAGGCCATGGATGAAGAATACAATAGGATGCTCCAGTACTTTTTTATTTAGACTGTACTAAAGTATGGGAGATATTGCATCTGTGCCACTAAAATCATAGAGAGTGAAGTACTTTGAGAAATCTAGATTTATGAGGATTAGAGCCTGTGCAATGGAATATTTTATGAATTCAAAGATTTCTTTCCCTTCAGTAGTCCATTTGAAATCCATGCTCCTCTTCAACATCAATTTTATTGGCTTGAAAAAATTAGCAAAATTAGGAGCAAACCTTCTAACAAAATTGATTTTCGCCAATAAAATTTGGAGAGCCTTCTTGTGACTTGGCAATGGTAATGCTCCAATAGCCTCAAATATTTCTTAATCAATTTCTAGACCCCTCCATAGACACAATGTAGCCTAAGAGCTTACCTTTATGAGAAAAGAATATACAATTCTTCGGATTAAGAGACACTCCAAATCTCCTTCATCTTTGTAACACATGCCTAAGGTGGTGGAGGTGACTTACTGCATTATTTGAAAAAATTGTGATATCATCAAGATAAATAAGCATTATCTTGTTTATCAACCCCTTGAATACCATGTCCATATCCCTCTGAAATGTAGCTCCAGTGTTTGATAATCTAAATGGCATCTTCCTATAGGCATAAGTGCCCCATTTTGTGGTGATGGCCATTTTGTAATTGATCTTCCTTCTTCACCATGATTTGATTGTAGCCCGAGTAGCCATCTAGGAGTGAGAACCTTTCTGATCTAGATAATACTTGTAAGATATGATACATGGATGGAAGTGGGTAATGATCTTTGATAGAGGCTCTATTCAAATCCTGGAAATCTACACATAATCTAATTTCCCTATTTCTTTTCCTAACAGGCACTAGATTTGCTACCCATGAAGAGTGCATGATTGGAAAGATGATACTTGCCTCTTTAAACTTATTCAATTCCTTCTTCATGAGAGGCTTAATATGAGGGTTCACCAGCCTCTATTTTTACCTAATGGGCTTAGCTTCCAGATCCAGTTCAATAGTGTGTTGTGTTAACTTTGGATTAAATCCTCTCAAGTCCTCATAGATCCAAGCAAAGAAATCTGGGAATTCTTGGAAAAGCTATATGAAATCATATTTTTCCTGTTGAGTGTTCACCTTTCCAATTTAGAGTACCATACCTTCTCCAACCAAAATGGGCTTTGAAGTCCTCCCCTTTGACCATGAATATTTACCTTTCTCCTTCTGGAATTAGTCATTGGGATTGAAGATTAAATCCAATGTAACCACTAGACCTTTCAAGATCTTGTTCATCCTCAGCTGACACCAATTGGTCACCATACTACTACTCCAACTATGTCTTGATTTCTTAGAAGATAACTCAGCTTCTTCCTACAAGGAAATTGATGATATGTTGATAACTCTCTAACACCTACCAAATAGTGTTATTGTTTGGAATAGTCTGGTCTCACAACCACTCTAATATGAAGTTAATGGTTTTCCCTCTTGATACTCTCCAAAACATAAAATGTTGCTCTAATTGCTGCAAGTCTATTCGCAAGCCTCATTTTCCTTAGTATAGAAAAAATGAAGCCTCAAATTCTTCAATGAGGTCTCATACTCGATTTTTATAGTTTTTGAGGATATCATTCTTGGTATCATTCAATCCTTTTTAATTTTGGTTGAAAAAATAGCTCACTATCCTAAAAAACTTCTCAAGTTCTCTATGCCTCTTTTTCTTGCCCAATGCAATCCATGAATCAAAGCTTCATATCCAGTCGTGTTGTTGGAACAACAAAATTGGAAGTGGAAGGCTGAATAATAATTGATACCTTTGGGAGATACCAACATTTCTCCTCCTCTTGTACCTTGTTTACTCCTTGAACCATAAAAAAAAGTTGCCATACTTTGTTATCATCTTTACCATCTATTTTTGTGATGCTAGGGAGAAGTGGATTTTCTTCGTGCCAGAAATAAACACCCAATTCAGCCTCTTCCATTTCCTTGTATTGGTAAAAATCATGCCTTTTGTTTCCCCACTCATCTAATGTCAAATCCGGAATGCCTTAAACTTTAGTACCTATCTCTGGAATGCTTGAGAAATATTCCTAGTCAAAAGCTGAGCAATTTGTGTTGATCAGACTTGGCACATGGGGCTAGATGTGAAATTTTGTAATAGGTTCAGATCTGATCATAGCCTTGGATCCATATCTCATTCTGAATAACATATGTGACCAATCAGCTGATAGATACCTACCAATTTTAGCGGTGAAGTCTCTTGATAAACACAATGTAAAGAGTGGTGGAAATTCAATAATTGACACACCTTACGAGACTGTTACATTAGGGCATGCATGCAGTGTAAGGATAAAACATTTTATCACACCAATAGTTATCACTTCTGTTCTGTCTAATTGAACCACACCTCTAGGAATCAATTCATACTGAAGGCCCAACTGATCAACTATCTTCTTGGGTATTACATAACTACTTGTTCCCGAATCAATCATGCAATTGTGTATAATATTTTCCCTAATAATCAGAGAGATATAGAATGGAGGAGACTTCATGTTTTTACCTTTTTGAACTCCTTGATTTCCTTCTTATGGAGCTACATTTGTGAGCACCTTTTAATGATCCTTGGATAAATATTTTGATGCGGACCAATTTTCCATGGTTGTTTGCAATAGATCTCTTTGGCTTGGGATCGCTAATGAATCCCACATTGAGATGTTTACATTTTCCCTCTTCATTTGTTTGATGACATTGAATGGAGATCAATTATTCTTCTACTATCCTTTACTTTGCACAAATTTCTCTTGCACATGAGCTACTACTACTGGTACATGAATTAGTCTAAAAGGTGATTTTGGTTGATTTTACACATTTGGAGAAACACTTGGGTTGTTTACCCCTTGTAGAGTGACAACGGGTTGAGAAGTTATTGGATTGGGTGGTTATCCTTCCTCCCAATTGTCTTCCTAAACCTTGTGTTAGCCACCACACCTTGAGAAGGAGGTTGGTTTATTACACATAAGTCCTCAACTTACCAATTCACAAGTGTGGTTTCATTTGGGGGCATTTCTTGAGTAGATACTTGCTGCTGAATTTCTCCTTAATTGGTTTCTCAAGGCACACCAACCATTATCACCATCAATGCTTGATTCAAAGCACCATTGAAACATGTTTCTTGATTGTAATGTTGATTATATGGGAAACACCATTCATACTCTTGTGTCATATTATTCTGGACTAGAACCAAGGCTTGGGATGTTGAAGGTGTATAAGGATTTTATGGTTGAAATGTCCTAGCAGCTAGGGGTTTCCCTTGTTTTTTGTTTACAGCTTAATCATGAGGTCTATTAGGCTAATATGGAGGCCTATTTGGTTGGACTTGTGGCTTATAAGGTCTGAAATTTTGGGCCTGCTACCTTTTGAGAGACACCAACTCATTCCCTAGTTTTTACAGTTTCTTCATGACCTCTTGGAGTTTAGTTAATGTGCTAGAAGAAGAGGTAGAATTTTCATTGGAATTTTGATTTCTAGGGGTAGGAATAAGGGCTAACTCAAGTGTCTTACTAGAACTAGGGTTTCCCATTTCTGGATAAAGGAACATAAGTGGTCTAGCTGCAAGTTTACCAGCTTGAATTAAAAAAAATTCATCCCTAATAGCTATGTCATAAGCCCTTGATAGGGTTATCCCTCCCATAGATTGTATCATAACAGATATATCAGAATTTCAATCTGTAAGGAAATAGAGAAATGCACCTTCAGCAGCTAGCCTTACGAAAATTGGAATCTTGTCCCATACGATCTAGAATCTAAAATTGAAGTCATCCATCTATTCATTTGGTCCTCTTTTGACTACAATCAGTTGGTCCAGTAGGGATAGATTTTCTCCCTTTTCTCCAAACTGGCCATAGAGAGATTTGCACAATTGATCCCAATTCTTAATTGGTCATGCTCCTAAGATTCTAAACCACTACAAATATTTTCCTTTGAAGGAGGAGGCTAAGATTTTTACTACCACATCCATCTCAATAATTTCATGTATAACACAGAAATTTGTAATGTTGTGGATGTGGTCAATTGGTGTCATATGATTTTCTCCATTTAATAATGGAATGTTCTTCAAATATGCCATCAGAACCGGATTATGTGCATTAAGGGCAAGTGGATTTTTTCCTATGAAATTTGTTAAGGGATTTGGTTGTCCTTGTGGTGGTTGTTAATGTGCCATCCTGATTGGTCTAATAACCTTGGTTGATTGAATGAAAGACCTACCAGGTGGAGGTGTAGACAAAGTCCTATTTGGTGGAGATGGAGACCTTTGGGCTCTTCTCCTTCTTCTTCCTCTACCTAAAGAGAGCTGCAAGTATTCAAATATCACTTCTTCTCTTGTTCTTAACCTTGTTTAAATCCTTCTCATGAACTTGAACCACCAGTATTAATGAAACCAATTGATTTTATGATTAAAGTCTTTTTTGGTCGCCAAATGTGTTTCTGCAAAGCCTCTGAAGGTTATAAATTCACCAAGACACACATCAATCTTGATAAAATGGAAGTATTGACTTTTTTGGTCCCACCGGGCATGCCATAATTGTACAACTATCATCAAATTACAACACCCTCTGATTTTTCATAAGACACGAATGAACAATCAATGTAACTGGGTAATATGGGATTGTCTCAAGGTGTGAGACCCTGTAATTGAGACAAACCTCCAGAGAATTCTAGTTCCTCGGTAGAAGAATTCATATTCCTAATGTTATGAGCTACTCCTAGAAAGGTAAAATATCAATTATTCTAACACTAACCTAGAATTCCAAGGGACCTAGGAAGAGGGAGATGCATAAAATTAAAGTCCTAAGCCCAGGGAGGCAGAGATAGAAGGAATAAAACCAAGGACAAGGGGTTGGAGAAATTCTAAGTGAGTGAAAATGGGGAGCAACAAAGTGGGAGAGGGAAGACAAAAGTGTCGCATTCCGAAACAACATTTACATCTCCATCCTCGTAGAGCACCTGACATTTTTGACCATGCTGGGAGAGAATGAATTTGAACATTGCAAAAGAACATAATATGCACAGTATAACTGCAAGTATAATGGAAGGAAAAGAACACAATACAACTCGATCTAGGGAAAGAAATCCACAAAACACTAATTTTATTGCTTAAAATGATGCACAAAATCCATTACAATATAGGCACAAGGCAAGAATCTTTTACAAAATGCCCAAATTTGAGGCTTACAACTCAAAACAATGTTGAAACAATTTTGACAAAGTTCCTTTACATTCCTGAATGTCTCTCCTTAAAATGAGGTGAATTTTGCAATATATAGAGAGAAAACAAATCTAATACCTGAGCCTCAAAATTTCCTCACTAACCAACATATTTCATTAAAGAGGTATGAGAGGCCATAAAAAAATTGGTACTTTGCTTACACATGTAGTCATGATGGCGCCATGCCTCATTAAAATGGTAGTTGAGTGACTTTGTACTACACTTCTAAATTCTCAACTTAGTACCTGATCTATAACTTTATCATCATGGTTTCTTCATTCTTTCACTTGGTAGAAAGAAGAACTGATTGCATCTATTTTCTTCTCCTTTTAATCTACTATTGGGACTACAATATTTTCTTCTCCATGGCTGGTGTAACTTAATCGGTTGTTCAAATAGAGTGCTAAATAGAACCGACGGATAACATGTTTTCCCCACTAATGGCAAAATCGTCCTAACCACTACTTGTAGCTTAAAATTTTTCATTGAGCTAGACTAACATCCATACTAAATCCTCCCAACATGGATTTGGGAATGCAAGAGGAGAATTGGATTGTAACGCTACTGGTGACCCTACTGTCACCCGAATGCATTCTATCATCACCCTTATGCAACTGGATGGTAGCACCAAAAATTCTACTGGCACCGCTAATGTCATGTTACTGACCAGTATCTTTTGAATGCATCTTCCATTTGTTGTACATGCTAACCAAACTCAGCAGCTGCTGTTGTAAATGTTTTAGTGCTGACCAACTTCATGATGCTTTTGATGCCAAGAATTGGATGGAAATGAATGGAAAACAGGTCTGCAACTTAGAGAATGAGTTGTTTACCAGATGGAGTTTCCAGCATGTGCTTTTGAAAGTGCCCTCCAAAAGGTTGAATCTTTAACAGGAACACACCAACCTGCCCCATTTTTGTCCTGCGACCTGCCACCATCTGTGCTATCAACCGGTAGTATACAAATGCTATTGGCTGGTAGCATCCGTACCTACTACCGGTCGGGTAGTATATTATAGAGGTTTAAATTCCTAAATCTACTCTAAATTCCAAGTTTCTAGCTAGTAGCATCTTTGATGTTACCAGTGACATGTTATCACTTATTTTTACCTACTAATTAGCTTGGACCTTTGTTGCGGTGAGCTGGAGAAACTCACGAGCTACCCTGCATTCAAAACAGCATGGGCGACTAAATTTCGAAGTGTTGCACCCTTCAACTGCCAACGTTCAAACATGTTCAGTTGTCCATTTTACAGGGGTGTAAAAATATGGATAACATTTCCTTCACTTTTCCCTCATCCATCCTCAAATTTGAAAAATTTTTCCTAAAAAAATAGACTTTTATGAAGAAATCTAAACTTATTTAAGTTTGCATACATATATTCTTTTTGTAACAATTGCAACACCAATTTCAAATGAAAAAGTGTTCCTCCACTATACTACTAAATATCAAAATACAAGAACTACACAAAATTACAATTAAGCAACATTTCATATGAATTTCTTCCACTATACTGATATCTAAATATCATCAATACACAACAACAAAAGTTACAGTATTTTTGGACAGTACTATTCATCATCCTCATAAATGTACAAGGTTCATTAGATAACCCAAATGGCATCACCATCCACTCGTACAACTCATGTCTTTTTTTGAAAGTAATTTTCCATTTATCCCCTTCATGAATTTGGATCTAATAAGTACTCACTCTGTAGATCAATATTACTAAAATATTATGCCCCCGCTAGCACATACATCATATCATCCAATTTTAAAATTGGGAACCGATGCTTAATTGTGATTTTATTTATCACCCTACTATCCACACAAATTCTTCATTATCCATCCTTTATTAGAGTCAACAATGTTTGAGTCACACATGGATTCATGATTTCTCTAATCCCATCTTTATCAAATATAACAGTTGCATGTTCAACTCCTCACTTTGTGTCAGGATCATCTTGTAGGTTGCCTAATTCGGAAGATATGATCTTGGGATCAAATCAATATGGTGTTGTACATCCATCTTAAGAGGTAACACATCTGGTAGCTCATCTAGTATGACATCAATGTATTCTTGTAGGACCTCTTCTACTATTATTGTGGGTATATAAAATTCATCTATTTCTACCTTCTCTATTGTCAATGCATAATGTTAACCAACTTCCATTTCTATAACAAAATCCTTTGTGGAAAATAAGCACTCACTGTTCTCTTCTTCCATGAAGGAAACATAACCACCTTTACATTGTCCTTCCATAAGGTATAAGTATTCTTTCCTTTAACATGGGTAAAATTCTTATTTCATTAAATATGGAATTATTCCTGTATGAGCTCCTACAAATATATGCAATATTGGAATCTAGTATTACTAGTTTTGGATTCCAAAATGTGCCAAATTGGAATTTATTGTACTCCAAAATCACATATATTGGAATTTATTGTACTCCAAAATCACATATATTGGAATTCATAATCAAAATATTGGAGTCCAAAAACTAAAATATTGGAGCTTGTTATATCTCCTTCTAGAGTCCAATATATCATATTACGGATTAAATTAATGAATCTGAGAAAAATCATTTGATAACTTCAGGGAATCCAACATTAATCTAAGAAATATTTCCTAGCAACCACTATCCGATATAAAATAGAAACATGTTCTGTTTTATACGGGCTAGCAATCGCTAGGCATTATTTATGCTTTGGAATAAGGTTCTTATTAGTTTAAAAAATGTCTTTAAGACTAAAATATGTAGATTTGAATAATTAAAACACCTTGTGATTTAGCAGCTACTAGGCTAATGACATTCAATAGATGTGAGATATTTATAGGTTCATTTAGTATGATGTGATTGAACCTCAATGTAACTAGAGAATTACTAAAGATATTATGAAGAAACTAGCAGAGAGAGGCGATCCAGATTAGGAGAATGTAATTAATTGTAAAACCATTACAAATATATTTTCATATTTAAATTTAGAGATCAAATTAACTGTAAATCAATTCCATATATATTTTCATATTTAAATATGGATATGAAATTAATTATAAAACCATACCAGATATATTTGCGTATTCAATTATAGATATGAAATAATTTACAATATCTTTATTAAAGGTAGAATTGTAGTAAAAAATTTAAGAATATTTTGAATTTTTATTGTAACACTATTGTGAAGATGGGCTCCCAAATTAAAAATAGAATCATAGTAAATATCCAAAAAATAAGTTCCATATAATTGGGTTTTTGATCTAATAACATCCCAAACATCTTCCACATCCTTCAATGGTTGAAACAAAGGCCACAACTCATATAACAAGTAGTTGTCTTCTAAATTAGAATCTATGTTAAATGTTTTAGCAATTATGTAGTTCCCCACATCATTGAACTTTTATTTCTATAAAGAGACATCTATAAGCATTGTATTTTTACATTGCCAATAAATAGAGTTAATATTCTTGAGATATAATTTAGGACTCCCAGAACCTTCATAATCAGTGCCTTTGGACTCGATAAAATATTCCTGTGTAAATATGAACTCAAAGCTTCCAACCTATAAACCAATTTTTTGAACGAAGGCATCATGTCCTCAACATTTGAATTTCTCACCAATGTCCATAGTACTGTTTTGAAATGTTTTTGTAACGTTGCAAGAACTCTTTCACATGTAGTCTAAGAAAATAATATTTTTTTGAGCTCGACACTGCCAAGATTTTTTAACTTCTTGTGGGCCGAATCAACCTTGTGGATGGTGTGTGCCAAAACACCATTTATCTCAAATATTATTAGTTTCATGTCGTATGTGTTCCTATCTACAAATGAAGGAAAAATAAAATCAAATGGTTGAGGGCAGTGAATCAATCCAAAAAATAAAAAAACATGTCCCTTTTTATTTTAATATCATAAACCAAATGGTTATAAGTGGTGAATTAGGTAAAAAATCAAAGGGCGTTTCTCATTTCTTATTGTACTAGGAATTTTTTTTTTTCAGATTTTTTTTGAATTGAATGTAATTTTTCAAGGCGATGAATCTTTACAAACTGTATTGGAGTCATTTCATTTCATATGAATGTGGTATTCATTTTTTATTTTGGAAGCAAAATATAGTATTAAAGCATTCTCATAATTAATTTAGGAATACATATTTGATTAATAAAAACTGCTCAATTTTTTATTGCAATAAATTTTTTCTGATAATTCACACACACAGCTTATACATTCATACTCTCAACTTATAATCAATGAAAATATAAATAATCCCAACTTATATTTGTAAAATATCAAAATACAAAATAGTTAAGTAATACCTTCATAATAACATATGAATGTATCTTCTTTACAATGTTAAGCAGTACCATTGTAATAAAATTTTGAATTGACAAATAGCTATTTAGCATGTTATTTCTTCAAATATTTGATGACATCTATGAAATTCAATCCCTGAGACATTATTAGTGATAGTTTTTGTAAAAATCGGTCATCAACCACATATCTTTACAACAATTTTCTCATTTTCTTTTCATCCCAACCAGAAAATTTTTAGGAGGGTTTTCCTTTACACCTAATGTAATACACATAGTGTCTTTAGAATTGAAGGATACAGAATTTCTATTCCAAACCTTTTTGTAGATATCTTATTGCAATTCTTTCGATTATATTTCAATGTTCCCTTCCCCAAGTGAGTAGCGGATTCAATACAATCGATATTTTTTTATTGAATCCCTTTGACAAATTTTCAACATCGGGCAGAAGTGAGATTGTCAGACCAAAATCCTACTTCAAAGTTTGGTGCTGATAATTTTATAAATTCTGGCAGGCCGCTTCGTATGTTGATAGTCTCCATACCGATCTTAAATGGAATCTTCCTATTGTATGTTTGGTTTTTCTCATATAGAAATCCCTCCAAATCTAAACTAAGGAAATAACTCTTGTGGCTAACTGCGAGGAAGTAAATAAATTTATTTTAATTGGACACATATAAATTCTTACCAATTGAAATAAACAACATTTTAGCTTGCAGCTACCACTTACCGTTTAAGCTTACGACCTCAATTGCATCACCTTTACCTGTTGCTGGATTCATTGATGCAAGACTTATTTCAAATAAACATTAATGAATTCATAATCTATTTCTTGATATGGTAAATGAAAGCATAATTTAAAAAACATAACGGTCTCTTTGGTAATATGGTAAATTAAATATCAAATCCTTAGGAGGATACCATTTACCAATTGAACTTGGCTTGTCTTGGCTTTCCTTACATCACCCCACTACTGGTTTTTTTGATGCACGATGTATTTAAAATAAAAATTAATCAATTCATAATCGATTTAATGCTACAGAAAATGAAAGCTTAATTAAAAAAGCATAGTGGTATCCATGGTAATATGGTAAGTACCATATCAATTATTCTCTATCTTGTGAATTAAGTTTAGCGGTCATAAGGCTACACTTATATTCATTGAAACACCCTTTGATGGAAAATGGTTATGAGATATTGATGTGGATTAGTGACCGCTAGGATATGCCATCATTGGTTGGACTACACTTTGTTTTACTACCTTTAATGAATCTAGCCAAGTGTTGCTATACATACCCATGAGCAGGATCAAGCCTTATGTAGTTATGTTTATGATGATGTTGAATCCAAAACAATGTTAATTCAATGTAAGTTGTCAGTATGCAGTAGTGAATTGGTGAGACGTTGTTGAAAGTATTTGTGGGATGTTGTTGAAAGTATGGTTGTTTAGTCTATCCAATACTATTTCAAATGTGGATGCACAGAGTATGATAAGTTCTATGGTTTGTTTTAAATTGTTGCCATAGCTTACAAATGGATTTCCTTAAATTTGGTCTTCTACCATATGCCAAACATCGAAACTAATGTTCGTTAATTATGCAATGATAAATACAAACTATGGAGCTTTAAATTCCACCATGAACATTTGAAATATATTATTTGGTTATTCCTCCTTTGAACATGGTCCATCTTCTAAAGTTAGCTGGTATCATTTCCTATAAATTTGTGGTAATTATAAATGGTTTTGTTTTAAAATACACATGGCTAACATACCTTGTTCTGACTGATTATTCATAGCTAACATACCTTGTTCTGACTGATTATTCATATTGGATACCTCCATGCCATCCATAGTTACATTCTTTGGTTGTTGTTTGTCTACATAAACAAATAATACCTTATAAATTTGTGGGGCTTATTAGCGTTTTTGTTTATAAATGCACACAACTAATATACCAGGATCAAATTGTGTATTTGTGTCAGATGTGTTCATGTCCTCCTCATTTTTCATCAGAACTGTAAAAATTAGAGTATTGTTAAATAAACAAAAACCATGGCAATTGAAAACAAAGATTATTAAACATATTTATAAAATTATTGAAGGTCAATCATCATGTCGAATTGGTTGGGTAACGAAAATTTGAATGGGTGGTACAACAGGAATTTGATCATCTCCTTTAATTTTAAGCTACTTAGAGCTCACGATTACTTCATTAGTTTTCTAGTTGTCTGCATAAATAATAAATGTATAAGAAGTAGCTTAAATCAATTCAAAGCCATTAAACAAGATCAATTGTTAAAGTTTTATTCCGTGACGAACCTTTCTTCAAATTATAATAGTAATGTTTCAAAAATACACATGCATAACGTACCAGGTTCTAACTGATTTTTCGTTTGGATACCCCTCACCCTCCATGATTATTTTCTCCAGTTGTTGGTTGTCTACCTAAACATTTAATGTATTATAAATTTCTAGGACTTATTAGCAGTTTTGTTTATAAATGCACACGACTAACATACTAGGATTTTATTGCCTATTCATGCCAAATATTCCTATGTTCTCCTTATCTATCATCATAACTATAAAAAACATAGTATTAATGCTTATTTCACTAAATTGGGACTTATTCCAATCCCAACAACTAAAAAATATACTCAATATCGGAATCCGATATTGCTATTTTCGGATTCTAAAATGTTAAATATTGGAATTATCTGCACTCCAAAATCACACATATCATATTCCAAAATCACACATATCGGATTCCAAAATCACACATCTTCTCTTGTCCTTCAATGGTTGCAACAAAGATTTCAAAATCAGACATTTATTTCAAAGATTTCATGTTGTGGAAAACTTAACTGGATAAACATAGTAGTTTTTGTGGTGATATTGTAAGTACAATATCAATTATTCTCTATCTTATAATTTAGATTTATCGGCCGTTAAGCTACACTTATATTCTTTGAAGCACGCTTTGATGGAGAACAATCCTCATCTATTGTTGAGGATTTGTGACCGCTAGGCTATGCCATCATTGCCCAAACTACACTTAGCTGGAAAACCTTTAACGAGGCTAGCCAAGTGCTACTTTACATATGTATGAGTTGGACCTAGCCGTATGTAGTTCTATTTATGATGATGTTGAAGCCAAAACAATTTTAATTCAATGTAAGTAGTCAATATGCAGTAGTGAATCGGTGAAACATTGTAAAGAGTATGCAGTTATAAATCAATGAGATATTGATGAATGTAAGTTTTTTTAGTCAAACCATTTCTATATTGAACATGGATGCTTAGAGTCCGCTAATCTCTTTATAGTTCATTTTAAATTGTTATTGTAGCTTACAAATTGATTTCCTTAAACTTTTTTTTCTACCCTAAGCCAAACATATAAACTAATTTTTTTAGTTTTCATTTCCTATAAATTTGTGGGCCTTATTGGTTTTCTACATAATCATTTATTTTCTTATAAATTTGTGTGTCTTATTGGCAGTTTTATTTGTAAATTCACACTATTAACATACCTAGATTTGATAGCGCTTTCATGGCCGTTGTGCTCACGTCCTCCACATCTGTCATTTGAACTGTAAAAAACATAAATTTGTAAAAAAAATTGAAAACCATGGCAATTGAAGATAGAGCTCATTAAACTTATTTATAAAATGACTGAAAGTAAATCACCATGTTGAATTGGTTGTGTAGCATCACGGTGAAACGGTTGTACATTAAATTTTATATCTTTGTGGTTGTCTGTATAAATAATAATTTTATAAGTAACATATTTAGGTTAAAATCTATTAAACAAAATCACATGTTGAAGTTGTTTTCGAAGACGAACATTTTTTCATATGAGAATAGTAATGTTTCATAAACATCACTTGACTACGTGTCTCAACAATAAAAATGGCAGATAGTTTGGAATCCACCAATGCACAGAGGGCGACACTGCCACTCTAAAGCACAAGTACTAGAGAATTTACAGAACAACATCGGGTGAACATCTCAGCCCAGAACTCATATGATCTTTCGCAAAGAAAAGGATGGATGTTTCCTTATAGGAAAATTTCTCTTGCAATTACCAATTTCTATGTCAGTTTCTCCATCCAATCCATAGTGACCTCTTCTCTATAATCATCATTATTATTGTAGTTGTGCACACAAGATATTGTGTACATAAGACACAAAATTTTAAATATCATGTTGTCATCGTAGAGTCTATAACATCCATCTAGAATCGATACGCCAATGTCTTTAACCTTTTCTATGTATCTTTGTACGGTGTCGCTTAACATTTTTGAATAACCAGTTGGTATTAGAACAATAATAACACAATCCAGCACACTGGTTCTGATAACTATTAGAAGCTTCATTATGACATCAGAAGAAATATCGCTGGCCAAATTGTAAAAATCAGTGATCACACATTCATCATTGAAAGGATTAGTCAAAGGAATAGCTGATAAAGTTGATGGAAGATGGAATGTATATGCTTATTTACAAGAAAAATTGTCTGAGACTTTCACCCTTGCTAGTATATTTCCTTCTAGTGACATCACATAGTTGTCTAATATTGTCTGAGCCGTGACGGGAAGAACTTCTTCCACCTCTTGATCTTTTTTCCGTTTTTCCATTTTTCCCCAATATGGGAATCAAATTTTCTTTTTCAATTGCTCTCTTCACCCAATAATACAGATAATTGGTGGTAGTGTGATTCAAGTAATTTAAATTTTTGGATTGCATTGGATTCACTGTAGGATGTCAATACAATATTATCCGGATGCTTATTTCTCAAATAGTGTAGAAATTTTTCTCTCATTTTGTTATCTCCTTTTATTCTCCAGCAATAAGAATCAAATGTCTCTGCTATTACATCATCCTCAAAAGACCCAGTTTAATTAGTATTCCTTTTCAACCCATGCAATTTTGATTTAGATGGGTCTATCTCCAATTTAGTCAAATGTGTTTTCCTTAGCATAGTAAACAACTTGGCATATTTTGGAGGTGAAAGAAAACCTTTTCTATGAAATAAATGAAAAACAGATGATGTTTTCTCATTTCTATACAATTGTCTGAATACTATAAATATACCATTTTGAATGTATTTGCATTTGAACATCCAGTCTTGTCAAAATCTATTAGAATCCCCAAGTTCCAACCATATTTTGAACAAGAATATGGTTTGTTGTCTATGGAGACAGGCATTTCCCTTTTCCTGAACAAAGAAACATCCAAATCCATATCCAGAATAAGACACTTATTGTTTTTAAAGTCAAATCGTTCCACCTAGACACGCAGTATCCCCAAATCAATAACTTTTGACGATAGAACAATACCAACTTCCTCGTGATTGTCATCTATAACAAAAAACAACCACATGTTGACATGGTAGTTTTCAGTGAATTAAGTTCCACAAACCATTCCTCATCTATTTTCTTCCAACAAATACCACCTGCGATGAATGGAATTATTCTGAATGGAGCGCGAACAATGGAAGTTATTTTACCTATATATACAGTAAAATACATCAATAATTAGGTCATTTCCAAACTTTAAAGTGTTTTTCTTGCATTGTTTGTTAAGGAATTTTAATAGTACCCTAGTGGACACCAACTTCTAGAGCTCTTTATTATCTATCATAACAGAGTAATTAACTTAATGGTTAGAAACCGCTAGGCTTCGATAGGACATCTTATATATCATTCAATTGGTTACAGTAATTCATATTTTATGGATCAAAACAATAATAACAGAATTATTCTAAAAGTCTAAAATAAAATTATGATGCATTGAAATATATGACACCATTTCGACCTTTTGAAAGTATTACATATGATCCGGACTAGCCATAACATTATATAGATGGCATGATAGGAACATTAAAAAATACACATTTTAGTGGCAGATAAACTTCTAGTAAACATATAAAAGAATAACCTCAAACAATTTTGAAGCCATTTACACCTTTTTTAATGATAAATCGTAGAGGAAATTAAGATGTAATATTTGGTATTTTGAAGAGAGGTTGTGGTAGCTTGGGATTTTTTAATTTACAAGACTATGTGATTTATGTGTATATTGGTCATACTGTAGTAGTGACGATCAAATGCCTGTAACAAGACTAATGAGCATGTTTAAAGGATAGTGGTAGGAAGATATAATGTTTGGTATTTTGAGGAGAGTATTTCAGCAACAAATCACATTTAACAGAGTTAGACATATCTCATCATTTTTTGTTATATAAGACAATGTGAAATATATGTTTATCGGACATACTTTATTCATTATGTATAAATGTCTATAACTACTCTAAGTACGATATTTTAAGTGTAGCACTTGGTGGGAATTCCATAGCAATCTATCAAAAAAAAGGGAAGGATTACACTTTCCTAAACATAAGTATAGCCCTCTTTATGGAAGCAATGCTCTTTATAAGGTCACAATGGGTTAAACATATTTGAGAAAATATTTGATTATTAACAATGTTTTTTGAGTACCACTACAACAAGGGTCTATTCTCTCTTACTCTGACTATAAATTAGATTTAAAATACTAATTGAAGATTTTTTTTCAAATTTTTCAAACTTATGTTAACTTATTTATAGTGCAAGTCTTCTTAGACTACAAACATTTACTATCTATACACTTTTGGCTCATATCCACGGTGGAAACAAGAGCTACACTATAAATCCTAGAATAGGGATCAAGGCATTTGTATTGTCCATAAAATATATTGTTTGTAACATATAATTCACAAGATTTCATATTGGAAAAATTGTTTACCTAATGTTTAGTTTCATTCATTATTGAAAGTAACGCAACAACAGACACTAGTTTCAACAGTTTATTTTATTGGAAATTATGGTAAAATAATAAATTGCGACCTAGTTGAGTGACCGTGAGGCTCCTACCATTACGGTCATTATAAAAACTACTTGTACAACTTTAAATCACTAGTGTATTTCAATGATTATAATTATATCATGTTGGTTGGAAGGTACTTGAGGGAGATAATAGTTACACTGCATACCATATAGAGGGATCAAGCCTTATGTAGTTCCCACAAGGTATACTGTTTGAAACACATAATTCACATCAAATCTTATAGGAGAAAATGATTACTGAACGCTAAGCATATTTTCCTTATCGAAAGTAAGGGGATAGTGGATGCTAGGTTCAACAGTTTAATAATTTGAAAATAGTGATAAAATAAAATATCATGATCTAGTTTAGTGGTCGCTAGGCTCCCACCATTACTACCAGTCATTATAAATAATATACATATATAGCTTTAGGTCGCTACTATTTTTCCATCTATTTTTAATTAAATATTTAAATTATCTTTACAAGAGCTTAGAACCTAGGGATTGGAGGGATCCCACCTAAGTACAACATAGACCATACCATAAACCATCCAAAACAAATAGAAATAACAAAACACCCGCAAACATGCTGGGAGACAAGAACCCAAAACGCCACACTAGAGACCCCTAGAAAAAAACCCAAGACCAAAACTAGACATAGCAGAAAAATTAAACTAGAGAAGTAGGTAGGCAAGGACTAGCCACCTTCATACCTCCCAAAGTCCTCCCTTCATGAGTCGTCCGAAGGAGGAATTTTTAGGTAAAATCAAGCTTGTGACGAAGCCCCACGATGCTCATAGACTCCATGAAGATTGACACCGAGAGACCTGGTAGATCCAATTTCTCAAGATGTTTCCCTTCAGAGAGCCCTTTCACACAGGAAACATGCACCTCTTCAACGAATTTCATCAAGACCAAAATCCTAGCCAACATCTCTGCTATCACTTGCCGCACCTCCTGTAAAGCTTTGTCCATCCCAAACCCAGTCAGGAAAAGGTTGATCTCTACCAAATTCCTCTAGTGATTCCACCAAATTATCTTGG
Source organism: Taxus chinensis (assembly GCA_019776745.2). Classification (NCBI taxonomy): domain Eukaryota; kingdom Viridiplantae; phylum Streptophyta; class Pinopsida; order Cupressales; family Taxaceae; genus Taxus; species Taxus chinensis. Next base: position 644,016,962 of record CM034154.1, on the reverse strand, counting down.
TGCATGGGTTTGATGAAAAAAATCACTATCACCCTGACCTCCTCAATATTCTACCTCACTAACAATAGCCGTGACATTAACCAGGAAGCCACCTTAGAGTTAACATGAGAATGAGCCAACTTCGCTAGATATTTTCCCCCCAGAATGCGAGTAATGGCTTCCCTAACAAAATTGGACTAGGCCTAAAAAATAATCCGTAGGCAAGCCTGTGAAACCTCCCTGTGAAAGGCCATCTCCCTCTTCTCTCCATCTAAGAACAATAACGGTAGAGCTTGAACTCCCATGAAAAACTAGAATGAAACCTCCACCATCACGGGTTACCAAGTAAAGATGAGATGGAAACAACCTGTACCGCCTCAAATTAAAGAGCCTTGGGGATCCCTTTCCGAGCAATAATTTCTTCCAAATTGTCCCATTCACACACATGCTCAGAAATAAGCAATGAAACCCACACTAACCAAATTTGGCATGCTCATTTTTATTCAACGAAAGAACCATAAATCCTTAAGCCATTGTTCCCCGATCAAACCTTAAAAAAAACAAATACCCAATACACTAAAACTCAATAAAACGTACCCAAAACAAAATCGCTTCTTATTGATAAATCCTCTAGAATCTCTACCTCTCCTTCATCAATCTCTGATTGTAAATCCTTGGAATAATTTCCATCAATAATGCACCCAACAGAAACACGCGTACCCAAAATCTCCTTCAAAATTCCCACAAGATTTTTTACTACGGATCAGGGCTTCATGACCTTCACAATTTCAATAACATCGTCAAATGAGATGTTCTCATTATGTTTAATGTTTTGCGTCTTTTTCCTATCGTGTTTAGATTCCTTCAGGGATTTAATCACCAAGGCAGTTGCGTTGGGAATAATTGTAACTTTGGCTTGACGGTTTTGTATAGTGAGCTTCACGGTAAACCTCAAACCCTTCTAATATTTTACAGTATCCTTTGCAATGTCTTCTCTAATATTTTTCGGTGAAAGACCTAAAGGATTAATTTTAGGGGCCAATTAATAGGCTGCTCCAACTTCTCCTTCTGTCACACAGATGAACACCTCCACAACCTGAGATGGGTCCATTTTTAGCATTATTTTTCCTCAACCTTTTGAACCGTGCCTCTTTGGAAAATCCTCTACAACTCTATGGCCTCTTACTAAAAGGGAAGACTGGGAAAAACCCTACGTCTCTATCTGTACTTAGACATAGGGTTGTTCTCTTTTATTTTATTTTTTTAAGTAATATATGTTGTTATTTCTTAGAGTGATTAAGGTACAATATTAATGGTATGTAATGTTTGTTTCCCTATTTTTTTCCCTATGTTGTTATCTCTTAGAGTGATTAAGGTACATGAGGGATCAAGCCTTACATAGTTCCCATAAGGTATATTGTTTGAAACACATAATTCACATTGGATCTTATGGGAGAAAATGCTTAGCGAATGCTAATAATTTTTTCCTTATTAAAAGTAAGGGCATAGTGGATGTTAGGTTCAACAATTTAATAATTTGAAGACAACGACAAAATAAAATATCATGCTCTAGTTTAGCGGTCGCTAGGCTCCCTCCATTACTACCAGTCATTATAAATACCATACGTATACAAATTTAGGTTGCTACTGTGTTTTCATATATTATGTAGTAATCACAAGACTTATTTTTTGTAATATATAATTCACATCTATTTTTACGAGAGAAAATGCTTAGTGATTGCTAAGTTTTTGTATGTATTGAGTGGAACGCCATAACCTAATGAATTGATTGGTATATCTTAGTGGTTGCTAGGCTCCTGACTTTACCTCTTATCAATATAAACACTATATTTAAAGTATATTGTTATAAACACATAATTCAGATCGGATCTTGTGGGAGAAAATGATTAGCGAACGCTAAGCATTTTTTCTTTATTGAAAGTAATTGCATAGAGGACACTAGGTTCAACAGTTTAATAATTTGAAAGTAGTGATAAAATAAATGATCATGCTCTAGTTTAGCGGTCGCTAAGCTTCCACCATTACTACCAGTCATTATAAATATGATACGTATATAGCTTTAGGTTGCTACTGTGTTTTCATCTATTATGTCATACTCACAAGAGTTATTGTTTGTATCATATAATTCACATCTGTTATTACCATAGAAAATGCTTAGCGACTGTTAATATTTTGTACATATTGAGTGGAACACCATAACCTATTGAATTGAATGGTATAGCTTAGCATTCGCTAGGCCCCTGCCTTTACCTCATATAAATATAAACACTACCTTTACAATTTTGGATCACTAGCCTTAATATGTAGTTCTCATAAGATACATAGCTTTCAACTCATATTTTATCTTGTTTATAGTAAAAAATGCCTAGAGACCGCTAAGATCCTTTACTTATTGATAGAAATGGCATATTAGACCATAGGCTCAAAATTTTCTTATTTTGAAAGTAGAGATAAAATAATAAATTATAGTTTTTCATTTTAAACATTATTTGTAAAGTTGTGCATCGTTAAGCTTAGTATGTAGTTTCTATAAGATACATGGTTTTAAAGACATATTTCACATCATTTTTAAAAAAATAAAAATGCTTAGCACCTGTTATGCTTCTATACTTATTGACAGAATATCATACCCTAGGTTCATACATTTCTTATTTTGAAAATATTTGTATAATAACTCTAACTGTACAGTCTTGGATCACTAGCCTTATTATGTATCCCTAATAGCTTATTTCAACTTGCCACATGGCACATTTTAATTAGATAATTAATTTATATTAGCTCCCACTATAGCTAACAATTTAGAAATCAATTTTGATAAAGAATGGAACGCAAATGTGTGTATATTATTCTAATAATCTTAAAAACTATGTTGAGGATTTATTTCTTTTGTTTTTTACTTTAATTTTTTTTTTTGCTATGCTTGGTTCATTTATATGTTGTATAATATATTGTTTATTATGTTTATATTATTATAGGCTACAGACAATGAAAAATGTTCATTTTTTAATTTTTAAACCATGGGAAAATAAAAATAGGGAAATACGAACTCCCTCGCATTTTCGGATATTTGAAATTTTAACAGCCCACCCTTTTGCTTTTAGAGGGGGAAAGTGAAAATTTCAATTTTTCATATCCCGCTCTTTTTCTCTTTTGGAATTTTCTTTTGTGAAATGTGCTAAATAAATTATTAAATACCTCAAATAAATATTTAGTAGAGTTTTGGTTTTTTCGATAAATCGGAAAAGCATGTCTTCAAAATAAAAAAATGCATGCAAACCATTGATTGCGAGGTTGAGTATTCAAATGCATGTGATTATAATCTTGTTCGCGGAGAAAGGCACACAAAAGAAGCACAAAGAGGATGAACACAAAAGACACACACAAAGGAGGATAGCAACAGAGGTTGTGAAATGGATCGCGATGATTATTTGAATGAGATAGCAAATGGAGGTTTCACAGACAACATATAACACGAAATCATCCCAGATATTACTAAACTAGGTATTTATAGTAAAGGTGTACCTTTTTTATCGTGGGATCTATTATTTGCTATGTAGTCAACTGGTCCCTGTGTTTTGTACGGAAGTCCAATCGTGATCCATATAAGCCCTGCTTTGTCCTACTAAATCATGCTCCACAATCAAACCTTTGCTTTTGATCTTCATGTCAAACTACCTTGTTCTTCATGAAAACTCACTTTTTTTGTGCGTTAACGAAAGCAATTTCAATTGATTTTTTTAATTTAGTATTTATCTTTGTTTAACATTTTCCCATTTCCGCCATTCTTGCAGCAAGTTGGTGGACAAAAAAGTGGACATAAAAACCTGAAATTCACGTACCATGATCGCGGATTGTTTTCTACAGGTTTGGGGATTTCTAAACCTAAAACCATGATTGCCATGATCACGTCCTCTGAGACAAAAAAATAGACCCGTGACCCCTCATTTTCCCCCATTTTCCCCTGCGAACCATGATTTCTCCTCGACTGTTGGCACTCGAGCTTTGAATACCCCCTTGTAAATTGCTCTTCAAACTTCTGGATCGTGAAATTTTCAACGATGCCACCAAGATGAAGAGGTAAGCCCTCTATTTTGATCAAATTTCTTGCATTTTAGGTTATTTTTTGTGATTTTCATGGGTTTTTCAATTTTTTGTTTATGTATACAATTTTTTTGTTTTGTCAGTTGTTCGGCAAGCTCATAATCCTGCAAACCATCCAAATATTCCTCAAAACCCTCCAAACATTCCTCAAAACCCTCCTCCAAATGTAGATCTGCCTCCTGTGGCTCCTTCTGTCCCCACGGAACCAACAGGAACACAAGCTGATATCGTTGGAAGAATATGACAAAATAAAATTTCCATTGAGAACCTTATTCAGACAATAAGACAAAATCATGCCACAAATCCGTCTCCGCATGACTTTAGCCAACACATTACAAACATTGATTGGAGAAGTTGACTCCACAACCAACCAAATAGACAGATGGAATACCTTTAGAGGTGATTGTAGGTGGTGGTATGCTAGATAAATTATCCCATGCAACCGTAAAAGATAAAAAATTTGCAAAAGACCACATTTTTGCATTATTTACTGACCTGAGAACCAATGCCCCCCCACAACTACTTGCAAATGGTTCCTAATCCATTGGTGCCACGATGACAAAATCAAGAACAATTTTTGGGACCGATGGTGGATGGTTTTTGATTATCCACCATGCAACAACAATGAGGTTCCTCTCTATTTTTTGAAGAAATTATATTGCGAGTTCGTGCTTAATGAGGTCCCAAATTATTTTGACTTTTCTGAGTTTTATGGGCAAGGAGGTGGCTCTACACAGAGTAGACCTAGTGCACGCATTGGTCAACCAAGGATCCCCATGCCCCAAAACCCCCACTACCTTCAGTTATCCCTCCTACAGTGAAGGAGGTTGTGGATATTGACACACTACATGCATTAAGGGAGCTCACTGACACTCTGACCCAACATAGTGACCAGATTGCATCTGGTGATGTTGGTGGAGGCACCAGTTCTAGCACACCACACCACTGTGGATCATGTGGTGCCGTATGCACTAGGGTGAGACATCATTTGCTGGATCACATGATTTCTTTTCTCTAGATGAGATGATGGCGGATGTTTTTGGAACTGGTGCAAATGATCTTGGTATTTCACAGGTAAATGTCAAATAAATATTATATATATATATATATACAATAGTTTAATTCATTTGAGATTTTAATATATATGTATTTGATTACGTCATGTACATACATGTAAAAACTAATATTTTTTTATTTTAAACAGCAAGAGCTGGTGAAGGACACATCCAGCATCGACATGCTAGCTACTGCAGCTGGGCGTGTTACAGACGTAAGTTTCAAGTTACTTACATTTCAAATTTCATTTGATTGCACTTTTATTATTAAATACACATTTTTAATGTTCGTGTATAATGTTTCACGTGTACATGTACATATTAATATGTTTGTCTTTTATACGCAGGAGCCTGGTGGGTCATCATCTGCTCTGGGCACTGAGGCTACTGGCACACCTCACGTGACTTTTACGCAGGTTAGTTTCTCTTTACACTTTGTTTCTAATTGTGGAAGTTCAGTTGTGTATCTACTCTTGTAGGAATTTTGGAGACTCAAGTAACATCGAAGCTTCCCTAGGATCATTAAACCTAGATTCCTACTCTTCCAGGAGGTCATATGACAATAAGCAATATTATTAACCTAAAATGGAGGATTATTGGGAAGATTATGTCAACAAGATTAATGTTTATTACCGATACTTCTATAGAATGACATTACAACAAATAACAAACTTTCGTCTCTAATGGGTCATAGAGGACATAGAATATGATGCTAATGAGTTGTTCAAAATGGGATACCTAGAGTCTATTCACTTCACACCTATCCCTCCTATAGACAGGTCATTTGTGAAGCCTATTAATACACTAACTCGTACTACAAAATTCCTCCAAAGATCGAAAAAGTGGTTCATTCAGAATATGCATGAACTCAACTATACTACTTTGCCTACTTATAGACAATCCCCCCCCAAAAAAATTTAGCTTCCTGAACAATATATTTCAAGTACCCAACTTCTTAGTGATACAAGTTCAATCGTTTCCATTATTGAAATAAAATGATGTTTTAGTACCATGGCTTTGAGCCATGTTCCACATTGTAAACTAACTTCTTGTAGATTAAAGAATTATAAAATAGACATGTTGAAATTGATATCTTTCAAGACAAGTTGACTATACTAGACACATTCAAAATTTTCAAATACTTGGCCAAAAATAGTCTCAATAAGGTGATTGACTTCCATATCTCACTAAATGTGTAGACTTATTATTTTCATGCATAAATAATTATGAGCCAAATTCTTGGGAAGTGAGAAAGGATTCACGTACTCCATTAGCACAACTAAGCAAAGACTCTATTGATACTTACTTCAAAATCCATGTTTGTGAGGTTTACAATGACTTGAGCATTAATGGTGTGTTAACTTACTAGGAAAATCATCAAGAATAGTCTCTAAAGGAAATTAATTTGTCATGGCTCCAATTTTACAAATAGGGTAGATCCTAAGTCTATGAGAGACTCCAAAAGTATGATTTCAATGATGTTATTTTTAATGTCATCACATTTGTAATTTAAGTAAAAGGAGATAAGGTGATATGGTGTTTTGAGCCTTAAATATCTAGGTCATTTCCACCATCAGTAATGAGACAAATTCATAGATTGGGGAAAGATAATCAATGATAAAGCTCGTAAGCAACTAGTGGACCTCCCTCGAGCTCAAACATTATTTATGCCTTCTAACCTTATCTATTGCATTGTCAATCTTAGACATTGTTGGTATGTAAAATTTCTCCGCATTTTACTAGACAACCCAGTCAAAGTTGTGAAATTGTCTCTTTTCAAAGATCAACTTGTATGGAAGGTTTTGCAAGCCTCGGGTGGTTTCAAAATACTAGGTTATATTAATTGGGAAGGTATATAATTCTACTTCATGATAATATGCAATAAGAAAGGAATTAAGAGCATTGCACTAGTCTTGGGAACACATTCACTTCTGACACTTTTTGTAGACAAATTGTACTCTCAATCGTAAAAGGAAAATAAACTTGGGAAGAAGATATTAAGAGCCTTGGTTGGTTTCTATTAGCAAATTAATACATTGGTTTGTTATGTGTCGATTATGATTTGGGTCTGTTATGTGGCAAGTCATGTAGATTAATATTGATTTGTACATGTTTTTTGTATAGCTTATGACTTCCAGAGAGACTCCTCCCTATATGCAGACTGTGGAGGCTGTTGTAGATGTTGCCATAGCATCTTCAGATCCACTAACTCAGGTACAATTTTTCAAATTTGTTAAATTTTGGAGGAATTTTTTCTTATTACTTATCTACAATATCAAATTTTGTACATGAAATATTTAATTTGAACTATTTATTTGTATGTAGCCTACCCCTCGTGAGTCTACCATTGACCCTGCAATGCATCGATGAAAAATTGATAGAGATCATGAGATTGCGGTAAGATTTCACATGCATTATAAATTCTAAGTTTCTAAATTTTGAATGTATTTTAAAAATTTGGGTGTTAAAAACTTGTTGTTTATGAATGTGCAGGCTAGGTTGCAGGCCTTCTTAGAGATGCCTAGGACCACACGGATGAAATCCGTAGTGGCATCTCCCTCCACTACATCCACAGGTCATGGACATGCTTCTTCTAGTAGGGCGAAGAGAGGGAAGATGTTTCATGATTAGATTCATAGGACCTGGATGTATAGATATATATGCCATCTGGTCCTAGTTCATGATTCTTCATATAGTCCATGTATATAGCCTTATGTGACCGCATGTGGTCCTATATGTATGACACACTTAGTTCGATACATTATGAACTTATATTTTCAGAGACACATGGAACACTTAGTTTGATACATTATATCCATGTTGGTTTTCATAACGATATTACTTCTATGTTTGATTTGATTTCATTGCACATGATATCCTTCTATGTATGTTTTCATAACCATATTAGTTCTATGTTTGATTTGATTTGATGGCCTTGATTATGTGACCATTATCCATATGATATATATGATATTGTTATGATGTATATGATGTTATATAATGGTTTTGAAGGTTCTTGGGTGCAAGATCATTTTTTTCAAGAGATTCAAGTGTGGACTTATATCAATTTTCTTATTTTAAGCATGTGGTTAACACACTCCAAAGTGGGAAAAATGTACACAATTAAAAATGGTCTTGAGGGATTTATTACAAGTCATTTTATATGTTTTTAGTGTACTTACAATTTATTTGTTAAGTATTAGTCCAAATTAAGTGTTATTGATGTGTGTAATAATAAGGTCCTAATTTGAATTCACTTGTTTAAAAAAATATAGAAACATTGTAGTTTAGTTGGCAAAAGATATGCAAAAAATATTCTTAACACTCTATTATGTATTAACATGCTTTAAAAAGAGATCAAACAATCATTAGAGTATTTACATGGTAATGTGTTAACCTTGTTGCAATCTCATTGATGCGAGCCGAGTAGTGAGAAGTCATGCCCCAAGATGTTGTGGGAGAAAACTTGTCACTACCAACATGTCCAATTGGGGGGTATATGCCTTTCGGGTGCTATGGCGGGCTCTAGGGAGGCCCGGTTTGGAGTCAGACCACCCGATCTAGAGCCAAGAACCCCTACCCTATTAATCCCAATTCACAGTTTTCAGCGGAAACTTATGACGATCAAAACTTGGTGCTCGGTCATCCAAACCAAGAACCATCTGAGCCAAAACTTGAGTGAAGGAGTTCTCTAGTCGCACCCAATAATTTAGGGTCATGGCATTCCTTGAGCCTTCGTGGCATAATTGTTTACAAACTACCTTTTCTAGGCAGTCCTAGGAAATGAACGGAGGTGAGTAGTGAGAAGTCATGCCTCAGGACATCGTGGCACCGAAAACCAACTATGTCCAAAATGTCTTGGTGGCTAGGTGAATGCTAGAGGAGGTGTCATTTTTGGTGAGGGACAACGTCGTTGCTTCTGGGCTACTTCGTTCAGGCGTAGTCCCTTAAGAGCCCTGAGACCAAAAAAACCATTCAACTTCAATAGGTGATTACTTAAACTCTGTGGCACCTAGAGATGTCTCATTAGATCCTACAACTTAGCGTAGGGACCCTCTACGATAGCCTATCTTGGTTTTTTCTGTCTCCAATCAGTGCTCTCGATGCCCTATTGTTTAACAAATGCACGAAATAGTGCAGTTTGAGCCAGTGTAAGAGTGTCAAACACTATATTTTGCAAACAGTGGGTCATGGAACTAAATCAATTATGCCAACATGTCTAGGTGGCTAGGTAAATTCTAGAGGAGGTGTCATTTTGGTGTAGCGACAATGTCGTTGCTTCCAGGCTACTTCGTTCACACCGTAGTCCCTTAAGAGCCCTGAGACCAAAAAACCATTCAACTTCGACGGGTGATTACTCGATCTCTGTGGCACCTAGAGATGTCTCATTAGATCCTAAACCTTGGCATAGGGACCCTATACAATATATATTGTCTTCAGTTCTTTCTGTCTCCAATCGGTGCTCTCGCTGCCCTATTGTTTGCAAACACATGAAATAGTGCAGTTTGAGCCATTGTAAAGTTGTCAAATATTATATTTTGTAAACAGTGGGTCATGGCACTAAAAATGACTATGTCCAACACATCTGGTGGCCAAGAAAACATGAGAGGAGGCATTGTTTTTTTTACAATGCATGACAATGTCGTTGCTTTTGGGCTACTTCGTTTGGGTGTAGTCCCTTAAGAGCCCTGAGACCAAAAACCATTTCAACTTTGACGTGTGATTACTCGGTCTCTGTGGCACCTAGAGATGTATTTTTCAGATCCTACACCTTATTGTAGGGACCCTCTATAATATCTTATCTCATGGTTATTTCCATCTCTAATCAGGTGCTCTCGCTGCCCTATTGTTTGTAAACAGCGTGAAATAGTGTAGTTTGAGCCAGTGTAAGGCTGTCAAATGCTATATTTTGTAAATGGTGGGTCTTGGCACCAACTGACTGTGCCAAAATGTCTAGGGTGGCTAGGTAAATTCTAGAAGAGGTGTTTTTTGGTGCACACAAAATTTGTCGTTGCTTCCAGGCTACTTTGTTCAAGCGTAGTCCCTTAAGAGCCCTAAGACCAAAAAATATTCAAATTCAATGGGTGATTACTCGGACTCTGTGGAACCTAGAGACATCTCGTTGGATCCTACACCTTGGTGTAGGGACCCTCTATAATATTATATTCTCGGTTATTTTTCCATCTCCAATCAGTGATCTCTTGCAACCCTATTGTTTGCAAACACATGAAATAGTGCAGTTTGAGCCAATGTAAGGTTGTCAAACGCTATATTTTACAAATGGTGGGTTGTGGCACCAAACCAAATGTGCTAACATGTCCAGGGAAGCTAGGTAAACACTAGAGGAGGCATATTTTTTGTGCACGACAAGGTCGTTGCTTCCAGGCTACTTCATTCATGGGCGTAGTCCCTTAAGAGCCTTGAGACCAAAAATACCGTTCAACTTCGACGAGTGATTACTTGGTCTCCGTGGCACCTAGAGATGTCTCATCAGATCCTACACCTTGGCGTAGGGACCCTATAAAATATATTGTCTCGATTTTTTCCATCTCCAATCGGTGCTCTCGCTTCCCTATTGTTTGCAAACACACGAAATAGTGCAGTTTGAGCCAGTGTAAGGCTGTCAAATGCTATATTTTGCAAACGGTGGGTCGTGGCACCGAAACGACTGTGCCAACATGCATCTGGTGGCTAGGTAAACACTAGAGGAGGCATATTTTTTTGTGCGTAATAATTTCATTGCTTCCGGGCTACTTTGTTCGGGCGTAGTCCCTTAAGAGCCATGAGACCAAAAATTTGTTCAACTTCAACGGGTGATTAGTTCAGACTCCGTGGCACCTAGAGATGTCTCATCAGATCCTACACCTTGGCATAGGGAACCTCTACAATAGCCTATCTCAGTTTTTTCTGTCTCTAATCGGTGCTCTCGCTGCCCTATTATTTGCAAACTGCGCGAAATAGTGCAGTTTGAGCCAATGTAAGGCTGTCAAACCCTATATTTTGCAAACGGTGGGTCGTGGCACTGAACCGAATGAGCCAACACATCAGGTTGACTATGTCAATACTAGAGGAGGTGTCATTTCAGTGTGCATGACAACATCATTTCTTCTGGGCTATTTCGTTCGGGCGTAGTCCCTTAAGAGCCCTGAGACCAAAAAATCCATTTAACTTAGACAGGTGGTTACTCGAACTTCGTGACACCTAGAGACGTCTCATTGGATCCTACACCTCAGCATAGGGACCCTCTACAATAGCATGTCTCATTTTTTTCGTCTCCAATCGTCTCTAATGCATGGTGCTATCATTGCCCTATTGTTTGCAAATGATCACGGTGGCTATAGTACATTTACACAATGAGCTAGTGCAAGTCAAGGAGCCCTGAGACAAACACTATATTTTGCAAATGGTAGGTCACCTCAGTGGCACCAAACAATCACTATGCACATGCATAGGGACGAGCTTGTAAACACTTCGTGAGGTGTCATTTTGCCTCCCTACGCTCCTTGTACTTCCGGGATACCTCCTCCAGAGCCAAGAAATCCCTCCACAGCTACATAAACCATTGTTAGTTGCTTCTCTTTTCTTGTAAAATAATGAAATCTTCTCTTAGCTTTGAGAATATAAAATTCTCTACTAACAGTGCTCAACCACGTGAAGGTGGAAGCTTTTTTGGCACCACTAACCTGCATAAAAGTGTTAGTCAAAAAAATTTAAGTTGAATCAAAACCATATACTAGATATATACAAAATACACAAATTTAATAAAATATATGAACTTGAATGATCTGGTTGAAAAATTTAAACGCTTCAAAGAAATTATTTATACCAAACATGGGCATGTAAATTCATTCCAATGAACCATCAGGATCAGATCTACTCTAAATAGTGGGCATGATTGTTTCATGATCTGACTCTTGAACCTTCCAAATAATCTTGTTATTAGGCCTTCCTCGATATCTATACAGCTGAATATTTGTCGCTAGAACTAGATGCGAATATAAGAGTATTTTCCTTGTGTCTCAAAGTATTCAAACACCTAAACAGAGGAATTTTTTAATGGATTTCATCAAAGACAAGTTCCAGTAACTACTACTGACCCTGTAGGGTACTCAATATCTTCGCTATCTATAACAGGAGAAGTCAAATTCTTTCTTTCCTTGATTCAACGACATAAGAAATAGTCTATTTCTTCTTCATTGTCTTCTTTCGCAATAACTGCAAACACATGTCCTACAAGAAAAATGAAGGTTTCAACTCAAATTTAAATTACATATTAATTTCAATGAACATAACTCAATACAAAATTGTAAATAACTATTTAACTTGTCGCACCAAAATTGAAATTTCATCAAAGTCCTTGGATGTTGCAACTTCGTCTGAAGAAATAATTTGTAATGCCTATGGAGGTTAATAACTGGGAAGCAGAGTTAGAGGCCTACAAATTCATTCATCCACCCATTCTTTTGAATCACACTCAACAGTGACAAATTCAATACAAGATGCAAAAAAACATGCCAACTTTCTTGTCCATGTGGCCCACAAAGTAGTGTCTGAGCTACAAAATGAGTGCATATCACTGGACCCTGTGAGTGTCATACAAGCCTTGTAGTTAACAATTTGTTGTTCCTCTATCAACCAAAAATATTTGTGAACTATGAAATTTTCTTGAGAACCTCAGGCCATATTGTCGATACACCATTTCACTATGCTCTTTGCATCTTTCAATTTATCACCATCTTTGTACTTAAATTCTTCTCTTGCATGAGCTCTTTTCACACATGCCCCTATACCTTCATGTTCTTCTTTTCCATGTCTAGCCTCAGTGAAACTCCAAATATGTTGCACACCCATCTTGACGTGCATCCTTCTGATCCAATAAAAAATTTGTGCATTCTTAAACTGATACGTGTAATTATTTGACCATATATAATGTTGATTGAAGTGGATATCCCTATCAGACAAGTTTCCATTAAAAAACTAGAAACACCCTTGCAAAAATTCAGTAGAATGAGTATGATCATCACTGATATAAAAGTGGTACTCTCTTAAAAAAAATTGATAATTCTCTGTACTGTCAAGAGAATGTATACATGTTATATGCACAAAAATGGCAACCTATACTAAGTTTTAATATTGTGATTGAACCTCCATTTGTGGTTGCAATATGTAATTCTCTACAAAATCGACCACTAAAAAAATAGTACCAATAGGAAATTTTTCCTTGCATATCTTTAACAGTTCATCCAACCATCAAGCTCTGTGTGTATGCCTAGCATACTCATAAACAATTTCATCCTTAAATTTTCTCATAAATTGAAAAACATGCATATGTTCTTTAACTAGCTCACACCGTTTATAATCCTTTCAATATTTCAACTGGTATGGTACTGATTTATATTTATCAAACTCAAATAAATTATATCCTATTGCACCTCCAATTTTCTCATGGATGCAACTTTCCAATTTAGGTAATCCACCGCACATACCATAACTTCCATCTAAACAATCCTAACTATAAATAATTTTTCCAACTTATCTTTCAAAAAAAATCGTAGGAATGAAATCCCTGGAATATATTGGTAGAACTTAAACACCACATTTTGATAACATAGTTACAGAATGAAAATCAGAATGAATATGTAAAAATTTAGCATAATGCATCCCAAATTCAATATTTTTCCTACAACAAGTGGTGTGAGCGTGGTTGATTTTCAAATGGTTTCAACATTTCAAAAAAACATTGACTAATTTCAATTTCTAGATGCTCATGTTCAACCTTACGAAAAAATTGAGTTTGATTCATATCTAAGAAATGCTTTGGATGTGGTTCATGATTAGTAGAAACAACTCTCTGTTTTACAAAATCTCTTGTATTAGATAAAACTCTAGAGTCATCATGCCAAAATTGAATAACAAATTCTATTATAGCATCAGATATATCTTTGTCCTTACGTGGTGCTCTAGCAGAAAATGCCCAAAAATCAGTATTATTGAGTGATTGAAGCATATTATGTCTTTCAATTTCTTTCATTACAGTTTTTCGATTAAATTTCAACATTTGACTTATTTACGTAATCAAATGTTGTTTTTTTATCGATTCACTTACAACACTAGTAGCAAGTACACGACACACAATAGTATTATAACTTATATGTCTCTTGACAATAATAGTGTGATATGCATCATGAAGGTTTTCAAAAATTGTAGAGGTTTGACCACGTATATTAGATGTTGTCAATCCTAAGGTGTTTAATGTAGGTCTCATTTTAATCAATTTCATCAAACTAACCAACAACTGACCTCTTTGGGAATAACTTAAAATTTCAAAATGATTATCCTAATTTTTAGTGGTTTTTCTTCTGATTTTTTGTTCAAAAAGTTTGTCAGAAATTGGTTTCAAAATGTTCTCATCAATTTCAATAAAATAATCAGGTTTCTTACGTAAAATCCAAGGAGGTGTTTTTGTTAAATAATGCTTGTCTACACTTTCAACCTGAATTTCCTGATTCACATTTTCATTATCTTCTTCAATTTCAACATTAGCTACACCACGAGCATTTAATTATTCTTCAACATTAACAGTAAAAACACCTTCATCATGAGTATTTAATTCATCTTCAACATTGACAATAGAAACATTAACTGGTTCCTCATTGCTTACAATAGTAGGGGTTAAAGATGAACCTCTTCTTGATTCATGAAGATTCTGCATTCACTCAACATTTTAAAATTTGTTTTCCTCTAATTCATCAAGTGTTTTTTTACTTATTCACTTCCTTTTTTGACTTCGTTTCTTGTCTCCCATGATATTTTACTTCCGGTGATAAGAAAAATGTGCAGAAAGTGACATAATTTCATAGTAATTCATATAGTAAGGCCAAACATTAAAAATCACATGGTAATTCGAACATTGGCATGCATGTAAATATAATTTAATAACAATGATCGTACTTTATAAACTATGATCGCACTTTAATATTAAGGACCGCAATCACAGTTTATAAAGTGTGATCATGGTCCTATTTGTATCATCAAATCTGACCCTCAAGGCTAGGGAAATCTTTGTTTTTTCCCAACCAAAGCTATAGGAGGTCATTATGGCGTGTAAATGGTCAAAAACTTCAAATTTTCTCTTCCGTGGACTTGAACCATGCTGAAAATTTGAAAACATTTCACAAAAATGGTACCATTGCGTAGGGGAGACTGTTAGCTTCGTAGAAATAATGATTTTAAAGTGAATATAATAAGATAAATATCATTTTATAATTTTGTACTAATAATAGGTCTTTAAGACATTTTTCCAGCGAATGTTCATGTCTACATTTAAGACTGCAACTTTTGTTTCACTTATCAAAATGTGATAAAACCTATACCATCCTAAGCATGGAGAAATTCTATACACGTTAAAAATATATATATATTTGATTTCAATATTTTTTTGATATAGTTATGGTGGGCAAACGGAAAGTGCTCTATTTTCTAAAAAAATTCAGAACACTTTCACGGAAAAAATCATAAAAAGAAATATTGTTCAAAAAAATACAAAATAAAATCCATCCCAAGATAGACAGCGACATCTAATTTTTCACTGAAGGAAAAAAATAACAAGATTTGGTCATCCAAATCGCAGGCAAACGGACTACAATCTTATAGGTTTTTTCAAACAAAAAACCCAAGTCATATAATTTTGAGTGTTTAATATAGTTAAACTTGTCCATTTTTAAAAACATTTAGTAGTTTAGAAACTAGATTCTAGATGCTATGATTCATATTCATATAATTGTTTCTACTTTTGAGTGCGTGTATTGATAATAATCCCTACAAGTTGAGATTTCACTATTTTTTTCAATTGACGTCCACTTATGACCCCTTTTTGGTCCACCAACTTGTTGCAGTTACCATATATTCTTCCTTTTGAGCCCACTAATCTATGCCAAACATTAACATAGCTTTGTGGCTACCACGATAGAATCGGTTGTTTTGACAACATATTGACAAAACCCTAATTTTTTTTCGAATTACATACATGATTTTACACGTATATTTATATATCCATTATATAAATTCCGGATTTATTTGTTATCATTTGTATCTTTTCAATATGATTTATTTTCTATGAATAAACTCTACTATAGGAAAATTTGTCTACCATAGCGTCCGCTAGGATATAATTCTAATTTGGAAAAATCATTAATTTTCCTTGGCACCTCACGGATCAGTTGTTGTTATATAGGCAACACAATATTTTGTGTCATCTTTTGTTATTTTTCAATTGTTATATTTGCAGATATTAACAATTTAGATTTATAAAAACAACTTTATTTTGAACACAATATATTTACCTTTAGGAATAGACTAGTGGTCGCTAGGGTACAACTAGTAGATCACGTTGTATTTAAATACTTGTAGTATAACTTCTAGGTCACTAGTCCATATTTCTTTTCTTGTCCTAAATGTAAAAATATTTTGCCAAAATATTATAGGAAATATAAAACTCTAGATGTATAGCTATGTAACTCATGAAAAACACGATTCTAAGCCTACACAACTTGATTATGAACATGATATATTTACCTTTAAGTATAGCTTAGTGGCTGTTAAGGCACAACGAATCATATAAATTCCAAATTTATATGTTACAGTTTACATAAACTACATTTGAATATGATATAAATGAAAAATGTTGGCTACTCTAGCAACCACTAGGCTATAATTCTTATTTGGATGAAGTCTTTGTTTACGTTTGCGGACTCAAGGATAAGTGGATTTTGATATAGGCAACACACTTGTTTGGGTCAAGCGATCGCTTTGTTTTTTCTCTCTTGTTAAATACGCTTGATTATTTTTAGGCAAGACACTTTTTTGGGTCAAGAAATCACTTTATTTATGACTAAGAATAGCTTAGTGGCCGTTATGCTTCATCGAGGATGTCACATTGTATAACATTAAGACCTTATGTTTTGTTGGATTAAAAAAATTAAATTAAAATATTTTGAGATAAGCGGGAGCTAGGTACTTCCACACTATAATATTTCAAGCTTAGTGGGTATTATAATATATCTAGTTACCTAATTATATTTTGATCTTAGTGTGCATTATAATCTATTCAGTTACCCAATTATATTTTGAGCTTAGCATCCGCTATCTTATGACACAACATAATATTTGGATCTTAGAAATCTCTAGGTTTCAGTAAAATAAACTAATATATTATAAGCATAGCGGCGGGTAGTTTATGCCAAAACATAATAATATGATTTTAGTGAATACTGGTATTAAGATCTTACCTGTTGCTAGGTTATGCAAATATATATTATTTAGGTATTCAATTTTCTTGGTTATGCATCACAAACATGATATGTTATTTTAAATTAAGATATTTCGAGCTTAACGAATGATAGATTATGCTACCACATAATCATTGGAACCTAGCGATAGTTATGATTTAGAAACTAAATTGAGGTATTAAGAGCTTAGTGGCTGTTAGGTTATGCACAAAATATAGTATTTGGGTATTCAATTCACAAACATATGTATCACAAACATTATATGTATCAAAAGAAGATATATATAAATTAGTTGAATTCATGCTATGATTTTAAGATATTAAATTAGGATATTTCGATGATAAGTCTTCAAAAAAAGTACATGAGAAACCAGTCCATGATAAGTGTTCCAGCAGTGGACTCCCATGATGATTACAAGCAACTTATCTTACTAAATATATGCCAATATATGGGGAAGAGTTGTAATCAGCTTCACTTCACCCACAAATACTTCCTATATCGATAAAATTTGTTATACATACAACCATACCAACCATCAATACAAAAACCAAATATAAATGCTTCTAAGAATGATTAGGTCATTCAGCCTCTCAACTCCATCTTGTTGATGATCTCGACATTCGTATCCCCTTTACTCTGATCAGAGGAGGAGGAAAATTTGACAAAGCATTCAGAAATTTTCACTTTCGCAAAAGAAGGGAGTTCTATACCCTAATTTTCCACAACTGCCTCAAGACCACGCACAATCGTCTACATCCCCTGTGTTAAGGCATGGACATGATACTGAAGGCTGACTAGATGCTCTTCCAACTTCTCATTCTCTTTATGCAAGATAAATTGTCCCGAAGAGTTGGACAATATGTTTTCCGTGCTCAACCCTTGCGCCATGTCAGAAACATTCCTCCACCTTTTGGACTAGTACGGATCAAGCATTACCTTGTGCATGCTCTCACAAATATCACCAACATCTTATTCTTCAAATCACTCTGCGACCGACCAGACCTTCTCAAGCCAATTCTGCATGAATGCATTCTAAATTTTCCCCTCCATTTGAGAAGTAAATGATTCCCCAACATCCTTGCTCTTTGCCTCTTCCTACTAGGACCACACTCCATGTCACCCAAGACACCACCAACACCCCTATCACTATCATAGAGAGACAGGAAGCACAACGACCAATGACGAAAAGAGGAAAGGGGTAGTGAAATTTCTACCCATCCCAGAGATATAAAGCCATTAGTCTACAACACATGAAAGGGGGTAAGTGTGGCATGACACTACCGAAGATAATCAATTAGATATCCTTATCATAAATATCATGCTTCTTATTAAAAATCTTAAATTCCCAATGCCATATTACATATCATGTGCTTATAACCCTTAATCGATGTCATAAATGACCATTAATGTTGCAGATGTTATATCCTCTTGTCACCGCAAAAAAAGGTTACCCCTCAGAATAATCTAACCATTTTTATTAAAATATTATAAGTCACTATGTTTTGACAAATTAAAGTAGGTTGTTTTGAGCTTATCGATCTCTAAGTTAATCAACCACATTAACTTTGGAGAAATGTATAACAATAAAGATCTGTATAAATTAGTCAACTTTATCAAATATGATTTTAAGATTTCAAATTAAGATATTTCGAGCAAAGCGCCTACTAGTTTATGCCACCACACAATCTTTGTAGCCTATCGGTGGTTAGGATTTGATAAATTAAATTAAGATATTAGCAATATCTAGGTTTCAACAAAAGAAAGTAAGAACTTAAGAATATAAAAATTTTGAGCTAAAAAAACAATAGTATTTAACAAACAAAAGAAAGAAAATGACTTTGGAGATATTTATAGCAATCAAGATGAGTATAAATTAGTTTAATTCTTTGTATGCATTTACAATTTGGAATTAAGAAATTTTGAGCTTAGCGCCCACTAGGTTATGCTACCACATAATAATTGGATACTCCCGGTGGTTTCAGATACTTTGAGCTTAATATCTGATAGCCTTTGCCACAACATATTATTTGGATATTGAACTCGCTAGGGTTCAATAATTCATAGTTACAATATTTTACAGCAGTTAACAAATTACAGGAAGATATTTATAACTTAGCTAACGTTAGTTTACATAATGACATAATATATAGAGGTTATGGTTGATATGATTAAACAAATTAAATTAACATATTTTGAACTAAGCGGAGACTATGTACTTCCATAATATATTATTTCGAGCATAGTGGTTTTTATCATTTGACATGTTACTGAATGATATTTCGATCTTAGCATCTGCTAGATTATGACACAACATAATATTTGGTTCTTAGCACTAACTAGGTTTAAATTTTAAAAAATAAGATATTATTAGATTAGTTGCCGGCGGGTTATGCCAAAACCTAATATTTGGATGTTAATGGTGACTGGGATTTAGTAAATTTGAATCAACATAGTTTGAGCTTAGCGGTCGTTAGCTACTTAAACAATATATTATTTTGATCTTCGCAGCCACTAGGTTTTGCCACAACATGGTATTTGGTGATTTCATCACTACAATTTAATAATTCATAATTAAGATATTTTGCAACATCTATAAAATTAGAGGCAAATATTAATAACTTTTTTGGTGCTAAACCCACAATCTGATATTCTAAGTTTAGTTTTCGCTACCACTTAACTAGTAAGAAAATTATATTTTTATATTAGACAATGATACGTTATGCCACACCATAAATTTTTGGAGCTTAGGGGTCGCTAGGTTTTATCAAAATCAATTAGGATACTCTCATCTGAGAAGCCGCTAGGTTATACCAAGACATAAAATTTAGATCATAACGATCTTAAGGATGTCATAAAACTCATTAACATATTAGGAGCTTAGCTGCCACTATGATATGCTAAAACATAAAACTATTTAGAATTAGAGTAATAGGGGGTTTTCCCAAATGACCCGCATACTTGCACAAAAAATTCCTCATGGCCAGGTATTACAATGAAACAAGAAGAGAACAATCTTGTATGTAACACAAAACAAAAAACAAAAAAAATTCCCAAACTAGACAAAGCCAAATTACATTTTATGGATATTCGTGAGAGTAGTTGTTACATCCTTAGCATCGGTAGTAGGCCTTCCTTGAACCAACATGTCCACTAACTTAATGTGCTCCAGGAATTCTTCGTTTATTATCATCTAGTTTATGATTATGTGACTTTTCCATTCTTTGATAGCAGATACTAACATAATCTTCGATGGCCTCGTATGGATCAAGAGAGATCTTCTCTAAGTGCTCTTTTTGTTCTGAAGCTGCAGTAGGGGAGCCCATTTTCTCTGACAGAGGATAATCTTGGTAAACCAAGGAGAGATCCTGTAACACATCTAGAATTTCTGATTCCATGCTAAATTCCATGAAAAAATATGGGAGGGCAGTCACTCATGCTTCCATGATCAGGTGAGTTGAGACAGCTATAGCCATTATAATGTCAGTGGAGATGAGAGGAGAAGCTAGAGAAGCATCAACAAGAGGTGGAGAGGAAGTAGATGTTGGGTCTGAAAGTAGTTTTGAGACCTTAGGAGAGTTTCTGAGGTTTCCGGAGGGTTATGAGCCACCAGAGAAGATGAGGGATACCTAAGAGAAAAAGAATGGGGGATAATGATCATGATGTCTAAATTGGAGTCGGAAGGGAGACCAAGGTGGTGGTGACAACGACGAATATAGGGAGATGGTTGTGGAAGAGGAGGGGGACATGATGTTTCTTGCCTAGCTTAGAGGAGAAGCGCGAGATTTATTTTTAGGAAGCTTCCATTTTAAAGAGAAAATACAAAATGCCTTGGTGTAAGAAAGGAACATCATCTTCGATAGCCATTTTAACGGACCTCTTAATCATTTGAAATAGAAAATCCACAAAGATTAACTTCTGATCATGTCAAAGATACGTGAATAAGAAAAATTTAAGGTCTATAGATCACTTTGTAGCATCGTTGAAGTGTGAAGTACCTCCTCAATCTCTTAGTAACCCTATCCCAAGGTTGTGGAAGTGAGTCCCATTCATATTCTGAGTGATACATTTTTGGATTTTCACCAGGATACAGGAAATCATCCATCTCCTCCTGAAGCAATCATTGAAAATAAATGTCTCCCTCTACAGGGATCCCTGTCGCATCTACAATGGACTCTGTCAAAATAAGAAATTTAGTCTTTCCCACTTTAACTCTTCCTTTCTTCCAGGTTACCAGCACACTGCATGTTACTTTGATAGAGTGACCAGACAGTCTTTCCATAAACAACGTAACACCACCATCATGAAAAATATTCCATACTACCGGGTCAGCCTTAACCTCTTCATAGGAAGAAGGCTCAATGCATTTTCTGGTGTTGCCCATAGTGAACAGGGATTTTTTGATAGTGATTGCAGAAGACTCGATATAGACAATTCTAAAATAGAGATGTTGAGCACCTTCATTCCAATATTCAACTTATGTCTCCAAGATTTCTAATTGAATTCTATTTTAATTAGTAATAGTCATTAATTGATCCCGTACATCACACGAATGCAATCTATGAATGTTATAAATTCCCAAAAATCCACAAATGCTTTATCCTTTTGCCGCCGCCAAAAGAGATATTGCCTCAACATAACCTAACAGATTTTAATCTTAGTTAATGTTCATCTAACCCCAAAATTAATTAGTTAATGTTCTTGCAATTACTACATTTAGTGGAGGTTTAAGGTTTGAATGTTAGCAATATTGGATGTATTTAGTTAATATATATTATAAAGGAAGAATCTACAGAAAAAAAATGAATCATGGTGAAATATATAACATTGCTAGACATGATTTCATACTGTATAGATTATTAGATAACAACTCATAAAGCAATATATTATTAGAATTTATTTATTGACACTTCTATTTGTTACATTTAGGTTCTCCAAGGTTGTTCATTCTACACATGGAAATGAAGTGGGTAAGCACATAGATGTTACAGGGAGCACAAACAACACTTGTGATGGGCATTTGTTTGTGAGATTTGATAAGGTGATTTCACAAAACACTTTTTGACTGGAATAAGATGGGGACAATGTTCGCTAGAAAAAAATGCATCCCCACAAGTCCTCTCCATCCCAGGGTCTGATTTTTTCAACAGAGAGAAGCGTGTGTAGTTCAGACCCATATAAAATTAAATGTAGATATACTTACATGTACGTGGAAAGAATAATATCCTTATTGGGTTTGTGTTCTCTTATAGGTATAATTGCATTCACAATTACAGGTATAATTATAGGTACAAGACAAGAATAATATACTTTTTCATCTTTTAACTAGCCTCATGGATGTTAAAATTTATTCTTATATTGAACCCTTACATGACTTCAAACTAGTGTGGGTATATATATTAACTTGAATCAATATTGTTTTTTATAGATATAGTCTACAGTTGGCTGTATATATTACTTCAAGCGTAGTGGTCGCTTTCATTTAACAAGTTACTGAATGATATTTTGAACTTAGTGTCTGCTAACTTATGAAAAAACATAATATTTGGATCTTTACAGTCTCATGGTTTCGACAAAATAAATTGAGATATTATTATGATTTTAGTGGTCACTGGGATTTAAGAAATTAAATCAACCTAGTTTGAGCTTAGTAGGTGAATGTATTTGAAGAATATAATATTTCGAGATAAAGAGTTACTACCATTTAACAAGCTAAAGAAAGACATATTGAGTTTAGTTTTTGCTAGTATCTCCAGTGTTAATCTTGTAATGAAATTTATATTGAGTATTAACTGGAATTGTAGACTACCTGCCTTAACTGGAATTGAAGACTACCTGCCTTAACTGGAATTGAATTGTAAAGATTGGAGGAAAAAAATTGTATTTATTTGAAAGATTTTTTACTTACTACAAAATACCTTTTATGTTGTACTTATAATATGTTTTTGTTTGAATGAAAAATATTGAACGTGTTTCTAAAATAATTTGATGTCTTTTAAACGTCCTAGATCAATTGTTTTCACATAAATTCTTTTGCTACATACGTTTATGGAGATCAATGACTATAATGCTTAAGTATTACACCTGACATATACATTCTTGGACCAACCATATTCATTGTCCAAACATATGTTGTATTGCAAAGGATTTGTAAAGGAAAATTTTGATTAAGGATTTACTTAGCAATGCCAACATGTTTTTCTAGCTCACTATTCAAAACAAGATTTTAACACTAGAAAATGTGAGAAAGGTTACAATTATTAAATTGACCATAATAAATATCCTTAAATATACTAAAGAAAATATTCTAAAAGAGTTTGATAAATGTAATTAATTATTCACACCTCGAGAAAGGATAATAAATGTGCAGATTAACTCACCAAATTGGGGGCTAAAGGTAGTAATTTTAAAATGTGTGAGAGGGGAGATGATATCACCAATGTTATTAATCTCATTAAGAACATTAAGTATTGATGCTTCGATGGTTGTTTTCCCTCGTTGGGATGTCATCCTTCTACTTATGGTTAACAAGACCCTTCCCACTTGCAGGATATATGGCGGGATTTGTATTAATTTTTTCTCTTACAATTTCCTTTTGGTCATTGTTTCTTCCATTTTCAATCTCGATCGACTAAAACCATAGGAGGTGGTCATTTGAGAACCGATCCCATGAGTTATGTTGATCTGAATGACAACCTCTCCTTGTGGTGCATTCTTAAAATTGGGAGGTTTAGGAATTTCATCTCAAAAATCACAGGGTCTAATCCTTATCTTGCATTGGAGTTTGGTCGGGCATGGAACAAAGGAAACATGGTGATTCACAACATGGAAATTCAGGTTTCAGAGGATTTGATAGCGCAAGTGACTAGAATGGAGATGGAGGTCTTAAACATATTCAAAGACTGAACCAGACGGAGACACAAATTTGAGACTTTTTTCTATAGTAAAGAAACGGTTTTACCTGCTGGTAGATGGTATTGCTAGATTTTGTATCCTTGATATTTGGAATACGGTCTGCCTCCACCTTATGAGTTACATTACTCTTGAGGTTACTTATAGAAATATATTTACTCACTATCTTACGATGCTTAGTATGTTTAGGCATAAGATTGTTATGGGCCTTCTCTTTTTCTTGTTTATGTCAATCTCTATGTCGGTGCATGATTTTCAACAGGGAAAGATTGATTCCCCACTACAAAATGGAATAATTATTTTGATTTTTAAGAATGGTAAACCGGTGGTGAAAAAGAAATTAGAACCCAAATCTTGGGATTTAGATGAAAATTGTACTCTTGCAGACCATATGAACAAATTGAGGAGACAGAATAGAAAGGCACCTCAGAGGAATAACAATCTTGGTATAGGGGTTGTAGTTTATCTTATTGATATGAAAGGGGAGTCATCTAAAGGGAAAGAGAGAGTGGAGATTGGTTGGAATGTAGATTTTGATAAAATATCTCTCAAGATCAGTAAGATGGAAATGGATATGGAGGCCTTAGGTGAAGTTGGAACAGATATGGGAAAATAATGTCATGCATTGCATCGATGCCTCTAAGAAAATTTGCATCACCCAAAACTTTATCAGGTCCGATATGGTAGAGATCAAAATTATGGTTTTGGAGTTGCAGGGGCGTGTGGTCAAGCTAGAGCAGGGACACAAAGTTCGCAAGTATAATATCCACCTCAGAAGTTCTGATGAGGAAGAGCAGGTTGAAGATGACATCCCTATCATGAGCGAGTACGATGATAATAGGAAACGTTTGAAGACTAACTATTCCATTGGTTCTTGGATATTTTGTTTGATTGTTTGTGGACTATATCATTTGGGATGTTTTCCACTCCATGTTTTGTGATTTTTCCTTGTATTGATTTGTTGAACTATAGTTTGGGATAAGTTGTTTCAGTCAATTTTTGTCCTATTTCTTTTTTTTTCACTCTTTGTGATTCTCACGATGCATTCTATTGTAAGGTTTATACGTACCTTAATCCCTGTATAACGTAGAAAATCGTTATGTTCACATAAATTTAATAAACCTTGTTAATAATAATTTTGTAAATGACATTTTAAATTAAATAAGATAGAAGCATTAAATTCATGCCTCACGGATGGGATATGTTCTATTTATGTGATTGTTTTCTTATAATAATGATTTTTATTGAATAGAATAAATAAATTTTGCAATAAGGATGTCATATTTATTCAAATCAATAGTAATTAGAAAATAAAGACAAATATAAATAAGTTTCATAGTTTAAAAAATTATTTAAATAAATTACAAACATTAGATAGTTTAAAAGATAATAGAATGTTATCTACTTTTGAGTGGTGGATTGAGGAGAAATTTTAAGTAAGATGTTTTGAGCTTAGTGCCCGCTAAGGTAACATAATATTTCCATAATATAAAATTTTGAACTTATGGATCACTAGCATTTAACAATTCAAAGAATGTTATTATTAGCTTAGCGTCTCGCCAGCTTATGCCACACCATATTAATTGGATATTATCAATTGATGGGAATTTATAAAATAGAGTAAGATATTGTCATCATAGAGTCTGCAAGGTTATGCCACAACAATATATGTTTATGTACAAAAAATATGTCCTTTTTTTTATAAGGGTTAATATGGGGTTTTTGAAAGGACCCAAATACTTTTTCAAAAATGTCCTTAAGGAATAATATGACATTGAAACATAGTAGAGACAAATCTCGTAGGCAACAAAAGACAAAAGGCCACATAGCCACAACACAAACAAAAAAATTTACATTTTTTGAAATGTTTTGAGGATAGTTATTGCTTACATAGTAGCAACATCTTAGAGTTTCCTTATTCCTCGAATTCTCCATTCAATAATTTGTATTCATTATTTTGTTCTCCAAAATTTGTTTGGTTCTCCCACTCTTGCATTACCATATTTTTTCACAAATAGGTCAATGTAATCCATCACCCACAAATTCAATGGAAACTCATTCTTAACATGAATATCTTCTAAAATATTGTTATTGACAATGTCAACGATGTCATAGCCATTGAATTTTGCTGATTATGTGTAGCGGAGGACTATTTACGAACAACAATAAGGCCAACAAAATAATATCAATTTTATAAAAACTATTTTCTCTGTTATTCTTGTGCTCCATCATTTCCATAAATCGATTCTAATATTCACTTTTTTATTGTGTAAATTGAGCCAACATCCATACCACCAGGATTATTTTTCAAGACTCAACAAAACAAGTTCTTGACAGGTGTTTTGGGTTTTTTAAAATTCTACAAATCTTCCTCTCATGTTATTATATATTAAGTTGCGTCGTTTCACTATCAAGATGTGCTCCATTCTGTCCTCTTTCACTACTCTAACAAAAGTTCACTATATTACGAAATTATTTATTTGAAAAAAGAAAACTACCTTCTACAAAATATTGAATAACAAACTTGCTTCCATTTAATTATCTACAAAAGCCCTACAT
Source organism: Taxus chinensis (assembly GCA_019776745.2). NCBI lineage: Eukaryota > Viridiplantae > Streptophyta > Pinopsida > Cupressales > Taxaceae > Taxus > Taxus chinensis. Next base: position 643,990,051 of record CM034154.1, on the reverse strand, counting down.
GGATATAAGCCCTAATCAGCTATGGAAAAATTTACATAATTTTTTTTTTGGTAATTTTGGAGGGAATGAAGGTGAGAATGCATACCAATTTTAGGCACGGAGAGGAAATCAAAAAATTTCCAAAATTCGAGCACAAAACTTAAGAGGCTTGTGTTGGTGAGATTTTTCTATTGATGAATAAGCTTACACATTGACGAAGAGAATAGAAAGGAAAATGTTAGAAATATAAAATCAAAAATTGTCTACTTATAGTGATATGTAAACAAATCCAACCTCCAATTTTGTTGGCGCGTGAATTTAAGAGGGCACACTTATGATTTTACATTTCTTTTCATTAAATGGTTGACAACAGTTACATGCTCCAAAAGGCACACATATTTCAAATGAAGCATGTACTTTTAAATGGTGAATTTTACATATTTGGAATTAATAGATAATTAATGTTGAGGTAAACGAAACATTAATTAACATTTTCCTTACAAAATGGTTATCATTAATACTGCAAATACTTGCAAATACTTTTAATAAAATACTTATAAATATTTGTAATAAACGTCACAAAGGAATTGCATATTTAATATTTAACCGTCTATTATTATTATAGATTTATATGTAAATTATAAAAATTATAACAATTTACATCAATATATATTAAAAATAATGAAATTTATACATAATAGTTGGTATAAATAAACATTGTTTTGTATTTTTAAAGGGAAGTTGACAAATTATTGTTACCCAAAAATTGTTTGACAGGTGAGTTATTGCACGTAGGTGTGTGAATCAAGACTCACACTTAGTGGTGTGAATCAAGACTCACACTTAGTGGTGTGAATCAAGACTCACACCTAGAAGTGTGAGTCAAGATCAGCACTTAGAAGTGCGACTCGAGACTAGAACTTAGAAGTGTGAGTGGATACTCATACTTAGTAGTGCCAGTTGATACTCACACTTAAAGTGCAAGTCAAGAGATGTATCACTCAAGTCTCGCACTTATAAGTATGACCAATCACACTTGTAAGTGTGATCACTCACACTTATACACTGCTTACCAAATTTATAAATGACAATTCCAGATTTTTTAACTATGCTTAATATATAAAAATAAATTATTTAAATAAATGTATATAAATATCGGCATTCACCTTTTAAACATGCGAGTCACATGTGCAAGTTCTATAAAATATTTGAAAGTATGTTATGTCTAAAATCACAAAAAACATCTAAACAACCGTAAAATTTTACACCATTCAAGGAAGTTCAGGGAAGGGATTTTCAATGTCAACGTTTATTGATTTGAATAAGGTATGCATGAATAGTTGTATACGTATGATGGTATTAAGATTGATATGTGGCATAAATGACAACAATCACTTACACACTATCTTGAAGTTAGCGGCCACTTGGCTTATATAAGTTAGCGGTCGCTTGGCTTATGTAAGTTAGCGGACACTTGGATTATATAAGTGGGTGGCCATCTAGTTTATGTGGCGAAAGTGGAATCCAATAATAGCGTTATTGGAATCCAGAAATAGCGCAATTAGAGTCCGATAATAGGGAAATTGGAATCCAGTAATAGCGAAATTGGAATCCAATAATAGAGAAAATGGAACTTGAATAAGTCCAATATTGAAAATATTGGAATCCAATATTTCTATTAATGGAATCTAGAATTGCTACTAATGGAATCTGGTATAGCCAAAAATGGAATCCAATATACGCAAAAATGGAGATGGATTTTTTCCAATATTTGAAATATTGGATTCTATATTCACTAGAATATGTTCCAATTTAGTGATTGATGACATTGTTTGCAGTATGTTCAACACTTTCCCCTTCCCAAATCACTTCATGTCCACTCAGAAATCAACTAATTCTTCTTACCTCGCTCTCTTGCTTAGGGTTTCACACATTGTTTGTTTATTGCTTGTGTCATTATTATACTTTATCATTTTATCATTCTTTATTTTAATAAGTTACTCTGAAATCAAATTTATTTCAAATTAAATTAAATCATTTGGTAAACCTACTTGGTTAAACCCTTTCTTCTAAAAAATCATCGTAATCTATCTCCTAATGAATTCATGGACCAATCTTCTTATCCATATTATACTCCAACTAAAGTTTCTGGCATGGTTGCCACCACTGTTGATTTTATGAAAGTTCATACCCAACACCCCTTACTTTGTTACTCCAATGCCTGAGTCACCAATCACTTTACGTGTCCTCCTACAGCTCTAAATGTCTCCATCCCACCACCTATTACTTTTATAATTCCCACCACCAGTATTAAAGGTTATGACATTATTGAGTAGCTAACAAATACACCAACCAAAATTTATCGATATGATCTCTTATGCAGTACACCCAATTGTTGTCATATATTAGAGGCTACCCTTTGATCCATCCATATCAAAAGTAATAATTCACTTGTTTCCTTTTATCATCCCATTCAATCCCTCGAACACCTACCACGTTCCATATTTGATGCGCCAAAATTAGCAGGAACTTGACAAGGTCATAACTTGAGCTCCGGGTGTCCGTTGTCTATTTTTCTTTAAACCACATGTTTTGATGAGACGAACGTAGTGGCAATCCGCCCTACTGGTTGTGGCAAGTTTTTGACATGTTTTCGGGCCCTAAATCCATCATCTTGAGGCTGAAAATTAGGATTTAAGTTATAGTTCAGTTTTTTCCTATTTTTGGGCATTAATTAATTTTAGTCTAATAGTTGCATTATGAGTTAGAAAGTTGGAAATTCCTCTAATTTAGGGATGTAAAAGATGCATGACAATTTATGTTCCCGTATGAATAAGCATGCAAACTTACTAAGAATAGCAGGTTCTAGTAAACTGCTAAAAATAGTAATTTCTGCCACCTAGAGTAGATTTAGTCAGAGTTAGTTAGAGTTTACTTGGAAACTCGAGTTGGGAGTTGTTTTCCTATTTAGGAAACATTGTAATTCATTATTCAATAATGAATAAGGAGATCTATTTTCTTTGGAGTTCATATTATTTATAGTAAATCTAGTTTGGTTAGAATTTGGCTACATTATCTGGTATCAGAGTTGGTTCGAGTATTTCAAAAAAAATGGCAAGAAGAGGAAGAGGAAGAGGAAGCGTTATTGCCTAGATGAATAGAAATATGCAAGATCTGCAGAGGCAAGTTACTGCACTTGCTGCAATGATAACCCAGAGAGGGAATCAAGGTGGAGATGAAACAGATGAAGAAGAAGTTTGTGAAGAGGAGGAAACGCAAGCACCACCATTAGATTTTGAAGAAAGGATGCTTCGTACATTAGAAGGGAAGAATGATGGGATAAGAGTTGATGTTTTAGAGTATGGTGGTAGTCTAAAACTAGAGGAGCTGATAGACTGGTTGACTAGCATGGGGAAATTTTTTGAGTGGAAGGTTATGTCAAAAGAAAAGAAGGTAAAATTTGCATGCATGAAATTGAAAGGCCGTGCTATGTTATGGTGGGATCACCTACAGAAAGAGAGGTCAAGAAAGGATAAAGAAATAATTAGGACGTGGAATAAGATGGAGAAGAAGATGAAGGATAAATTTCTCCTGTGGATTATGCACAAACCCTTTACAGGAAGTTTTATAATCTCATACAGAACCTACAAACAGTGCAAGAATACACAGATGAGTTCTACAAGGTATGTCCATCCGTGTAGAGCATGAAGAAATTGAGGAACAAATGGCTGCAAGGTATGTAAATGGATTAAAATTTTCTATTCAAGATGAGATAAGTATGCATAGGAATAAGACATGGAGGATGCCTATCAATTAGCCTTAAACGCCGAGGAAAAACAAAATCGTCAAAGTTTTAGGAGATCACCTGGAATGAATAGGGGGGCCTCATCTTCCTTTCGGGGATGAGCTGGTTTTAACCAAGGTAGGGGAGAATCATCTCATGGATTAGACAAGCAAGAAGATATGAGACAAGATTTCCAAAATCAACAAACAGGCAGAGGATTTTCTAGGGGCAGAGGATACGTTGGCGATACGAAGACCATTTGTTTGTTACAGATGTGTTGAAGAGGGGCATCGGGATTTTGAATGCCTGCATTCTTATTCACATGACAAGAGACAAGGAGATGCACCAAGAGTAAATCTTGTTGAAGTTGAACAAGTAGAACATGAACATGACCTAGAAATTCCCCCAGATGTTGGAGAAAATATGATGATCAAGAGGACGATGATTGCTCCAAGAAAGGATATCAAGGGGGATGCATGGTTGCATACAAATATTTTCAAAACAAGTTGCACTTCTATGGGAAAGGTATGTAATTTTATTATTGATGGTGGTAGTTGTGATAACATGGTTTCAAATGAGATGGTCAAGAAATTGGGTCTGCATTGTGAGAAGAATCCTAATCCTTACCGTATTGCACGGTTTAAAAAAGGTAATGAAGTTACTGTTGATAAGAGATGTTTAATTAGTTATTCTATTGGGAAAAGTTACAAGGAGGAGTTTTGGTGTGATGTTATTCCTATGGATGCATGTCATATGCTACTAGGAAGACCATGGAAATTTGATAGGAAAGTTATTCATGATGGGGGAAAGAATACTTAGAATTTCTGGTAGGATGGCACAAAAATAGTTTTACTACCTCTCAAGGAAGAGGGGAAGGCTGAAAATATGCTTTCTGCAAAGGAATTTTTGAAGGAGGAAAAGGCAACCAGTTTTTGTTATGCACTATTCACCAACAAGGATGAACCTGCAAGTGCACAAATACTAGTAGAAACAATAGAATTAATAAAATAATTTTCTGATGTTATTTCTGATAAGCTACTAGATGGATTACAACCCAAAAGAGATATTCAACACCATATTGATTTGATTCTAGGGTCTTTTTTTTTATTAAGGGAAAATAGTTTTGAAGGGACTATACCCTGTATACAAAAGGGCTCAAAAGCCAGATAGTAAAGATGAGAGAAACAACCTAGAGAAGGGCAAAACAGTCAACCAAGGAGGGCTCAACAGCCAAATATTACAATATAGGTGAAAAAAGGATCTAAACATACAAAGATCCAAAAATAAGAAGGAAAGATAAAAAATAAACCAAAAGAGAAACAACATATAGAGCTCCGCCAAAAAACAGCTCCAGAACCGCCAGATGACAGTCACATCGCAGCCAAAAAACAGCATCACAACAACCCGTTACTTGATGGCTTTGTCAATCTTGTTCTTGATAGCCTGCAGCGACATGAAGAAGGCAATGGCAATGGCTTGAGAGGAGTCTTGCAAATCCGCTTGGGCAATTGCTATATCCCTTTTCTCTTTAGGACCCCAAATGTCCTCATTAACCCCACTTAAACTACAGACACTATGGACATGTTGTTCAATGAAATTATAAATGCTTTTGAGGGTAGACAATAAGCAGTCATTGCAGCTTTTAGCATTCCCCAATCTGCCATCTAAGGACTGTATCTTCTTGAAGACTTCAGCAATAACCCCCTCTTCCTCCTCACTTTGAAGGATTCTTTCACCCTTAGCTCTTTCCATGTTTTTTATAGCCCCTTTGAGCTCTTGTATCTCCTTTTCTAATCTATCCACCCTATCCAGCAATTCCTCCTCCTTTGGCTCCTCCTCTGGGAGTGATTCTAGGGTCTTCACTCCCAAATCAAGTGGCTTATAGGATGATTCCAACATTGCATACTAAGTTAAATAGGAAAGTGGTAGAGCTCGTGAGAAAGGAATTCGTAAGGGAGAGCATGAGTCCGTGTGCAACCCCAAATTTACTAACACCAAAGAAGGATGGAACGTGGAGAATGTGCACTGATAGTAGAGCAATCAATAAAATTACAATCAAGTATAGGTTCCCAATACCTCGTCTTGATGATATGATGGAAGGAGATGAGTGGAAAACATCATTCAAGATAGGAAATGGATTATATGAGTGGTTGATGATGTCATTCAGGTTATCCAATGCACCTAGTACTTTTATGAGACTGATGAACACCGTGTTGCGGAAGTATAATGGTAAGTTTGTTGTGGTTTATTTTGATGATATCTTGATCTTTAGTAAAACTAAGGAAGAACATTTAAGGCATCTAAGGGTGATATTTGAAGTGTTAACGAAAGAGAAACTATATGTAAATATGAAGAAGTGCACATTTATGCAAGATATTTTGGTATTCTTGGGCTTTATTATTTCAGCAGATGGGGTACAGATGGGGTACAGATGGACTCAGAAAAGATAAAGGCAATTATTGAATGGCCTACTCCATGGAGTATAACAGAGGTAAGAAGCTTTCATGGTCTAGCAACATTTTACAGAAATTTTATTAAACAATTTAGTAGTATTGTAGCACCTATAATAGATTGCACAAAAAGAAGGGAGTTTTTGTGGACAAAGGTAGCTGAGGATAGTTTTCAGTTATTGAAGAAGAAGGTGACAGAGGTACCTATTTTGGCACTACCAGATTTTGATAAAGTGTTTGAGGTTGATTGTGACGCCTCGCATGTAGGTATTGGTGTTGTTCTAAGTCAAGGTGGAAAGCCAATAGCTTTCTTTAGTGAGAAACTCAATGAGGTAAGAAAAAACTACTCTACTTATGATGTGGAATTTTATGCAATTGTACAAGCATTAAGGCATTGGAGGCATTACTTAGTGCCTAAGGAGTTTGTGTTATTTACAGACCATATAGCCATGAAGTATGTGAATACACAAAAGAAGTTGAATAGTACGCATGCAAAGTGGGTATCATTTTTGCAGGGTTATACTTTTTCTCTAAAACATAAATCAGGAAAATAGAATCAAGTTGCAGATGCATTGAGTAGGCGTGTGACTTTGTTTACCACTATGGAAAATGAGGTGGTGGGTTTTGAAGCAATAAAGGTTTTTTATTCTTCTGATCTTGATTTCAAGGATATTGTTGAAAGCTAATTTTCCATTTTCAGACAATGCAGGAGATGTCCTAGATGAGTAAATTTTACAGGATGGCTATCTATTCAAGGGACGCCAACTATGTATTCCAGTTGGGTCTATGAGAGAGAACATAGTAAAAGAGTTGCATAGCGGAGGATTGGCTAGGCATTTTTTTCAAGATAAGATGATAGCCTTGGTAGAAAAGAAATACTATTGGCCAAAGCTGAAAAGAGATGTGGTAAGATATTTGGAGAGGTGTCGAATTTGTCAAGTCTCAAAAGGACATGCACAGAATACAGGGTTGTATATGTTGTTGTCTGTTCCTAAAGGGTCATGGACAGATCTAAGTATGGATTTTTTTTTGGGATTACCAAAAACACTTCGAGGTAATGACTCAATTTTTGTGGTTTTTGATAGATTTTATAAGATGGTTCATTTTATTACCTGCAAGAAAACAAGTGATGTGACAGGTGTAGCAGATTTGCTTTTTAGAGAAGTTGTTCATTTGCATGGTGTTCCAGAAACCATTACTTCAGATAGGGACACATGGTTCTTAAGTCAAATCTGGAAAACTTTATGGAAGAAATTGGGAACTCAATTATAGTTCAGCAGTGCCTATCATCCTCAGACTGATGGGAAAACAGAGGTGGTAAATCAGAGTTTGGGAAACCTGTTAAGGTGCATCGTTGGGGAAAAGCCAAAATAATGGGACTTAGCATTACCACAAGATGAGTTTGCATATAACAGTTCCATAAATAGATCCATAGGAAAGTATCCATTTTCAATTGTGTATGGGAGTAATCCATATGGGGTGTTAGATTTGGTACAGCTACCAATTGATGGCAGAGTCAGTGATGATGTAGAAGCATTTTCCTTACATATACAACAATTGTAGGAAGAAGTGCGGAAGAAGCTGCAGAATAGTAATGATAAGTATAAGGAAATAACATATGTGCACAGAAGGAGAAAGTTATTTACAGTTGGTGAGTTAGTTATGGTATATCTGTGGAAGGAAAGGTTTCCAAAAGGTGCCTATAACAAGCTGAAGTACAAGAAGATTGGTCCCTGCAAAATCGTGAAAAAAATAAATGATAATGCTTATGAGGTAGAATTGTCAGGGAATTTTGATATTTCTCCAGTGTTTAATGTTTCAGATTTGTATTATTTTCATGGGGATGGTGTAGAAAGAGATGTTATTGATGAAGTAGTATATTGGAGGCAGCAGGTTCCAGTAAAGAAAAAAGAAGACGTGGATCAGATTCTAGATAAGAAAATAATGGATACGCGACATGGGAAATACAACAAATATTTGGTCCATTGGAAAGGACTGGAGCAAGAGGACAATACTTGGGTCACAGAGTGGGAGATTAAGAAGTTGGATGTAGATAAATGGAAGGAGTTTGAAGAAGACAACTTGCAGGAGCTACGTTTTTTTCAAGCAGGGGAGAATGATGCGCCAAAATTAGTAGGAACTTGACAAGGTCATAACTTGAGCTTCGAGTGTCCGTTTGATTCCATTTATTTTTTGAAACCACATGATTCGATGAGACGAACGCAATGAAAACCCACCCTACCAGGTGGGGAAAGTTTTTGACACGTTTTTGGGCCCTAAATCCGCCATCTTGAGGTCGAAAATTAGGATTTAAGTTATAGTTCGGTTTTTTCCTATTTTTGGGCATTAGTTAATTTTAGTCTAATAGTTTCATTATGATTTAGAAAGTTGGAAATTCCTCTAATTTAGGGATGTAGAAGATGCATGGCAATTTATGTGCCCGTATGAATAAGCATGTGAACGTACTAAGTATAGCAAGTTCTAGTTTACTGCTAAAAATAGTAATTTCCGCCACCTAGAGTAGATTTAGTCATAGTTAGTTAGATTTTACTTGGCAACTCGAGTTGGGAGTTGTTTTCCTATTTAGGAAACATTGTAATTCATTATTCAATAACGAAGAAGGAGATCTATTTTCTTTGGAGTTCATATTATTTGTAGTAAATCTAGTTTGGTTAGAATTTGGCTACATTAATATCTTTCAGTGATGAATATATCCCTCCTTTTTCTACTAATGATCCTTTTTCCCCTTTGTTTATCACCACTATGATTAGTTACATTTTTGTCAAACGTATACACATTGATAATGGAACTACTATAAATATATGTGCCCTAGCTCTCCTCAATAAAATGCAAATATTTGAAAACCTCCTCACTAAAACCTACATTCTCATTCATGGCTATGATTATACTAATAACAAATGTGTTTTCACTATCACTTTACCTCTAAAATTTGGGCCTAAAATCATTCCTATTGTGTTCTTTGTCATAGATTCCTCATTTTAATTCAATTTCTTACTTGGTAGGCCATGGATTCATGCCATACATTTTGTTCCTTTTAATGTTCATAGGTGCGCTAAATTCCTTCATAATGGCTATGAGAATACCATACCCACTGACCTTGATACATTCTATTTATGTTGCATAGACCCAATCACTACCATGTCCATCCCTCTATTGTAGCCTATTCCATATCATACTCTCATTACATATGATGTGGTTAAATCTAGTGTTTCACATTCGTCTTCTACCTCCATGTGTATTTTGTTCATCCCTACACATATGAATGACCTCCTATCACCCACCATGTCTACTTCTCTACCCAAAACCACCACACCTATCACGGATCTTCTCACTCCTACATTTGGCTCCACACCTACCAATATCCTTGAAAATGCTATCCAACATGATAATGCTAACACTGATGATTTTGATGATGCATTCGATGTCGTAGAACTTAATGATGATACATTATGCAATCTAAACTTTACTCTTGAAATATATGACTCCTATTTCTAAGATACCTTTGTTGTTATTGGTCTAGGTGAATATCAATTCAAAAAAAACCCTCCTACTATAAGTATGATCCCTTTTTAGGATTCTATACATGCACTAGATCTCATGCCTTCTCTTCCAGTTACATATTCTTCACCAAGTGATCCATTTGCATGCACATTATTCATATATGACTCTTATTGGCCTCATATTTCATTTAACCCTACTAGATCTGAAACTATTTGCACACATGATGGCTTAGCACACCTAGGATTCACACTTGTTGATCTCCTCCCCCCACCTCACTCTCCTCATCTGTATCATGGATGTGTATTTGTCATCATAACCTATGGTATATGCATCTTCAATTTATCCATCACACACACTCCCCACTCATTTCGACTCACACTAGGACAGTCTTGGCTTAATTACATTGGTGGCGCTCTGGATCCCAATCACACTAATATCTCATTTTCGACGCTTTTTGGCCATATTTCTATAAGAAATTATTCATTTCTTGGATATACTAAAAATTTCACTTTTTGGTATGCACACGATTATCCACAACCTCTTTTTACTGATGAAGAATACACTATGGTCATGTACAATTTACGCGTCGCATGTTCTCTCTATGATCAACCCCACACAATTTCTTACCAAGTATCTAATCCCATTCCAATCAGTTATGATCTTGACACTGATGATATTCACAATGAATTCATTTGATCCTTCTCTACGTTCACACTTGGGGCCATTACGATTTCTTCCCCCTCTTCCAATCACTCTCACTATCTCTCTAGTGTTTATTACTACATTTTACACTTTGTCCATCATATCCAATATTTCTAAGCACTTACAAACTCTCTCCCCAATACTTGCTTTTTAGTGTGAAATGTCCCAAAAAAATCACTCTTAGCATGAGATCACTCAAAAAAATCACACATGACATGAGATCTCCTAAAAAAATCACACTTGGTGTGAGATCGCACAAAAAACTCACCCTTTACAACATTTCAAGACATCCTTCTATCCTTTACACTCTTATACATGAGGTGCACACTTTCCTTTTTACACACTTTTTACAATCTTTACATACTTATACATATTTTTATCCAGTTTTTTCATTTATAGAACTCTGACTAATATTTCACTCTTCTTTTACAAGTTCGTCCTTAATACGCAACAAAAAGTAACCTATAAGAAAAAAAAATTTTTACAAGCAACACATATGGTTCACCCCTAATGTCCGGTTCCCTTTTTCCTAGCCTCCATGCTTTGCATTTTGATCACTTCACTTGTCCACTTCACATGCTATTTACCGCATGCTCTTCCTGGTTATCAGGGTACATATCTTTTATGTACTTTATGTTATCGTTTATTCACTCAACATAAAGTGGGGGAAAATTTAGACACAAAATCAGAGGATTTGGGTACATTTCTAGGTCATATAAGCATGCTAGCATTTACATGATTCCTAAATAAGAAAACTATTGGTTGACAACTAACTTTGTGATTAAGCTAAAATGTGAAATATATAAGCCTAATCTGAATGCTATGATAGCGATAAATGAACAATAATTAAGTATAGAAATAAAACTCAAGAAAAATATGAAATAAATTATAAAACCTTAGTTGTAAGGAGGAGAAATAGGTACTTAGGTGATTCCAAATAAAATTTGGAGTGTACCGAAGTCTTGACAACATGAAAATAATGATGCAAGTTATAATTCACTATATAAAACCCAGAAAAACCCAAGCACGTTGGCACATCACCCAGCCTGAGCTCAGTGCTCACCCAAAGCGTGCAAAGGTACTAGGCCCCCCTTTAGAGTTACTTGTGTAGGATGTTAGTGTAATGAAGATACACCATATTCATAGCCGTAAATAAGCATAAAAATTCCACAGAGCATATTCCATATTTATATCTTAGAGAATCATGAATTAAATGATACCTTTAATAATATTAACCATGAAATAACCAGTTACAGTCATGTTTTAAACCATTATCCATCCAATATACTCCATTATATTAAACATTGTAATACATAGAAGCTTCTTACATTACAAAGAATCACCATAAGTTATGTGCGTATAAGATTTAGCAACATAACTCTATAATAATTCACTACTCAATATATATCTAACTACACAGTTCACTACATATTAATAGGGGTGGGGACTTTCCCTTCACCACCTACGCACTTCCCAAAATAGGTCGCATGTTGATAATAGCCATGTGCCTTTACAATAACATGCACACATGCAAGTGCACTAATAATATACATTCTACAGGTAACTGGAAGAAGTAATCCTATTATTATCTTGAACTCATGCATGGCATTTATCAGGTGCTCGTTCCTAAAATAGCATTTGTGTGTCGCGCAAGTCTCCATACCAATGTGTGCTCTGCACATTATCTTCCAAAAATAGCTCACATCCATGAAAATGGCTAAGTCCCAAATCATCTTGTCCTGGCGCGTGTTTCCTTCCATATCCTTTGGTGCCTTCAAGTACGCCTTGTTCCCATGCGTGAAACCTATATGTGTCCTCTCCTTAGGAAAATATTGTCTGCTTAAAATTACCCCACACTAAAGTACATTTACCATCCCAGAAATGGAGATTCTTGCCAATGTTCCCAAATAATAAGGAATAAGAAAGGAAAGAATGTAAAGAATCACTAAACAAAAGAATATGCCTTTACTCTACAACACCGTCTTCTTCAACCGAGAGGATCACATCTAGATATTCTGTTTTAATCTCATTTTTCAATGTCTGATAGTCATCTAGCACAATCCTTGTCTTCTCTAGAATGTCTATGGCAATGGCTTCCAATGCGTCCTGAGTAATCTTTTCCTTCTAATTCTACAATACTTGGATAATATTGGCCATAACATTCATCATTCCCTCCAAAAGATCCATCTTCTGCGCTATGTGCTTAGAAATTTCAGCTATTCTCCCCTTATGTGGATCTTGGGCTACTGCAAGAGCTTCATGCTTCTATTTCAAAAGTGTCAATATTTCTGCGCGTCCTAGTGTCTCGTCTTTCATGGCCTTCATAACGTCATTATCTTCAACTAGAGTTTTGATTCTTATCATTGCTTCTGGTGCCATAAAAATATTCAAATTTTGGTCATATTGCTTTAGTTCATCCTTCACAGTTTGGAGCAATGCCCCATAATTGTAAATTTTCCTAACCACGGAGGCCCTTGCTCTTTCTACTTCTTGTTCAGGATCCTTTGGCACTCGCATTTGAATTGGTCCATCTTCTAGCACCAAATCAACCAATGTGCACACATAATGCATAGCTGAAGGAAACTTCTCATGTACCTTAGACTCAAGATGAGGTCTTGCTTTTAGAACATAGTCTCTAATTTCTTTTTCCATGTTAATGAAGGCCTCATTCTTTTTCTATTCTAGGTCCTTTTCTCCTTTTAAATGCGCTATTTCTACAGTTTTTTCCTTGTTATCTTTAAGTAGCACTCTAATGGTGGAATCCTTATCAATTTTCCTCCACGCCACCTCTGTAGATACATTAACCAAGGCATTACTCACCTACTCATTAGACATTAGAGTAGGATTTATTTTCATGTGTCTACTTTGGGGTGCTTTCTTCACTCTCCTTGATACATAAGATTCCTCTCAGACCTTGAAATCTAGATCGTCCATATGGGTCTGCATGAACCAAGATAATTGTTTCCTTGTGCATATGGTGGCCATATCTGGATCCATCATCTCACGTCCATAAAATCCCTTAAGGCCTATTGTACTCTAAAACCAAGCGCAGACGATTTTGCTTCTGTCCTCAGCATAGCCCATATGTGGCACAACATATTCTTCACTTGTTTATGTTGTTCTTTTCCCCTTAGGAACTTGAGCACCAAGGTTTGGAGCTGGCCCTTCTTCTTCTTGAGTAGCAACATGCACGCTAGGTTTCTCTTGTACCGTCTCTTTTGCTTCCTTCATCCCTTCCTCTTCATCTTTCATTTATTCATCTCTAGGTTCCTCCATATCTTCTGGTTGCACCGGGGTTCTAGGCATGCTATCCTTAGACTCTTCTACGTCCTCATCCAACTTTAGTTTTCTCCTTCTCTTCTTCTCAAGTGTCACTTTCATAGGGGAGAGTCTAGGTGATCTTCTTACAGGGTGTGGTGTTCCCACGCCTTGGGTCCTAGTTCTTCTGAATACCTTCTTAAACCGGTGCTCTCCAGGGATTACATCCATGTCCAAGTCCTCTTCTCCTTCTTACACGTGTGGTGGGAGTATATGCATGCTCACTCTCCACTTTTTCTTTGGGCTGCCTCTGACATCTATGATCCAAGCCTCCACTATCTTTGTGTTCCTCTTCCTCCTCATCTACCTCCTCATCTATATGTATGATCACAACAGGAAACTTACTATTTTCGAGTTGGTACAATCTTCATTGTGTTCTTTCCCTTAGGCGGCTCTGGGAGCATGAACTCATTCTCCACATTCTCTAGCCTATGCTTGAGCTAAAGATATATGAGTGTGGCTCCACCATCCCCAATATTCAAACTTACTATCTACATACTTATGACGTCTGAAATAAAATGAGCCTCTCAATGTAGGCAGATGGACCTAGATATACATATGCTTTCCAGAGAGAGTGGTAGTCACAATCTACCTTGTTTGCATTGAAGTTCATCTGGCGCACATAAGAAAACTTGTGAACTGAATCTTGGAAGCAACACGCTGTGAAGGCATAGGAGTAGTTTTCAGCATTATCCATGGACTCCATGTCCCATCCTTCTTGGCAAACCACACGATGCAAAAGTGTTAATACATCACAAACTATACTACCTTGCCTACTACCAAAGGTAGATCCTTTGGGATGTGCCATTCCTCCTCAAATGCCACTCAAAGTCAGTCATACCACGTTTTTTCCCTTTTGTTTTAATCTTTACTTGAACATTCCACTCATTTATCCTTCACATGAATATTTCTCGAACATTTCCGCGAGTGACTTCTTCTCAACAGGATATTCACAAATTTTGTTTCTTTGGCCCATCGGGCACCCCAGTTTCTACAAATATAAGAGATAAGAGGATGGCACCAAAACTTATAAACTTTTCACTTGTGTGTGCTTCCTCAACAATGGTTTCTATAATATAGCTTGCTAAATTATAGAGTTCTCCTTGGGCCATTTTATTTGTAACATAAAGCCACATTGTATTTACCTGTGACCATCTCCCTTGATCATTTAGCTTGGTGAGCAGATGAATTCCATGGTTGCCTACACCACAGGGTAATTCCTCCATCTGTAGATGTCCATTCTGCGTGGACCCTTGGTATACCCCAAATTCTTGCTTGTGGCTATAATCATTGCTTTATCAGTCAGATCACTAACAACGTCTGTCCCTATGCCCTTCAATCTTGTTAATGTCACAATTAGGGTCATTGTGACCCTAAACCTTCATCTGGAGACTAGAAATTAGATGTCACAGTCCTAGGGTCATTGTGACTCTACTCATAAGCCATTCGTATAAAGGTTCATATTTTTGAAGAAGTCCTTATGGGAGCTCTACTATAGTTGATAAAATCATACCATTCGTATAAACGTTCAATATTTCTTCGGCATTGTCATACACTGGGAGCATCATCTAGTCCATCGATGCACTTGTCATAGTCTTCTTATTCAACAAAGCATCCAAAATTTTCTTCAGCATTATTCATACAGTGGTGCAGTGGTTGTATCTTCCATCGTGCACTTGTTAGTCATTCTTATTCAGCATGTGGGAATCCCAATCTTGTCTAACTTATTACTCAGTGGTGCATGTGGTACTAGTCACTTACTTTGCATCTATGGATGTGGGAATTGCCCAATCTTGTCTAAGCTATTACTCATTCAACCTCCTGGGTACTACATCTTTGAAAAATTGCTCTTGGGAGCAATTTCAACCTCAACTTCTACCTTTTTCTTTCCTTTTGTTCCTATTGCAGGTGCTTTCTTTGGTGCCATCGTAAAAATCCCACCTTTTTTCTTCTGTGTTGAGTAATTTCAAACCCTAGCTGGAATCATGTGCCCTATCTCAAAACCGTGTGCCCTGCCCTATCTCAAAACCGCGTGCCCTAGCTCCTTCTCAACACTTATGCTTCACTCAAACCCTTCACCAATGGGGATGCAAGCCTTTTCCATGCACAAATATGTTCTCCAAGTCTGGTTTCACAACTCTCCATACCACAATATGATTCACTTGGCTTGGTTGCACTTCCAACTCATTTTAATACTTGTGATTGAAAAGGTAAGTTTTGTGCTCCAATGAATCCACATCACATCCTTATATAAATTTTCATAAATTTAGTGCATTTATTACTCCTTCACCTACTAAAAATTTACCCACCTCATTAATTGACCATTTTCAAAATTTCTAGAAAATTTCCACACGGTACAATTTTACACCCTAGAACCTTATAGCACGCCTTCCTACCTTTGGCTATAAACTTAGCTCTTCCTACCCTTTGGCTATAAACTTATCTTATACATGCTTCCATGCACGTGTACCTCGTCACTGCACCCTCTCATAGTATTTTCAATGGTCACTACTTACCTCGCATTATAGTGTCCCTTCATTCATTTCCATCTATGGTCTTTTTTGTGAAGCAATCTCCTTTGCATCTGATGAAGCTTTTTGGTTTTAAGTCTGCATAAACTAAAATGTAAATATGGTGCTACCTAACTTGCGTTGTATGGAAGGTCAACCTGATATGCTTTCCAATCTCTTTCTTGTGTGTTAGCAATGATGATGAACTCCTCTCACTGTGATTTCATGAACCACTACTTCTCATTTGCCATACTCAGTAAATTATCTTTCAAATTAGTTTCTCAAGTAGAATGTATACTACTTCTTGCCACCATGAGATGAATACTATGATTTCATATTGTATTTCCTTGCTTCCTTTCAATATGTATCCTTCCTAAATTCATTTGTTTCATAGTCTTTCCTACAATCATATCAATCATCTTCTCATAAAATGATGTCATTTGTACTTTTTCCTTCAAGTTGAAGATCTTTGTATTAAATAACTCTAGCAAATGCATTCAATAGAGTTTTATTTCATTTGGATGCCTTGACATGTGATTTGTTGAATCTATCAAAACCTGTGTACTTTGATCTCACCATTGGTTTCTTGATGTAATGTTGAATTTGTAAATTTTAATATGTATTTTGAATTGAAAAACTCATGATCATGTTGTAGCTTGAGTTCCCATTGAGCTTGTTGTAAATTATGGCTTATTACTTGAGCCTAATTCCAAAGTTGTTATGATAAAATTCCCTTTAGACTGCAATAGATTTTCAATATCTTCCTGTTCTTCCACCTATTGAATTTTTTCTGATAGAAATGTGTACATATTTGTACAGTAGTACTGTTGTGTGAATATTTGCTTTACTCTTTCAATCTAAAGATAATAACATCATTTCTTGTACGTAATTTTGAAAACAACATTATGAGATGTTATTTCTAATTCTATTTCAGCCTTTTGATGTACCTTATCTCTACTTAGTTTAAGAGATTCATCTACCTAAAATTGATGGCA
Organism: Taxus chinensis; assembly: GCA_019776745.2. Taxonomy (NCBI): domain Eukaryota; kingdom Viridiplantae; phylum Streptophyta; class Pinopsida; order Cupressales; family Taxaceae; genus Taxus; species Taxus chinensis. The sequence continues at coordinate 643,972,791 of CM034154.1, read as the reverse complement.
CAATATTCAAGGTTTAAAACCCAGAGCTCTAATAGATTTCATTTTCTGATCACAGGTCCATGTGCTGCTGAAAGCTGAAGGAAGAGCTGAAGATGGAGCTGCACTAAAGACATGTAGACATAAAATAAGACAAGGACAACGAGGGGTCCCAAGGAAATGATGGGTTCCTCCTTTAATCCTTTGCTTTCAATTTTATGTATATGTACCTCTTAACTTGAGTAAAGATACAGTTACATCCCAAAGCTTGTGTGGGTTGACTGTACTATTATTCCTCATGAATAATTGAACTGTTTTCATGTAATGAGACGTATATATTTTTATTTTCTATACTTTCTTCATTTGTATGGATAATAAATGAACTAATAAAACTCAGAACACTTAAGTAATTCACTTAATCATATAAATAAATTAAAATCAAGTGTACCTTTGTGATGCTCATCGAGAATACAAACTACTTATAGTATTGTACCTTTCCATGCTTAAAACGTGCAACTGATACTGCTACTTTAGAATGTAAAACCCTGCACATGCCATCTTTCCCGCCTTTACCAAGGCCTTGCAACAGTCTTCCTAGGCTACTTGCACTGTCTTGCTGAAGACGATACATTGGAGAGGCTGTATACGCAAAGTGTTGCCTTCTGGGGAAACACTTTCAACTACCAATTTGATTAATGAAATTCTAATCTTGTCCAAAACCAAGTGAATTAAAATTGTATCCCTTTCCAAGATGGCTGCCCAAAACATAGTCAAACTTATAACTTGACCCTTCTGAGAAACTTAAAAGTTTTGAGTTGACCTTTTTTGCACAGGGTGCAAAAAATGTCAACATTTATGGTGATCTTGCGGGAAAGCTTTCTATACATGCTAGCTTATAGAACAATGCCTTGATCGAGTCCATTGGGCATGGAGTCGAAGCATATAACCAAAAGTTCCTTTCCGAAAGAACAAACTAAAACTGGGAAAGGATCTAGGAACCAGATCATGTGCATGAATGCACCTTATTGAATTGAAAAACATGAAATGTGCATTAACTACACTTATTGAAAGGGAAATCATAATCTACCCTACTCTAACCAGCAACAACTGAAGCTAAAAAAACCTGAAACAGGTAGTGAAAAGTAGCTTCCCTTTCTCCAAAATTGAGGCCAGTAATTTAGCTCTAGAAACTAGAAAAGTGACGAAGTTGAAAACAAGATATGTACCTTTATTTTGTTAATCAGATCAGTACAAGAACTGCTAAATACCTCTATCTAATTTGTAAGTTATTCTAGCACGCTTTGTGGCCTGTTGTTGAGAACATGAAACTCACTTTTGTGTTCTAAGACAAGCATGAAATCTGGAAATGTTGTAACTGGGTGAGAATCAACCAAATACCATATAGGAAAAGGCCTCCTAGCAGCGAATAAGTTAACTATTTTGAACTGATCTGAATAATGAAAATAATCTTCAACCATAAGCTCATTATGAAGCTGTCTTGAAAACTGTTTTGTGTCTTCGAACTGTTGCAACTCATCTGGAAACTGATTTGAGGGCTATTTTTGCTCAACAAATTGTTGTTCTATGACTGCTATGAGTGATTGTTCATCAGTAATTTCGAATTCTTCTACATTTCTTAGATCCTCCATGCATTCTAAAAACTCAAGATCATCTTCTTCTTCATCATCGGCACTAACCAAAGACACCATACAGTCAAAATACTCAAAATCATCTTCCTTTCATTCATCAGTAGTTATGAGAAATTGCTGATCTTTATCATATTTTAGGACATTCTGAAGTTGATATGAACATATTTCATCTCTTTCAAACTGCTGCACCAAAATTGATCTTTCCTCTTGATTATATTGATTTGACACAAAAATTATAAGATCAAATTTGTCTCATTTTTCTACACAATATCTGAGTTTGGGCAGCCTACTGTTCTGACATATTCTCCTCTAAAAATGGTTCTTCCATGAGGGGATAATAATGTTCTGCATCCAATAGCACTTCTTGCTCTTTTTTAAGTAAAAGAGGAACCTTAGTAACTAGAGATTCTTTGAATGTTGAAACTGTAAAATCAGTGAGTTCTATAGGTTGCTCCTCACCTATGCAGTTTTCCAATTCTGACAAGAAATCAACCTCTTCAAGTTGTAAATCTGTAGCATACCTTCCTTGAATTTCAACCTCCTTTTTATTTGAAACCAATCCATCCTCTTTTGATAAGACTGTAAGTTGTGTGAGTATGGTGCCTTTGTGCACACTACACTCAGAATATGTAGATTGTTGATCATCTTCCAACTGCTCTTGATCTGCTAGAAAAATAGATTGTACTTTGTGCATGGTTTGTTGTTCCAATTCTGGAATAAAATCAAATTGAAACTTTGACACCCATCCATGAAAATTGTGCAAAAATTCCAGCCTATTGTTGTCTTCCATTGGTTGCTCCTCCTTAATGATATATTGGTTCTCTCTTTCTTGGACTAGAAGCACGAGTAAAGGAGGAGGAGTGGGGTTGATTTCAGCTTTAATTGGAAAATTTATGACAAGAGGCTGGGGTATAAAGTCTGTATCTAGAAAAAAATTTGAACATCAACTTGGACACTTAATTTTTTACTTTAGTATATGATTGTGGGATAGAAAAAGCAGGAGTTGCTAGTAGCTTGGTAATTTGGAAGCAAAGGGATAGGCTGCATTGGCTAACAAGGAGGATATATGGGCACTAGGTTTTGATAGGGAATGTAAGTGGGAACAACCCATTGAGAGGGTTCCTCAACCCAATGCGTATCATTTTCTAACGCTTTTGATTTCTCAATTTGTTCCTTGATAGATAAATATTGTTGCTTCAAACTATTAAACTCGATTCTAAGATCCTCTTGTTGTGCATAATAAACATAACCCTCTGCATAACCTTGATCTTAAACAATATTGATAATCATATTGATTAACAGGGTTTGGTTATAAGGATAATCATTCTGATAGGGGTTATAAAACTGATTTGAAGGAGAAGGTGGATGAAAAGATTGTTGTTTTGGATGATAATACTGCTAAAACTGAGGGTTTATGGTTTTAGGACCTCATAAAATATTGAAACTATGAAAACAGGTTCACTACTCACAAACACATCTGGTAACAACACAATAAAAGATTTGATTTTCTTGAAAAATACCTTAAAACTGCAACTGAAAATTGGTGAAGTTGAAAACTGTTATACTGATCTGAAATCAGATTACTGGAGTCACCAGATGAATTATACTTCCTGAATCTTCAATTTTTTGAATTCATCAATAGTAGTTCTATCCAAAACTACTATGCATGTTGTCTGATCTACTTGAATGATGAAACACCTTCGAAAAGTGAAACTTTAAGGTGTGTGAGTGTCCCACAAGGCATGCCAAAAATTGTTATCTCTCGAAAGTGCACCCTATAGAGAGAGATGACTGCAGGTATTTTAATTTTGCTCTGAATCTCTCTCTTTCATAGATATAATGGAAATACCTCAGGTATGTGGGTATACCTATTTTGAGGTGAGTCTTTGGTATCAAGGACGGTTCCTTTTTGATGTATCCTAAACTAATTTTTTGGGGTTTTGAGCATAAAAATATGATTGTAAATGAATTGAAATTAGGGTGATACACCAAACTTGTTGAGGGATTTGACTGAGTACATGCACAAATAATTTGAGAATGGATTCTGGATGCACAAACCAATAGTTTTCAGCATAATGTTAAGGAAAAAACACTTGATGTATTGAGGGAATGATTCACAACAATACTGTTAAGATAAACATGCACACTAATATTATGCACAATTTACTAAATTTTTCAGCAAGGTAAGATGATTAATCAGGGAATTTGACATTCACAAGAAATAATAAGGTATACACAACACTGCAAATAATTGGAAAGGTAGAAATCAATTCTCATCCAAAGGGAAAAACTGACAAAATCAGCTTCAGCACTCATGTGTCTAAAAATTCCTCCTCTGTGCCTTGTAATTGCACATAATATATAGCAAGTTTACTCATCCCAAACCATCCTAAAAATAGACTAAAATTTTTACTTGCCCATGCATCCTATTTTTATCCTTGAATAAAATTAACATGCTAATACAATGAGGCATTAATACCCTTGATTACAAAAATGTATCTCAGTCAAACTGCAGTTGATTGTTCTATTTTAAAACAAGTTGGATAAATAACTTGGCTAATAATATCCCTTGCTTGTTGAGTAAGTTTGCTCCAATGCATGCAACTTCTGTCTTCTAGCGCTTGATGTGACACTTATAATTTGATCTACTTGCAATTGCAAAATTAGCACTTTAATACTACCCCTTGGGTGCACATGCAAAAATAATCCTCTCTGTGTGTGAGCAAAATAATTGTTTTATTTTCCAAACTTTGCAAAATTTCACATAATATGTGGGGACCACCTTCAAACTCTGATCTTGACATTTGTGCATATGCTCAACTTTTCATATTGATAATGATATCTTTATCTACATAATAATATTCTTGCAACAAAAATATTCCTTATCCCATCCTTAACAAAATGTTTAACCATTGTGGGGACCACCTTTATATATGCAAGAATGATACTCCTTTTAATGTGACACCCATGTGGGGCACCTGTATATTGACCCCTCTGCATGTATTGCTTTGGTTTATCTTATTGAGGCATGTATCTACTTGATTCAAAGGATGATGACCATTTTTTGGTCAATGGTATGTATTAATCTTTGACCCCCCCCCCCCCCTTTATGGATTATTGGCATGTATATAGTTCCATGGTTTAGAAACTAAAACATTGATTAACAAGCATAAACCTCTATGTGGTCAACCGCCCCTTTTGAATTGATCATTTCATATGATATTTGTATGGTTTCGGTCGAACATAATCATTTAAATGGGAATTTTGTCCCCTCCTCCATGTTACTTTTACCCTTTGTAATTTATCAGTGATGATGCCTAACCATGATGGAGTTATGGTTTTTGAATATGAATATGAAATACTGCCACATATTGTACTTTCTAACCACAGTTGAATTTGATGAACCGGGACTCAAGTTAAGCCTGCAAAAGTATTGCAACCCTAGTCATTTTGTATTTGCATTTTTGAGATCGAACAAGCTGGAGAACCTCTGCTCAAAATTTTCACTCCCCCATTTTTGAGTCTTTAATCTTTCTAGAAGCCTTACATTTTCAAATCCATGAGGGAGGGTTTGAGGCTTTGGTTGTATCTTTGTTTCCTTACATTCGCTGAAAGATTTTGAACAACTCGGCCATGACTTGATACTTCAAGCTCGATGATTCTATGATCTAATCTAGGTTTTTTTTGTATAATTACTTTAGACTTGGAGCCATGACCATCTCCATTGATCTCTGGTAAATTCACAAATCTCTAACCATTGCTCGTATGCATGACGCCATAGAAATATCTTTATTGGTAATTGTAGATTTGGGCATCTTTGATGCTGTGAAGCTCTGATTTACTTTGTATGAGTTGTTAGTTTGAAGGTAGAGCTTTGGTTTTCTTGACTATAACTTGCTTGTTTTTGGATTTATGAATCCATTCGGTACTAAAAATTTTGGGAAAAATTTTGGTTTTTCAGTTTCACCTCTGTGGAAATCTTTCGAGCTCAAAAACACTTCCGGTTTTCGTCATCTTACTCTGCACTTTATCCTTACTGAGGACTTCAATGAATTTGAATGAAACTTGGTAATTTTTCTACTCCACTTGTTCCTTTTGTATTATAGAACTGGTTCGTCAAAATCTGAAATGGGCATTGTTCCTTTGTTTAATAGGATAAATTTGAAACCCCCATGTTGGTCTGATAGAAGGATTTGACTATAATTCTTTCAATTCTACTTCTGCTTGAGATCTAAATGCTTGTGAGTTATGGGTACTCATGACTTGAGCTCCATTTAACCATGTTTTCATACTTCCGTTTTGGGTACTTCACTTTTGTTTCGAGTTAGGGATTTACCTGAAACTTGGCCTGTTAGTTCTCAAATGGAAGCCATTTTGTGCTTTAGAGATCTTCTTTACGAACTTTTTATAAGCTCTTACCACTGTAAAAATTTCTCGTGACTTATTTTCCCTTTTCATGTTTACATTGGATCTGGGTCTCTTTTTGAGTTGGTGTGTGGTTTTCAATGCTTTTGGTAAGCAATGTTTATCTCATATTTGTGACTTTTGTCTTTGTTTTTTTGGCACTTACTAGCCTTCTCAAGGATCTCAATAACTAAAAAATGTATTGCTTCTCCTCAAATTATCCTAATGACTGTATATGTTGGATCTTTGCAATATACTATTTGCCATGTTGAAAATGAGTTATGTGAACTTCATACTTAGTATTTGTGCTCAATTGTTGAATAACTGCTTTAAAAATTCATAATTTTTGGATGCATGTGTGATTGTTATAATTTATGTTGTTGATCAATTGATGTTTTCTTTTATGAATCTTTCATTTGATTTTAGATCAAGCTTTTGAAGCTTTGAAGAACATTGTACCCTTTCTGGCTATAATGGCATTAGAAATTCTGTAACTTACAATCTATGTCGATCATGTATGTAAATTGCATCTGATGAAGCTTTTTGGTTTTAAGTCTACATAAACTAAAATGTAAATTTGGTGCTACCTAACTTGCGTTGTATGGAAGGTCAACCTGATATGATTTCCAATCTCTTTATGTGTGTTAACAATGATGATGAAATCCTCTCACTATGATTTCTTGAACCACTGCTTCTCATTTGCCATACTCGGTCAATTATCTTTCAAGTTAGTTTCTAAAGTAGAATGTATATTGCTTCTTGCCACCCTGAGATGAATACTATGATTACATATTTTATTTCCTTACTTTCTTTCAATATGTATCCTTCCTAGATTCATTTGTTTCATAGTCTTTCCTGCAAGCATATCAATCATCTTCTCATAAAAATGATGGCATTTGTACTTGTTCCTTCAACTTGAAGATATTTGAATTAAATAACTCTAGAAAATGCATTCAATATATTTTTATTTCATTTGGATGCCTTGACATGTGATTTGTTGAAGCTATCAAAACCTATGTACTTTGATCTCACCATTGGTTTCTTGATGTAATGTTGAATCTCTAACTTTTAATATGCATTTTGAATTGAAAAATTATTGCGTATGTAGCTGTAACTGTTGATACTTGATCTTGTTTTAGCTTGAGTTCCTATTATATATATCTAGCATGTGTAATAAGATGTTCATGTAACAAGTAAATGTAAGCAGGACTAAGTACAACCAAGATATGTATGATGCTATGGATGGAATGAAATGGAATGTAGGAGTATGATAGGGGCTGCATACCCTCCAAGTGAGTGCAAATGTAATTGTATCCAATGATGTTCGTTTATTTATGCCCCCTCAATAGTCAAGAATGAACCATAAATGAGAGTGCGTCATTGGTAAATGGTCTTAAATGTGTGTAGTAAAAAGATGTGATCGTTAAAGTGAGAATTGTAGAGTGTAAACACATGAGTGAATGTGTGAGTGATTAAACATGTAAGTGGGTTGAGGTCCATTTGAGATGTAGACCCTAAGCATTCGATTGTGGACTGTGGAACTAAGGTGCGTCATCAGGTAGTTTTTCATGTTGGTTATGTTGGAGAGATATGTGGATTATGTCTTGTTGATTATTTTGTAAAATAAATTGATTGTAGATGCATACATGTATGATGTAGATTGTCAAGATGTGTAAGTGTTGGATGTGTTACGTGTAGTGTTGGTTACACATGAGAAATATTTATTTTCTGAATGTGTTGAATGTATAGTAGGATTCGCGAGACAAATATGTCATGATATCGTTGAATGTGTAGTGTGTCGTAGATGTGTAGATTGTAGAATGCTTATGTTGGAAATGTGTAGGTTATATAGGGTGTTGGTGTTGATTACGCATAAGAGAGATGTGTTGTATGATCTGAGATAGCTATGTCGTGAAAATGTGTAGTAGGTTGTAAATATGTCACACGTGTTGTATATTGAATATGTGAGGAGGGTATGGATTTTTTGTGTGTTGAATACGTGTGATAGTAAAAATAAGTCGTAAGTACGTTGATTGTGTAGTGATGAATATGTGTAAGAAGTATACGCTAGAAGTATGTCAAGTGTGTCATGTATAAGATGACGTGTAGTGTGTGTGAGGTTCATGTATATATGATGCCCTCAACAATCAATTCTGAACCAAAGCACGATAGTGCATCATCGGGTTATGATGATACAAGTGTATTAAGATGGTTTGTAATGATGAGTAGGTCATATTAGACATTTAATCGCAAATCATCAATTGCATGAGATGAAATAGACATTTAATAGCAATGCAAGGGGGAGAATAGGATTGATTCCCCCAAGTGTGTCGATGATGGAAAGCTATGTGGGGACATGAGACATACGATGCCATTGCAGGAGAGTCTCATTTACGTCATGATAAGAGAGAGGGCCCATAAAATGGTAGGCAGAAGAAAATTAGGAGCATGTGAGGATGGTGGAGTTCTAAATGTGTCTTGACCATCAGTAGAAGGAGTAGTTTCATTGATAAAAGTAATTGGTTGGAGATTATGTTAGATTGAAGTAGTTTCAGAAGCCTTAATAGGAGAAGAGGGTG